>SMJT01000075.1:384980-570160 GCA_004349715.1 Crucihimalaya himalaica | reverse complement strand
GCATGAAGATGTGTTGGATGAAGATGATGTTCTTCTGAAGATGCTCTAGTGAAATGATAATTTAGCTGGTTTTTTTGATGAAGAAGAGTCATATAATGATGAAGATACACCTCCGAATTCTGACTGTGAGGGAGCTACTCGCGAGAGTTGTTATGTGAAGGGAAAAAAAAGGCAGTGGCAGTATTGTATTAGGACAGCTATTTGATACCATACCTCAGTTTAAGGATGAATTGCTACAATATACTCTGAAGGAAAAAAGCAATGTGAGGTTCACAAGATGGGGGGACATTAAATCTGAAGCTAAGTGTACAATTGGTGGCAATTGTCAATGGAGAATCTACTGCTCATACTCAAGAGACGTGGGGAAGTATGTGGTGAAGACCTTCAACGACCATCATTCATGCACCAAGGATGGTTTCAACAAGTTGGTGAAGGATAAGGTAATTGCGAAGATGTTCTTGAATGACATCAGAAAAGATCCAACCGTTAAGCCGAAGGCAATTCAAGACGCTATTGAGGAGAAATACGATGTAGTTGTGCAAATGATCAATGTAGGAAGGCCAAGAAGAAAGCTTTGTTGATGGTACAAGGTGAATATGATGAGCAGTTTGCAAGGATTAAAGACTACCGGCTAGAGTTGATTCGGTAAGATATAACAGTTTACGATTTGGCTGCTTCTTAAAGAAATGATGTCAAAGGCCAACTCTTGGCAGCTGTGGGAAGAGATGCAAATAACCAGTTCTTTCCGGTTGCCTGGGCTATTGTGAAGAAGGAGACCACAAGAGACTTGGCTATGGTTTTTTAAGCTGCTAAAGAAAGATTTGAATCTTCAAGATGGGGAAGGGTTCACCTTTTTTCAGATAGACAGAAAGTAAGTTTTGTTCTTGTTTATAATCTGTTTGCTTGTATGTTTAATTTCCGTCTTCTAAGTCTCTGAACTATGCTTGTCATCTCAGAGTTTGATAGCTGCTGTGAACCAAGAATTGCCTAAGGTGGAACACCGTATGTGTGCACGCCACATATACGGTAACCTAAGGAGAGTTTTCTCAGGAAAAGCACTGCCTAAGGACTTATTTTGGGCTTTGCCAAGGCTTTTAATGAAGGTGATTACAAAAAAGAGACTGATGCGTTGAAGGCGTTTAAATAATGACGCGTATGATGCGTTGATGGATAAGAATCCAGAAAAACTGCAGTTGTGCCTTCTTCACTTGTACTGCAGTGTGTGAGGACATCTCCAACAATTTCTCAGAATCTTTCAACAACGCAATCAACAAAGCACGAGAGATGTCGTTAATACAGATGTTGGAGACAATAAGGCGTAGTACTATGCTTCGTATGGATATAAGGAGGAAAAGGCCTTGAAGCATCTAGGAACATATAGTTTGAAGGTGGCAAAAACAATTAAAGCTGAGCAGGAATACAGGAAGAATTTGTAGAGTTCATCCTAGTGGCAATGGTAAGTATGAGGTTGGTGAGGATGGCCCTGGTGTTACTGTCAATATGATTGATGGTACCTGTGACTGTAGGAGGTGGAGTATGACAGGTATTCCATGCCGCCATGCATTGCGCGTCATCCTTTATAAGAAGCTCAAGGCTGAAGATTTTGTCTCCCGTTGGTATTTGACATCGTATTGGAGGAAGCAATACAGTGAGCTCATTCGACCAGTTAATGGAATTAACTTCTGGAAAACAACTGTTGAACCAAGGGTTAAACCACCAACAAGAGAAGTATCTCAAGGTCCAACCAAGAAGCAGAAAAGAATGAAGAGCCTGAATGAGTCTCCGAAGAAGAAGAAGAAGTAAAGGGAAGGGAATAGAAGAGGCTCAGGAAAAGAAAGTTAAATTACCAAGACGACTCGGCCCAGTGCGTTGTAGTAGTTGTAGGCTCACGGGCCACAACATTAGAAGGTGTCCGAGTAAACCGTCAAAGAATCCTGAGAATTCTAAAGCCGGTGAAGGAAATTGCACTCAACCATCACTGTGTTGAATGAAGATTAGAATCTGATTTTTTCGGTGTGTAACAGTTTTTCAAACGAAAGAATGATCTTCACAAACCCAGAATTTTAACAAAAAATCGACCCCAAGATTTTAAAATGAAATCGACCTCAAAAATCCACCCATTCGCGACCAAACATCGAATAAACATCGTATTAAATATCGAATGACTATCGAATGACTGTAGTTTTTCATTAAGAGACTTTGGCTTCATTATTATTATAAATTAACGTGTTTGATATATATCAAATAATATTAGCTAGCCCAGTGGTAAGAGACTCGTTTTGGCCTCGGTGTTCGAGATCGAACCTAGCTAGCAGCATATTTGTTTTTTTTATACCAACCAAAACGACGACGTTTTATATATCGGCCACTGTCATCATGAGTTAACGACGACATCCAGAAAAAAAAAAAAAAAAAAAAAAACTAAACAAAATCTTAAACCGACTAGGATTATGAATAGGGCTCGTAAAACTCTATAAATAGGGCACATACGTGACTTCTTTCTTTCACAAATACATTCATCGATACTACTCCGAATACTCATCATCTATCTTCTTCTTCTTCTTATCCATACGATCGAACCATGGTCACAAAGAAGATCTGTGGCTTCTTGCTTGTGATCATGTTTCTCTTCTTGGGTTGCAGCTCGGCGAGAATATACAAAGTCGGAAGTTCCGATGATGGATGGACTGTGAAGGACGACTCTTGGGCTGAACATAAGGAGTTCCACGTCGGAGATTCTCTTGTCTTCGAATACGAGCAGAACGTCAACGACGTCACTCAAGTCTCCGGCGCTTTAGAGTATGAGTCATGCGATTCTTCTTCTCCTAAAGCTGTTTACAACACAGGACACGATTTCGTAACCTTCACGGAACCAGGACATCACTACTTCATCACCTCAAATCATATTCAATGCGTCTCGGGACTGAAATACGACGTTCTTGTCGTCCATGACCCGTCACGTCATATTCCTCCTCCACCACCACCACCAAGGAAGATCAATGGCCCGTCACGTCAGATTGCTCCACCACCACCACCACCGAGGAAGATCGATGCCCCGTCACGTCAGATTCCTCCACCACCACCACCACCGAGTGAGATCCTTCCTTTTGGAAAGATCTACAAGGTCGGTGACTCCAGAGGATGGAGCGTTTATAACAGTTACTACTATTACAGGTGGAGTGAAGAGAAACAATTTCGTGTTGAAGATACTCTCTTTTTCGAATACAACAAGGACCTCAACGACGTTAGAGAAATCAGCGATGATCTTGAGTTCAGATCCTGCGAACCAACTTCTACTGTAGCTGTGTACAAGACGGGACACGATCTCGTTAAGCTCACCAAATCAGGAGTGCATTATTTTGTAAGCTTAAAGACCGGTCTTTGCCAGGCTGGGATTAAGCTTCGAGTCACGGTACAACCATCTACCGAAGACGTTACTTCGCCAAATGTTCCCAAGAAGAAGATGAGGCTGTCACCTATTGACCACCTCAACAGGTGGTGGTTACGCTTTTTCAGTCCTCATCACTAAGCAAGCATTCGGATCAACGTCTAACTAATCAACCATTGAGATTAGTTTAAGGGTTTTTTTAGTGTTATTAAAAGATTTTTTTTTTGGTTTTGGTTTTGTTTAGTGGTTGAATGAAATACATTGGTTCGTTTAATTAGATTCTTTTCATATAGTTTTCTTAATTTTTCAACGTTTCTATTTAAATTTGATCATGAGAATGCCGACAAAGTCATACACATGAACACGTCCCGTATGACAGCATTGACATGTCACATGTCCATGTGTTAGATTCTGAGCAGCGATGGAGAGCCTCGTAAACAAGGGGCAGCTTTATTATAATTGATTCAGTATAACCTCTATAAATAAATACTTATAAATTAATATCTTGATAAATCAAAACATTTCTTCGATCCTAAATTAATTTTTCGGTTCAATAGTATATACCTCATTAATTTATGTACTTTTTATATATACCTCATTAATCGATAAAACTCATGAGTAAATATTCTCGTTTTAACTTTACGCGAATTTCACCACACCACTAGAGCCATAACGATTCAATATCACGTTTAGGAACTGTGATATTTCATTTTATAAATCGAAGATGCCAAACGAAACTCTTGACTTCAGGACAAAAAGAATCAATGAGAATCTACATTATTAATCTTGAAGTTGTTTTATGAAAGTAACACCTCCATGAAAGAAATCACTGTAAAACTGGATGAACTTGTACTTTAGATTTTTATCACAAACTCAGAATCATTGAATTACTTTTATTAAAAATCTTGTTAAGAACAGAACTCTTTCTTAACTGGCTTTACACAAGATCTAAACACATTAGCTTGTCACCTTAGATTTCTAATCACACACTTAGAAAATATAAAAAGAAGAACACTCTCTCTTTTTCTCTCTTTAGAACATGATTTTGATCTTCTCAACTTTTGTTAATTGAAAGCTCAATCACGTCTCTCTCGCTCTCTTAAGGTTGCTTTCCTAGATACACTAACCACCCTATTTATACTAGTCGTGAATTTGTGTTTCTAGAAAAATCTTACAAAATCTTAGATAACTCTAAATCTTTATTTGAGTATATCTTTTCTGATAATAGAATCTTCCTAAGATTGCTTCCTTGTCAATCTTCTTCAGATTGTCTCCACGTCAGCCTTCCTACGATTGCCTCCACGTCAGCTTTCCAATCTTTTTGTTTATGTTTTTAGTCCAAGAACAGCTTCTATTTTGTTTTAGCAACTTAGTGCATTCTTCCAAAATTCCTTATAAGATATGCACTTACAATCTCCCCCTTTTTGATTCAATTTGTCAATTCAAGCTTTCCTGCATTAAATCTTTCAAGTGCTCACAAGCATTTATCATATCACAGTGGAAGCTTTAAAGACATAGATAATTCATCCATAAAGTTTTAAGAGCAATATCATCATTTCCAAAATACATTACCACATAATGTTAGTTTAAACCGATAATATTATCAGAGTAAAAAAATATAACATTGACTCATACTCCCCCTGAATCTAGACAATCCGAATTGAATCAGACTCTGATTCTTCTTCCTCAAATCCCTCAGATCTTTCTTTATCTAGACTATGTGTTCTCTTAGGTGAATTCACAGGATAATGATCTCCAACAGGCTGAGGAGGGTCTGGATCATCAGCTTCAGGTTCAAAAAAGTTTTGACCCTCATTACCAGGAGCATTTGATGTTTCACCCAGACCATAATCTCCCCCTGCTTGATTGGCATAATTGACTAAAAAAAAATACATATGACATTGATATCCCAGTTATAGAATAGAAAACATACCTTCAAGTCGTGTAGCCATATCCACAAGCAATGAGGCAATGTACCGTAAGTCAGCTGCTAGTGATTTCCCAAAGATGTGAGGACCTGTCCTTCTGCGAATATACCCAGTTCCCCCACGGACCTCTGGATTAAAAGCCTTAGGTTTCGGTTCAGCTTTCTCAAAGACTTCAAGATTGATCTCCCTTTGAAAGTGTATGACACGATAGATCAGGTTAGGAAAAGGCAAGACATTCTGTCGCTGACCTGGAAATCGTGCAGACTTTTCAACTTGATCATAGACCAACTTGATCATAGACCAACTTTCCATAGTTAAAGGGGATATTCTTATCAATGAGATACATAATTTTGGCACGATCCACAATCACATTGGAGTTGTTCTTTGAAGGTATCCAGTTGAGACAGCAGATGAGATACAAACCAGCAAGACAAGTAGTCATAGCTGATGTCTTCAGATCTTTCCAACTCATAACCCTTTCAGAAGACAGATACTTAGCTATGGCATGCTTACTGAGCTTTACTTTATCAAGTTCATACTTAGGATGCCATTTTATAGCTGGAGTTCGAAAAACCTTGTTGATCATTTGTGGTGAGAACTCATACATCTTTCCTCTAACAAAAACTTTAGACTTCAGAGTCTTAAAGTTGTAGATGTGGAAGTTTGAATAGAATTCCCAGATTATTTCAGGAACAAAGGCTTCTATCTCAGTGACAGTTTCTAATAAGTGGTTCTTGTCAATCAATTCCAACATCTCATTACTCTCTACAGATCCACGAGGAACATACCTTTGTTCAAAAAGCTCACGACAGCGAAATTCCTTGTAGCGCATTTCTCCCTGAGAAGTGAGAAATCGAGGTGGAGTTCCTGACAGAGGTGGATATGGTGGCTTCCAGATTGAAGGATCTGCAACATCTCGTTTCGACTGATGGTACCGGTGAATACTGCTTCTGTCCGATGAGTCATAAGGAAGACGACCACGGGATGTGAGAAATGTCTTTAGCAGATCTGGAGCTGGATCCCTTATTGGCGACTGAGACGAAGAAGCTTGACCTTGGGCTTGCACTGGAGGTGTTTGATGAGGCGAGGAGCTCTTTCTTGTAGTTTCTGTTTCCCATTGCGATTCTGATGCCGTAGCTCCATCTTCAAGTTGGGATCGTGAAGTTGATTGAACACGCGTAGTCGTTGTGGCCGGAATTACTTCGATGAAGCTGTCAGAGTCGTGAAGCTGCAATCTTTCAGATGCTAATCTCTTTCGTGAGGCTCGAGTTTGTGGCATGATTTAGGAATTGAGCTGTTGAAGATGGATTCTTTAGGGTTCCGATGAGATGATGAAATCGGATTCTTTATTCTCATTCTGTTTTTTTTTTTTTTTTATGCTTTAACCTCTCCGTTTAAAAAAATAATAATAAACCTGCTTCCTAAACCAGAGAAACTCAAAACCAAAAGTAAGATGTAAACCAAAAACGAATCCGGTTAACAAAATATTTGATATAAAGATAAGTCATCTATTTCCTGAACATATCACGACCAAGTTCTTTATTTCCTGAACATCTCAAAACCCTTTCTTCTTTTGTGACTGATTTTTGAAACTGCAAAAGCTCAGAGGTTTGATCTCTCAAGAACTACTTCTCCTTTTGCTAAAATCTGGGTGTTTTAAAGGGCAATTTTTTAAAGATTGATACACCAAAACCTCTTTCAATAAGTTTCTGACTATCCCAAATAGGCATATCCCATTGTCTTTGTCTGAGTAGTCTTCACACCTTCATATCTCAGATAACACATTGAGGTCACAGTGTGAGGTAACAGTGAAGCCATATTGAGGCCAATGATAATTTTTTTTTTTTTTAAAAAGCTTCTTACTGCTCCTTTCTGCTAAGGGAAAACAAATTGCTAAATGTCAAGGCCCAGATTTCATCAAGAGATAATTTTGTTCACTCTTTTCTTCCCTTTTTTTTTAAAAAAAAACTTTATTTGAAGACCCTTCATCCATTTTTTGTTTGTATTTCTGTATTCCTTTTTCTTTTATTCCCTCGGGTTTGTGACAAGTTTTTTTTTTCTTTTGTCCCCCGTGTCTTAGATAAGCTCATGCTTCATCTTATGAAATGACATGCTTCTTAACTGCTCCTTTCTGCATTTCACTTCTTCCTCAATATCCATCACTCTGTTGTTAGCTCACACAATTAACTCTTATTGCTGTTCCAAGACATGAAGGGTAGCTATTTCTCAAGAAGCAATCTGGATAGTCAGTATAGATTTTCTGTGTCTTTAGTGTACTTGTCACCCATTTCTCTCCACAAATACTTAACATAAGGAATATTTAGAGTTCACAAACTCCCAAAGACATCTGTAGATTCGCAAATGTGGTAGAGTCCAGGGGTTTTGTAAAGATGTCAGCAAGTTGGAGTTCCGAAGATACATGTTCGATGACTATTTGTTTATCCTCAACTAATTCTCTAACAAAATGATGCCTAATATCAATATGTTTTGTTCTTGAGTGTTGTACTTGATTTTTTGATATATCTATTGCACTTTTGTTATCACATTTAACAAGTAAGGGTTCTGAGAGATGATTACCGTAATCTGCTGCCATTTGTCTCATCCATAGAAGTTGAGTGCAACAGCTTCCAAGAGCAATTTACTCGGCTTCAGCAGTGGACAATGAGATACAGTTTTGCTTCTTGCTGTGCCACGATACTAAATTGTTTCCAAGAAAAAATGCTCCTCCAGTCGTGCTTCTTCTATCGTTAACACATCTGGCCCAATCAGAGTCACAATAACCTACTAAGCTCTTGTTTGTATCCTTCGTGTAGCTGAGTCCATAGTTGAATATTCCCTTCACATATTTAATGATTCTCTTTACAGCTGCCATGTGAGATGTCTTAGATTAGCTTGATATCGTGCACATAACCCAACACTTAGGCAAAGATCTGGTCTTGTTGCTGTTAGGTATAACAGGCTTCCAATCATCCCACGATACAATTTTTCATCGACTTTCTCACCAGATTTATTTTTGGATAGCTTTAAAGATGTACTCATTGGTGTTTTTGCAGACTTGCTGGAACACATATCGAAACGTTTAACCAGATTCTGGGCATAGGTACTTTGAGATATGGTGATTCCTTCTTCTGACTCATGTACCTGTAGCCCCAGAAAATACTTGAGTTCGCCCACCATGCTCATCCGGAACTCAGTAGTCATGCTTTTGACAAATTCTTCCACCAATTTCTCTGAAGTTCCACCAAAAATTATGTCGTCTACATATATTTGTATAATGACCAATCCACTCTTATTAGATTTGATAAAAAGAGTTTTGTCCACATTTCCTCTGATATATCTTTGTGTTAGTAGAAACGTTGTGAGCCTCTCATACCATGCACGAGGTTCCTGTTTAAGACCATACAAAGCTTTTTCTAATTTGTATACATGGTTTGGAAATTTAGGATTTTCAAATCCTTTAGGCTGCTCAACATATACTTCTTCTTGAATAATTTTATTTAAGAACGCACTTTTGACATCCATCTGGTGTAGCAAGAAATTCAGTTCACAAGCTGAGAATCGAATACATTCCAATCTTGCAACAGGAGCAAAGGTTTTGTCAAAATCGAGTCCTTCGACTTGAGTGTATCCTTGAGCTATTAACCTTGCTTTGTTTCTAGTAATATTTCCATCCTTGTCTATCTTGTTTTTGAATATCCATTTTGTGCCTATGACATTTACCTTAGGTGGTCGTGGTACTAGATTCCAAACACAATTTCGAACGAATTCTTCAAGTTCTTCATGCATAGCTAGTGTCCAGAAATGATCATCAAGAGCTTCCTTAACATTCTTTGGTTCTGTTATGGACACAAAACATGAAAACATTACTATATCAAAGCACGCCAAGCCAGCCATTGCTTTGTAATCAATTTTCACTCCTCTAGTCTTTCTTCCTTCTCCAAGATCACCAATTACATCTTCAACAGAATGATTCTTATGAACTTGAGTTGACTGTGATTCAACTTCTTCAATATTCTTTTCTTCTCCTGATTCATCTTCAAGTATCTCAACTAAGGTAGGTCCTTTTGTTTTAGTAGTATTTTTAACCTTCTGATTTAGGGTTGACACAATGTCTATTGCTGGTATACTGCCCTCATCAAAGACAATATTCATTGATTCTTCAATTCTTCCTCTTTCTTTATTGTATACTCTATATGCAGTGCTGTTATTTGAGTATCCAAGAAAAAAACCTTCTTCACTGCGTGAGTCAAATTTTCCCAGCTGATCCTTATCATTTAAGATGTAACAAACACACCCAAAAATGTGAAAGTAGCTTAGATTAGGCTTTTTACCTTTCCAGATTTCATACGGTGTTTTGTTTGTCCCTGCCCTTACATACACACGATTTATCACATAGCAAGCTGTGTTGATAGCTTCAGCCCAAAATCTTTCAGAGACTCCATTGCCATGTATCATTGCCCTTGCCATTTCTTGAAAAGTTATGTTTTTTCTTTCAACCACACCATTTGACTGTGGTGTCCTAGGAGCAGAATATTGATGAAAGATACCTTGTGATTCACAAAAACTATCGAATACTGCATTTTGAAACTCACCTCCATGATCACTACGAATTTGCTTAATTCCCATCTTCTTTTCATTCTTTAATTGTAAGGCTAAAATCTTAAAAATGTCGAAAGTTTCTGATTTTTCTCTGATAAAGCGTACCCATGTGAAACGAGAGAAATCATCAACTAGAACAAACACATACCTTTTTCCAGCAATACTCTCAGTTTGCATTAGTCCCATAAGATCCATGTGTATAAGATCGAGCACCTGGGAAGTTTGAATCCCTTCTACTTTTTTGTGTTGAACTTTAATTTGCTTTCCTTGATTGCAAGCTCCACACACAATTTTGTCAACATGTTTTAACTCTGGAACTCCTCTGACAATTTCTTGACTGACTAGTTTACTTAGGCTTCTGGCATTCATGTGTCCGAGTCGTTGATGCCATAGAATGAGGTCGTCTTTTTTAGCTTTAAAGCACACATCTTTCTCTTCCCACATGTAACAATTATTTCTGGTACGAATTCTGGATAGCTTAGTTTGATTTTTCTCATCATTAGCCCAACATTCAACTTTGTTGAAACTTACAGTTAGTCTTTCATCGCATAACTGACTTACACTAATTAGATTGGCAGTTAAACCTTCAACAAGGTACACATCTGTCAGCTGAGGTTTTTGTTGAGTTCTAAGATTTCATGTTCCTTTGATTTTCCCTTTAGCTCCTCCTCCAAATGTAACCTTGCTTTCTTTACCAGTTGTATAGCTGCTTAGGTCGTCCATGCTTCCAGTCATGTGTCTTGAGGCTCCACTGTCGAAATACCATGGTTTGGTTGACCTTGACTCAGCAGATGTGAAAGCAACATGACAGTATAAATTTGATTTTGCAACATAAATCTGTTTTTCTTTTCTTTGATGTGGATAGTAGTTTCCTTGTTTTTTTATCCTTTTTATCTTATTGAGGTATTTATAGCATTGTCGTTTGATGTGTCCATGTTGTCCACAGAAGTAACATTCATATCCGCTGATGTAATTTTTTCCATACCTCTGATTTCTTGTCACAGACTTGAATCCTGTTTTCTGGTATTTTGCTGGAACAACGTTATGCCCGTTTTTTCTGTCTTCTGTATTTTTTGTACTTCCGCAAACAAACTTAGTAACCCTACTTGTTGTTCCTCCTTGATATCCAAGACCAAAATTGGATTTTCCTACTCTCCCAGAAGCTAAAATGGTGTCAAGATCCTTGGTTCCACTATTGAGCATGTGTGTTTTCTTTCTTGTTTTTAATTAATTCTTGAGTTGTATTTTTATTTTTCTCAATTTCTTCTGCAAGTTTTCCTTTCAAGTTCTCAATCGTATTTTGACAAATCTGCAGTTCTTTGTTTATGTCCTTGCCAGTCCCGTTTTCTTTATATTCCTGTAATAAAAGATCAAGAGTTTTGATTTTTTCTTCTTTCTCTTCAAGCTCTTTTCTCAATTTTTCAACCATACCTTTTAGATTTAGCTTTTCTTCTGTTAGTATTACTTTTTCTTTTCCAAGAATCAACCAGTTATCATAGAGTTTTCTAAATTCAGAATCCACATCAAGTTCTTCTTCATTATTATCACTGTCAGAAGTTTCTTCATTATCACATACACCTCCGATAAAAGCTACATATCCTCTTTCTCCATCTGATGAGTCATCTTCTTCAGTTTCACTCTCACTTTCAGCTAGGTAAGGTGTATTTTTCTTTGATGATGTGTTCAAACAGTCAGCCTTAGTATGCCCTATGCCTTTGCATTCGAAGCATTTTAACTCTTTTCTTTTTAACGTAGGACACTCTGATTTAATATGACCAAAGCCTTGGCATTCATGACATTGAATTTCAGTTCTTTTAGTTCCTTTGTTTTTCTCATAATTTTGATTTTTTTCAATTGATTTTTTGTTTCCTTTTTCTACTCTTCTTAGTGCTCTACTGAAATTTTTTGCCATTAGACTCATTTCATTCTTCAGATCTTGGATTTCCTTTTTCTCATCTGACACAGTGAATGCAATGTTCTTTGATGTTTTGTTTTCTTTTCCAGCACTAATCTCCATCTCATATGCTTGTAACATACCAACGACTTCTTCATATTCAATAATGTCTGTATTCAGAGATGTTTCCATAGCTGTTTTCTTACTCTCAAACCTTGCAGGTAGACATCTTAGTAGTTTCTTAACTAACTTCTTGTCTTTGTATCTTTTTCCAAGATTTTCAGATTCACTTGCGATTGCACTGAGTTTCCCACTAAATTCCTCTATAGATTCTGTTTCTTCCATCGTGATGGTCTCGAATTGAGAAGCTATCATATCAACTCTGGATCTTTTCACATTGTTTGTTCCTTCATATGCTTTTGCAAGTTTATCCCAAGCTTCTTTTGCACTTTCACAGTTTTGAGTTGAAAATCACTGACAAAGCTTTTGAGTTAGCTGTGGCTTTATCCTTTTCTGTGTCAGTCCATTGATCTTCTAGTTTCAGAACCTCTTTTCCATCTTCGCTTTTTATGACTGGTGGTCTCTAACCAATACTGATAGTGAACCATGCATCAACACCTAGACCTCGGATGAGTGATCTTATTTTTACCTTCCAATGACCATAGTTCCCCTTCATGAGCATTATGGGACGATTTAACACTGCAAGCTCCTTAGAGCTGTCCATCCTCTCCGCAGGATCTTCACCTGTTTGTTTAAGAGACTTCTTAATTCAGATGCCCGCTCTGATACCAATTGTAAAACCGGATGAACTTGTACTTTAGATTTTTATCACAAACTCAGAATCACTGAGTTACTTTTATTAAAAATCTTGTCAAGAACAGAACTCTTTCTTAACTGGTTTTACACAAGATCTAAACACCTTAACTTGTCACCTTAGATTTCTAATCACACACTTAGAAAAGATAAAAAGAAGAACAATCTCTCTTTTTCTCTTTTTAGAACATGATTTTGATCTTCTCAAGTTTTGTTAATTGAAAGCTCAATCACGTCTCTCTCGCTCTCTTAAGGTTGCTTTCCTAGATACACTAATCACCCTATTTATACTTGTCGGGTATTTGTGTTTCTAGGAAAATCTTACAAACTCTTAGATAACTCTAAATCTTTATTTGAGTATATCTTTTCTGATAATAGAATCTTCCTAAGATTGCTTCCTTGTCAATCGTCCTCAGATTGTCTCCACGTCAGCCTTCCTACGATTGCCTCCACGTCAGCAGTCCAATCTTAGTGTTTATGTTTTTAGTCCAAGAACAGCTTCTATTTTGTTTTAGCAACTTAGTGCATTCTTCCAAAATTCTTTATAAGATATGCACTTACAATCACAGGCCAAGCAAATGCTGATATATAGCTTATTAAAACTTTATATTTGATTGTTTACCTTATTTTTTTAAAAAAATTTACACTATATATAATTTGAAAGTGTTTGAGATATACCTTATATTTAGTTCAAAATGACATTTTAGTATTTAATTAATAATTAAAAATTCAAAAATTAAAATTAAACTCTCAATAATAAAAATTAGATGCTCGAAAATATTTTTGACATTTTTTGTTCAAATTTTAGATAATGATAAATTTAAAACAATTAGTTATGATAACAATGATGATTAGTTTAATATTAAATTATATATATTTCATTTATTTAGTAAAGATTTTAGATGATGTTTAGTTCAAAAATATTAATTTAAAATAAAAATAATTACATATTTAAATTATATAAATACAAACATAAGAAGTTATGAATTTCAATTATATAAAAAAATTATCTAGATTTTGAGTTGATTTAGTAAGTATCTTGGATGATGATTGATTTTATATTAATAAAAATCTTAAATATATATAATTCAAAAAAAAATTCTTGATATTTTTTATTTAGTCAACATTTTCGATTTTTTTTTTTTTTTTGTCAACAATTAGAACAGCTCAATCTACCAATCCATAAGAACATTGTCTACAACATTTTCAACAACATTTTCGAAATATATATATACTAACTAGCATGAAAATCACGCGGATCTGCATTGTCAATCTAAACACCTTACGAAGAACTCATAATACAGCCGTGCAGACCCCATCACAAGAAACAACCAGACTCCATTTCCTTATGAGCAAGCAACCATTCATTCAACCCCATTCTTACATGTTCTTTTGGGATCTCTGCAGTACAAAAGACAAAAGGGTCTGGTCATTTCCAAATGACTAGCTCATATCTTTGAGCTTTCTCCAGCACTTCCAACTCTTGTAATATAAACCTGACCAAAGAACAACAACGTTGTTCATCAGTTTCAAGCATTAGTTGACCAAGTTTGGTTAGTTAGGTACCTAAAGGGTTTACAAACCTTGAAAGCGGTAGGACGAACTAACTCGAAAACAAGTGTATCTCCATATGCTAGATTGTGGGCAACCGCGAATCCCATCCATCCACCACTGAGTCCGGTTCTTTTCGCTAAGTAAATGGTCTCAAACTCCTCTCCTTCTTCATCTATCAAGGTTATGACACAATCTTGTTCCCGGAGCTGAGATCTACAGAAATGCACTGGAAGACCCTGATTGCAACAAAAAGAACGGCCTTTTTGGTTAGGTAATGCCATTCACATGTACAAAAACATCAGATGAGATTAATTCTAAAACCATAGAAGAGACTTCATTAACCAGAGAAACGCCCAAACCAAGACCTAAGACAATAGTCCTGCTCTAGCCATAGCATCTTAGAGGTCACTGGTTCTTGAAGGTTTTGTAGTTAACATGGTTAGACATTTTTATCTCAAAATCTTCGGGTCCAAAGCAATAGTTTCCAAATAACATGAAGCAATGCAAAGACCGGCGATGGACTTAAAGGAAACAGAACAGAAATTAAGCAATGTAAGTTATATAGATAGCTAGACTTATCATGAACAACTTATCATAGGTACTGAGTTAGAAATACAGTCTGGCTCTTGACAGCTTTGTAGTTTACATGATTAGACATTTTCATCTCAAACGATAGTTTCTCCAAACAACATGAAGCAATGCAAAGACGGCAATGGACTTTAACCAAACATAATAGAGTTAAGCAATATAAGTTAAAGATTTTGTGTATACGAAAGTTGATTACCAGCCAGAAGCCACCAGAAACATGTGATTGAAGCATAGATTTAACAAAACTTGGGAAATCACTCCCCAAATCAGCCTGAAATTTCTCAGCTCTTGAAATAGCCTCGTCTCTGATTTCATCAGAAACATAAACCCGATTCGACAAATCTCTCCTTTTACTCACCCCTCTAAACAAAACCAAATCAAGCTTAAAAAAGTTGTACAATTTCAAAAAGATGAGATCTTTAGAGATGAAAAAGATAAAATCTTTATGCAAATTCTCACCTTCTGAGTATCTGAACTCGTTGAACATCAACCTGTAAAAACAAAACAAAAAAAACCCAAATTTTCATAAAACAAGCTAATACCCTAGAAATGAGCAAAAAGAGTTAAGAAGGATAAAAAAAGGACTTGCTTCTCTGTAAACAGGAGTAGAAGAAGAATTAGAGAGACGGCTAGATCGACGAACAATCACCATCTGCTTCTCTGGTGTCCGAGGAATTGATCTCTTCTTCATCTGTCAATAGTTTTTACAGAAAAACAAAACTTTAACTCATCACAAATCGATCATTGTAATGTAAAAGAGAAGAGAGTAAAGATTCAAAACTGGAGAAGTCTTGGGAGAAGTGGGATTGAGATTTTGACAGAGCTTTGGAAGATTCAGAGCTTCCATTCGTTTCTTGTTCTCTTCCACTCTTTTCAGACGAAACTTTTCGTAGTTTGATTGTTTAGCGACCACCATTTTTGGGTTTTTTCTCAGAGAAGCCAAACACTGACTGAAGAAGAAGAACCCTAGCTGACCGTTGGTAGCTCAAGGATTTGAATTTGTGGCACTGAGTCAAAGAATCAAAAAAGGATTATGATTCTTTGATTGAACATTTGGGTCTAAGTTGGGCTTTATGGGCTGAGGATCAATTGTCTTTAGAGAGAAAATAAAACCCAATAGTATTTACAATTTTGTCTTTGTTGTGGATTGTGATATCACCCAAAATCGCCAGGTTAAGTTTAAAAATCTCCGGATTAATACCAGAAAAAACTCTAATCACCTCTATATAAACTCGATTTTCTTTTCTCCTTGTGTCTTTTTTGTGCTGCTGAGTGAGAAAGAGAGAAAGAAAGGAGTTTATACGTTGTGTGAGGAGAAAGGGCAAAACTCTGAAGGAGAAATCCAGAGACAATAGACAGAATCTGGAGAAAAAGGAGATTCGACCTAGCAAATCGTCTCCAAAGGTAATGATTTTTGGTGGAGTTGTAGTTAAGTCATAAAACTAGATGTGCCTTTTTGCGGAATTGGATTTGAGTCACTGGTCTAAAAGCCACGAAAACAAAGTGAACCCAATAGTTCCTTTCATTTTTCTTTAATAAAGTTACAAAAGGATCTGTCTACGTGTTTATCCTTCAATCAATTTCATATAATATGAAAGAATGATTAAAAAAACTACAGATGAATTTACTTATTTGCGACTACTATTATTATCAGTTTAATTACAAAAAAATATTGATGAAAATATTCACTTTAAGGAAAACAAATTTTGATTTACATTAAAAAAATCATTCATGAGAACACAGAAAAATACAAAAAAAAAAAACAGAGAGTAAAAAAATGATAGTTTAAAATGAAATTTTTTTTTTTTTAACAATTTCGAAATAAAATATCATAAATAAACGAAAGAAAAATAAAACAGATTTGTATTTTCATAGAAAATTCATTTATGAAAAAACATAATCCCCTCTTTTGTTTCAAATAATCATATACAGTAGTAGTCCAGATTCAAAGTATCTCTAGAATAGAGATTGCATTATATATATATATATATAAAAAAGCCATTTTAACACATCTGATACAAGATGTGGAGCATGATGAGCTGTAAATACATCTTTACAATTACAATATTCGTAAATTGAATATAGGAAGAAAATCTTACAAAGCACCGGCCAGAAAGGAGAAAAAACAAATAGTTGAAAAGTCTTGAGAATTATTTGATGAGTTCAGACTTGTGAAACAAAAGAGTCATCTTAAACAAACAATATACTGTACTTTTGTAAAGATAATTAGAGAGAGTGTACGGCCGTGATTAAATCAAGAGATAGGAAACATCCTCAACTTGCATCAGAAAATTCCGAGAAACAATGGTAAAAAATTTCTAAGACTTTCAATCACAATGACGACGTTGAGACCTCACTTCTCTTCCGATTTGTTTTTCCACAATCTTGATGACTAATCACTTAATTCTGTGTTCTTCTTGAAATTAATTTCCTCCTATGGCTCTATCTTCTTCTTGTTCTTCCTCTTCTTGTTCTTCTTCTTCTTCTTCTTCTTCTTCTTCTTCTTCTTCTTCTTCTTCTTCTTCTTGTTCTTCTTCTTCTTCTTCTTCTTCTTCTTCTTCTTCTTCTTCTTCTTCTTCTTCTTGTTCGTGTTCTTCTTCTTCTTCTTCTTCTCCTGTCAAATGGGGAAACGACCTCTTCCTGAGCTTCAGCGGAAAAGACACCCGCAAAAACTTCCTCAGTCACTTGCATAAGGAGCTTGGTCGGAAACCGATCCTTGTTTTCAAAGACAACGAGATCAAGAAAGGCCAATCCCTCGGTCCCAAGCTAAAACGGACGATAAGGGATTCAAGAATTGCGGTCGTCATCTTTTCCAGAAATTATGCCTCTTCAAGTTGGTGCCTTAACGAGTTGCTCGAAATCGTGAAATGCAAGAAAAAGTTTAGTCAAGTGGTGATTCCCATTTTCTACCGTTTGGATCCTACCCATGTGAGAAAACAGACCGGAGTCTTCGGAATTAATTTTGAAAAGACTTGCCAGAACAAAACAAAGAAAGTGAAAACTAGATGGAGAAGAGCTTTGACCGATGTAGCTAATATCCTCGGATATCATTCTTGTGTGACATGGTAGGGTTTCATATGTTGTGCTTACTATATATATCTTGAATAAATGGTGTCTCATATGTTTGCTAAATATATGGTATTTCTCCTTGTTAGCGAAAACGAAGCAAAAATGATTGAGGACATCGTCAATAATGTTTTGGGTGAACTGGTTCTAACTCCATCTAAGGATTATGAGGACATTGTCGGCATCGAAGCTCATATCGCAAAAATGAACTACTTGTTGCATTTGGAAGCGGAGGAGGTGAGGATGGTTGGGATACTTGGTCCCTCTGGAATTGGTAAGACTACCATTGCAAGAGTTCTATTCAACCGACTCTCCCGTCGCTTCCGATGTAATGTTTTCATTGATAGGGCTTTTCTATCTAAGAGTATGGAACATTATAGTGGAGCCAGTTTGGGAGACTATAACATGAAGTTGCATTTACAAGCAAAATTTCTTTCAGAAATTTTGGGGAAAAGGGACATTAAAATATGTCATTTAGGTGCAGTGGAAGAGAGGCTAAGGAACCAGAAAGTTCTTATCTTTATAGATAATTTGCAAAACCAAGTCGTGTTAGATACCTTGGCAGGTCACACTCATTGGTTTGGATGTGGGAGCAGAATCATTGTGATTACAGAACATAAACATCTGTTAAAAGCCAATGGGGTTGATCGTATCTATGAGGTCCCTCTTCCATCTGATGCTCTCGCTCTTCAAATATTATGTCGATTTGCCTTTAGGCAAAACTATCCACCCGACGGTTTTATGGAGCTTGTGTCTGAAACTGCATTGCGTGTCGGTAAACTTCCGTTGGTTCTTAACCTTTTGGGTTCGCATTTGCGAGGTAGAGACAAAAAAGACTGGATGGATATGCTGCTATGGTTTCGAAAAGGTCAACATGGTAAAATTGAGGAGACACTAAAGCTTAGCTACAATGGGTTAAATAACAAAAACGATGAAGCAATATTTCGTCACATTGCATGTTTCTTCAATGGTGAGGAAGTCGATGATATCAAGTCACTACTAGCAGATAGTGACTTGGATGTTAATACTGGGATTAAAACCCTAGTAGAGAAATCCCTTATCCAAGAAACATGCAATACTGTGGAGATGCACTCTTTGGTGCAAAAAATGGGTAAGGAGATTGTTCGTACACAGTCTAGTGAGCCTGGGAAACGAGAATTTCTTGTGGAGTCAAAGGATATATGCGATGTACTTGAAAATAACACTGTAAGTTTTCTCGTACGTGCTCTTTTCATAAAGATCAAAAGCATGAGTTTAAGAGTATGTTAAGCTAATGGTTTTGTCTCTTTTTGTTGATATTATACTTGCAGGGTACTGAAAACGTTTTAGGTATATCATTGGATATGGATGATACTAAAGAACTGCATATTCATGAGAGTGCCTTCAAAGGGATGCCTAATCTTCGTTTTCTCAGGATTTCTCGAGTTCTTCACTTACCAAAATACTTCAGCGGTCATTTATCTAAGCTCAGATTACTGATTTGGGACCATTACCCGCTGAGATCTTTGCCTTCTACTTTTCGTCCTCGAAGCCTTGTTAAGCTCGAAATGAAGTATACCAAACTCGAGAAGCTGTGGGATGGAGTTCAAGTATGTTTCTAGTAAAATTCGAATTAGTATCAAGATCAAAATGCTTATTTTAATTTTTAAATGACAACTCTTCTAACTGATGTATAACTTACTTATATTTCAGCAACTTACTACGCTCAAGAAGATGAATTTGTGTGGATCCAAATACCTGAAAGAAATCCCTGATCTTTCAATGGCCACAAATCTCGAGATACTTATATGCAAGGCTTGCTCGAGTTTGGTGGAGCTTCATTCCTCTGTGCAGTATCTTTATAAATTGAAGAAGTTAGACTTGTCATCCTGCGATAATCTGGAGACTCTTCCAACCAGTATCAACCTCCAAGCTCTGGACCACCTCTATCTCTATAGATGCTCACGGCTAAAGATTTTTCCTGATATCTCAACCAATATCTCATATCTTGATCTAAGTCAAACCGGGATTAAAGAAGTTCCTTGGTGGATCGAGAACTTCTCTAAGCTCAGGGAAATAAGTATGCAGAATTGCAAAATGTTGGAGTATGTATCCCTAAACATTTCCAAACTGAAACATCTTGAGATAGCTGACTTTTCAAACTGCGGGCGGGCATTGAATGTAGCTAGCTTGAATGATAGTACAATCGCGGTGGCAATGGCAGACGATATTCACTCCAAGTTACCAGGCTATGTCAAGGTTTCCTCTTCTCTTCCATATGATTATTTCCCAAGAGTAAAGCTCAATTTCATCAACTGCTTCAACTTGGATCAAGAATCTCTCCTTCAACAACAATCCTTTTTCAAGAGAATGATCTTGTCAGGTGAAGAAGTGCCTTCATATTTCACTCACCGTACTACTGGAACCTCTATGACCAATATCCCTCTACTTCAGACATCTCTCTCTCAACCATTCTTCAGACTTATGGCTTGCGCTGTGGTAGATTGTGAACCTATTTCCATAGATCATTTTTCATTCCTCATCGAGGTATATTGTCAGTTCATAGACGGACTCGGGAACCACTTTGGTTCCGCATATTGGCCTATGTACCTCTCGACAGCGCCTTTTAGTAGCCATCTCGTTATATTCAACTGTAGCTTACCTCTAAACGGTGACTATGCCTATCTAGCAAAACGTCACTATGATCACGTGAATATACAGTTTCGTCTCACTGATGACTACTCTCAGTTCAAATTAAAAGGATGTGGTGTAAGGCTCTATGAGGATGGAACTCCATCTCTGGATATTGTTGCACATGTTTGTGAGGCCGGTGAAATCGACAGAGAGAGTGAAAATTCAGGTCAAGTGTGTAGAGACAGAGAAGAAGAAGCAAATCAAGGTAATTAAACATTTTATATGCTCGAGATATATCTCTTATTAGTTCCTTTTTCAAGAGTAAACAATTTTTTTTTTTTTTATAAATAATGTAACGTTGGATTGTTTCTATAGAAAACGTGAAGGGACCAAACAAGAAGCGAGAACACATGATGATTGATGACAGTGAATCTGGAGAGACTGTTAGTGTTCTAGGTGGAAACATCCAATGCAATGTAGAAGGTTTGTCTATTTTACCCATATGAAAGAAAAATTATTCTTCTTATGTTCCCTTTATAGTGCATCTCTCGATGTCATGCATTTCGTTCGAACAAGTTTCTTTTGTAGAATAGAGATTGAAAGATTTTGGCTTTTTTCTTTTGTTATGTGGTTGTAGTCTAATACAAGAATGATCACTTAATATGATTGATACTTTGAAGAAAATATCGTAACTTCTTTAACAAGATACTTATTTATATATATATATATATATATATATATATATATATATATATATATATCTTGGGAGAATAGAGATGGGCTCTGATTATATCCAACACTTA
Organism: Crucihimalaya himalaica; assembly: GCA_004349715.1. NCBI lineage: Eukaryota > Viridiplantae > Streptophyta > Magnoliopsida > Brassicales > Brassicaceae > Crucihimalaya > Crucihimalaya himalaica. The sequence continues at coordinate 548,914 of SMJT01000075.1, read as the reverse complement.
TATTATTTTTTTCCGAATAAGCATGATTTTATTATAGTCCAATGTTTTTTTTGATGGATTCAATACGTCTCCACTCTAAAATTTTAGAATCTCAAATTTAGCTAAAAAAAACAGATTGTATTTGGACAGTTGTTGTAGTATTTTGTTCATTTTAACCTTAGAGGTTAGAGTTTAATGAACATTAAGCATGTGATTCAGCTCATAGTCTAAATTATACTACCATACTTTAAGCATATGCTTATATACAACTACTGTTTCTGGTCACTTTGTCTCTTGTAAGGGCAGAAAGTGAAACTCCTTAAGGTCTTGCCTTAACTTCTATAAGCTTACTGTTACTTTGGTTTTGTTGACATTTCTTAACTATGTCACTGAACAGAAATCTATATCGATTCTCTAAAGAACTGTTGAAGCTTCATTCTATTGGTTCTTCTAATCTAACACTTCCACATCTGAGTGATTCTTAGCCAAATTGTGATTTTGTGTGTTGATTTGGTTCCTCAGGACTTAATGTGAAGAGATTGCGCACGATGTAACAACAAAGAAGAGTCAAGCGATTGAGGAGAAGCCTTTAAAATCTAAGAGTCGTTTTTTGTAATTTCCATTTTCTTTTTTGTTGACAATTTTGGATTCAATCTTGTTTTATTATGAATTGAGTGATTGGTTTTGAAAACAATGAGTTATGGGTTTTAAGATGATTGATACAGAATCTACTAGCCATATGATTCCAATTCTGAGAGACGCGTGGTTTTGTGGACAGGGATGGTGAATGGATTTTTTTAAATGTCAGGTCAGGTTGATCAAGCAGAGAGATTAAGCATATGGACAATCATGAAACATGAACCAAATGCGGTACGCTTTGGCTATAAAATTATAGTTATATCTCTCAATTTACCATAATTAAACAGATATAATTTCGTAACGAATTATGATTTACATCTTCTTAGAATTCTAATTAACTTTGTAAATCTGTGTATGGTTGTTTTTGTTGTCTGTACTATAGTCTCGTCCTCATTTCAAAACTTTGAACTGTCTCAATTCCCACGAAAAACAAATCACAACACGCTCACACTTTATACGACTTAAATCATACGATCTAATAACTCTACTAAAACAGTCTACCACACCTTAGTTCCTATTTTAATCAAGTTGACTTGTTCTGTTTTGACTTTTGAGATGAAATATTAGAAGGATGCAATCTGGTTAAGATTATCTTGGAGTTAACGAGGAGTGTGAAGAAAAACAAGGTAAACGAGTGAAACAATCAACTCTATTTCATCGCAACGGAACTGCTGATGGTAAGGATGTTGTTCCTTCATTCCTCGCATATAATAAAGATGATTGTCGCCGTGCTTTGGTTAGGATGATTATAAAAGATGAAATGCCTTTTAGAACTGTGGAGCGAGAGGGTTTTCAGGAGTTTGTTAGGGTGCTGCAGCCACGTTTTGAGATTCCTTCACGTAGAACTGTGACAAGAGATTGTATATTTTTGTTTGAGGAAGAAAGAGCACAACTAAGGAAATGGTTTAAAAAATATCCTGGAAGTGTTAGTCTCACCACAGACTTATGGTCTTCTTGTCAGAATTTGAGTTATATGTGTCTGACTGCTCACTTCATAGATTCTGATTGGAAACTACGCAAGAAGATAATAAACTTTTGCCAAGTTACAGGTCATTCCGGTGAAATGATTGGAAGAACTGTTGAGAAGTGTTTGTTGTTGTGGGGAATTGACAAAGTTTTCTCTATCACAGTGGATAATGCAAGTTCAAATGATTTAGGAGTACGTTACCTACGACAGAATCTCAAATCAAGAGCAGGTTGTGTGTTAGATGGAGAATTTCTTCATATGCGGTGTGGTGCTCATATACTAGGCCTGATTGTTAAAGACGGTTTGAAGGATGTAGCAGCTGCAGTTTCTCGGATTCGTTTGGCTGTCCGTTATGTCAGATCTTCTCCAAACAGGTCGCTGAAGTTGAAGGAATGTTTGAAACAATTGAAGTTTTCTACACACTGTGGTATTTGCTTGGATGTAGAAACTAGATGGAACTCGACCTTCTTGATGTTGGATTCTGCCCTCAAGGTAAGGAAAGCTTTTGATTTGCTGGAATTAAAAGACAAAGATTATAGAGTTGAAATGGGTGATGATTTACCGACTGATGCTGATTGGTCTTATGTTGAGGGTCTTATTCCATTTTTGCAATCATTTTATGACACAACTGTGAAGATATCAGGTTCTCTTTATGTCACATCAAACGTTTTCATGAAAGAGATCTTTGGTTTGTCTTTACTTATAATGAAGATGGGTATGGATGAGGCCAAATCCATAAGAGATATGTCGGTCAAGATGAGGGAAAAATATGACAAGTATTGGGGAAACTTTGATAACATGAACATGGTTATCTTTGTTGCAACTGTACTTGATCCTAGATACAAAATGCAGTGGGTTAAATGGTTGATTGGTGAAATATACTTGGCAGAAGATGCTGCTTGTTTATTGTCAAAGATTGTTGATGCTTTAGTGAAACTGTTTGAGTACTACAAGACCATCAGTCCTGAGAGTTTGGTGTCTTCTAGTAGAAAAGATGACAATACTGGTGAAGCTTATGTTCAAAAGATTGAGAAGATTGGTTCTTGGATGACTACGATGTATAAGAAACACAAGGAAAGTAAAGGACATGCCCAACCTGAATCAGAATTGGAAAGATATTTGATGGATGATTGCGAAAATGATGAGGATGATAGTTTTGATATTTTATTTTGGTGGAAGACTACAGGATCAAAATATAAGATTCTCTCTCTGATGGCAAAAGATGTTCTTGCTGTTCCTATATCGACGGTTGCATCGGAATCTACTTTTAGTGCGGGAGGTCGTGTCCTTGATTCTTTCCGCAGTTCGTTGAGCCCAATGTTAGTTGAAGCTCTCATTTGCACTCAAGATTGGATTCGGCGTGAGAATCAAACTCTTGCTGTGGAAGAAACAATGGATGAAATAATAAAGTTAGAATCTGATACGTTTTACTCATCTATATTTTCAATAAGTTTTCTTTTAGTTTACTGTGATCTAACTCTGTTTATTTTCACCTCTTAACTTTTTTAGAGATGGAGTTGGAAAACATGACAACTAGTCCAATGATTATTGATGATTGATTCTTGATTTAGGTTTGATTATTAACTTTGCTAAGTTTGTAGTTTTTTCTGAAGTTAGTTTTCTGTTTTGATCTTGATTTCATATGTTTGTGTGTGTAGGTTTCTACTGCGGGAGATAAATGGATAGATAACATTAGTGAAAGTTTTTTGGATTATGAGAACTATTTGGAAAAAAGAAGATAGTGAAGGTCTGATCACGTTTTTGTTGATATTGTGATTGGTAATATTCGGTTTTTCTTGATATTGAGAACTATTTAGTGTAGGTCTGATCACGTTTTTGTTGATATTGTGATCAGTAATATTCGGTTATGCTAAGTGTTTAAGTTGAATTTAGCTTTTTAAGACTGAAGACATATTTATCTAGATTTATTTATGTATCACCATATTTGTTTTTGACTTTTAAAAAAAAAAATTAACGGAGCGGAGCGGAGTTGATAATTCGCGGATAGTCAAAACGAATTAAGATATCCGAATTTACGGATATCCAAAAATTTCCGGATCGGAGCGGATCGTAAAAGCAAATATCCGACCGGAGCAGAGCGGATCACGGATACTCTGTTTTTTCAGGATATCCGCTCCGTGCCCATGCCTAGTTTTGAGATGAAATATTAGAAGGATGCAATCTGGTTAAGATTATCTAAGTAAATCGTCACATGGAATTAATGAAGTAAGTTAGACATGTGTGTTAGCTTGATCTCCTTCATCAAGCTAAAATCAAACCCTCTTTTATTATCTAAACACAACAGGCAGGGCCGATCCTCATAAAATTAGTAATCTTTTTTTTTGTAATTTTTAGATCAATATTAAAGTTTCATAAAATTGGAAACTCTTTTGTTATACTAATGAATCAAATAAAATTGGGAGCCGCGGCCAATGCTTCAATTCGCTCTCCGCAACACGATAATGTCTCCAAGGTACACTAATATTGTAGTTTTCTTCGAAGTTCCATTTAACAAATTTTGCCAACTGAACAGTCAGCACCATGAAGTCTAGGTTCAGCCCATGATTGTAGGATGCTTTAGAAACCCACATCTAACGAAAAGCATAACGACAAAGAGAGACACATAGAACAAAAGTTGTACATCCATAAATGATAAAACACAAAGGAAAATGAACAAAGTGTGATAAAAATTGATAAGCATGTAAAAAATAAAAAGGTGGGCTAACAAATGGTATTAGGAAATCCCAAAACAAAACCACATATAAATATATTTAAATAGAAACCATATCGATATTTGTTGATAAAATAATTGATTTAATTTTATTATGAAACCCAAAAAATGAACCCTAACCGAAATTGAAAATAATTCTGTCGTATCTAAACCAAATTAGACTGATTTTTTTATATATTAAAAATTGAATATTTCAATTATATAGACAAATTATAAATAAATATAACCCTATAAAAATTAACTGAGTACTATAATATATATTTTAAGCTTTTCATTATTACTATAATAAAATAGAGTGTAAACTGAAAACAAATCATACCAAACCAAAGTTTAAATAAATGAAACCAAAATTACAAATAGTTTAGACTGATTTCTACTTTTGATAGAACCGACAACCATAAAAAAATCGAACAAAAACCGGAAAGTAAACTTGGTTAGAGCTTACTTAATTAGGCTAACATCTAAGTGGTTCTCTCATCAGTTCTAAACTAGCCTAGTTTAAACCGAACAGAGTAAACCGGTAACACTTAAGGATATATTACAAAACTTGCAAAATTGAGATCAGAGATACACTTATCAAACTTGACGGCAAGTGAGCGCGTACAAAGTGGAAGTAGAACGTGGTGGAATTTAATCGTACGGTCAAGATTAAAACTAAAGATGAATCAATCACTAATAAAAACCTAACAAAGCCGCGTCTTTCACACTTCTAATTTTCAGACCTAAAGCTTCGCCACTTATTTCAACCACACGAATCAAAACTCATGGCTGACACGAAGGACCAATCTCCAGAAACAACAACAACAACGGTGGTTGTTGAGGAGAATCAACGGATAACATCGCCGTCGCCACCACCACCACAACCACAATGGAAGGGTTTGAGATACCCTTCTCATATGGTAATGCCACATCACATGATGTATCCGCCGCATCTTTATCCTCCTTATCATCATCACCATCATCAGTTTCACAATCTGCATCATCATCATCATCATCATCATCAGTCTAGTGGTAACAAGCATCAGAATGCTTCAAATACTGAGAATAAGACTATTTGGGTTGGTGATTTGCTTCATTGGATGGATGAGAATTATCTTAATTCTTCTTTTTCTTCTGCTGGAGAGGTTTGGTTTCACTCTGTTTCTCTCCTCTGTTACTATAGTTATTCAAAGTTTTGGTTTTTATGTGTTTTCACTTTTGTGATATTGATGTTTGTATAGCTTGGTTGCTTCCACTAGCTGTTTAGTGTATCTTAGTTTGCTAAAGTTATCTAATTTCATAGGGTAAAGAATGATTCTTGAAGGAATTTGTTTTCATGAAAGTATCTAGTGATGAATTCATCGAGTCTGATATGTTATCCAAGTCTTCGTTTTGATGTGTTGACTTTTGCAATTTCGATGTTTTGGTAGCTTTTGTTAGAATACATGCTTTTAAAGCTTGGTTACTTCCACCAGTTGTCCTGTGTATAATTGTCTGCATAAAGTATGACTCTTTGGAGGGTTTAGCTGCTGTAATGTACTAACGTATAATAATACTGAAGGTGTCCAGACGAGTTCATTTTTATTTCTGATATCCTTTGTGAATTATGTTTTATGGTCAGTTTACATTGACTCGATTTGATCTGGATGGTAATATATTGTGCTTATATGTTATGATGTAGATTTCGTCGGTTAAGGTTATCCGCAATAAGCACACTGGGTTGTCTGAGGGCTATGGATTTGTGGAATTTGTTTCCCACGATGTTGCAGAGAAGGTGTTGCAAGAATTTAATGGTGAAACTATGCTAAACGCCGAGCAACCTTTCCGTTTAAACTGGGCCAGTTTTAGCACTAGTGAAAAGCTCTTAGAGAATGGTCCTGATCTCTCTATTTTTGTGGGGGATTTAGCACCAGAAGTCACTGATACTTTGTTGGAAAAGGTTTTCTCTGAGAAATATCCATCTGTCAAGAATGCAAAAGTTGTCATAGATGGCAATACTGGTCGATCAAAGGGATATGGCTTTGTGAGATTTGGAGATGATAATGAGAGGAGCAAAGCTATGTTGGAGATGAATGGTGTGAAATGTTCAAGCCGTGCTATGCGAATTGGTCCTGCAACCCCTAGGAAGCCAAGTGGTTATCACCAACAAGGTATGTTGTCTGATCTTTTATCTTTCCTTATCAAAACTTTTGTTTTAAATATAATGGATGTGTCCTGATTACTTTTATTTCATCTTGAATCAACAATTTCTTGTGAGGAACATGTTCTTGTTATTTCCAGTGCCTTTCTAGTCTCTTAATATCTGTTGGACTTTGCAGGTGGGTATATGTCGAATGGTGTCTTGCCTCGACATGATGGGGACTCATTGAACACAACAGTAATTTGTTTTCCTTGTATCTATCTCCTTGGGTTCTCTGTTTTTCCATGATTGTAACTGTGGATGAGTATGATCTTTATTCTTTCATGTGTATATTGCAGATATTTGTTGGAGGACTTGACTCTAGTGTCACAGACGAAGATCTTAGACAACCTTTTGCTGGTTTTGGTGAAATTATCTCTGTCAAGATACCTATTGGCAAAGGATGTGGATTTATTCAGTTTGTGAACAGGTAACATTTGTGCAGTAGTGAATCTATGAACTGTGGATGTTGACTCAATCATTTGATCCTTGACATCTCACCCCATTTGATATGTTACTTGACATTTGTTGCAGAGAAAATGCAGAGGAGGCTTTGGAGAAATTAAATGGTTCTGTAATTGGTAAACAAATCGTTCGCCTTTCTTGGGGTCGTAATCCAGGCAATAAACAGGTAACTCTGATATATCCTGCGTATAATTACATTGCTCGGTATTCCAGTCCATTTAGTGTCTTCTAAAGTACTTTCTGTAACAAATTATCACCGATCTTTTTGTTCGCAAGACTTCCAAGTTTTTCCTAAGCTGAGTTTTCTTTTACTGTACTGATTTCTCGAAGGGGTGGGTGATCTGGTATATGATTTGCATCGCTTTGCTTTTTTTTTGTTTTTGGTTTGCTGAGTTTTCGAAAGATGTATGGTTCTTTGCAGCCTAGAGGCGAGTATGCAGACCAATGGATTGACCCGTACTTTAAAGAACAATTTTACAACGGCTATGGTTACATGTTTCCGCCACATGTTGACCCGAGAATGTATGCGGCACCTTATGGAAGTTATCCGGTTGGTGGTGGTCATCAGCAACAAGTAAGCTGAGAAGAAAAATAAAAGAAGTTAGTAGGTATGAGGCAAAATTGTCTTCTTCTCTCTCTCTCTATCCTCTTCTCAGGTTAGGTCCTGGACAAACGAATTTTGATAAAACCATAGTGCTACTTAACCTATTTAGGGATTTTGATTGGATTGATTTATTTTATTTGATTCTCAGATGCTTATCTTTAATTGATCGATGATCGAGTTGTGGTTTGGGGTTGATAAGTTTGCTCTCTATATGTGGCGTACAACGGTATATGGTTTCTCATACTAGTGATTTAGAATCGTCTCGAACACGATTAGTTATCTTTAGGCTTTAAGATACCAAAAAAAACTAACATAACACAAAACACAAGGTAAGTGCAAACACCCATTTATAGAGAGAACTCGAGTGTGGATTCAGAACTTCGAAGTGTTGCATTGAAACCAACATGGAGGGATTGAGGATGGATTTGAGCCTTTGGGTGGAGTAGAAGCTGGTGAGGCAATGGTTTGCAAGCGATTTTGTAATGCTATTCCTCTTCTCTATTTGGTGGTTTGTGCTTGACGTGAGTTGGCTCATTCTTTTGCGATTAGATATGCTCTTTCTTTCCAAGTGTTTGTAAGTTAGTGCCAGTGACAAGAGGGAGATCCATAATTTTTCCTATGTGTTTGGAGAGTAAAGAAACTCAGTAGGTTCGTCAGAATCACCTAAAAAATGGTAAATGTCATCAAAGAAGAGGACATGTTTGGATAAGAAGATAGTACTAACTTGTAGGGAAAGAACCAGCTATGCCCTCACATCGTTATCTCAACTCCATGATCTTATGTATCCTTTATAAGTATGCATAGACACATAAGCGCGAGACATTTTCTGAAACTCGTGTTGCTTAAGAGAAGTAGAAAAAAACTACTATAGTATTGAAAGCCAAAGGTGTTGATGTGATTGCACTCATTAAAAAAGCTTCTTTGAGAATGTGCTATAGTGTTTAGGCCACTAAATTTTGTTCAGAGGTTTTTGTGCAAGAATGATAACTTGATAAGGATTGATCCTTCTTCTGACTAAGACAGTTGTAAAACAACATTTTAGAATGTTCTTTGAACTTAGCTAAAATATTTCTCTTTTTATTTCTGAAAGATTGATTTTAAATTTTTTTTTTGTTTTTAAAAGATTGATTTTCTAGATTCATTAATTGAAAAATCTAAAAATTAGTGGTGAAACAACCAATGAATGGAAGTTATTATTATAATAATTAAATAAAAAAATAAAATAAACTTTTAATGCTTCTTAATCTATGTGAAATACCAAAAACATCAATCTTTTAGAAACGGAGATACTAGTTTAAATTGCATCATGGACTTTGCATAAATAAATTTAGTCGTTGTTATCAGTGCTTGGTCAAGATCCAATATAGTGATGATCCATAATACACACCGATCCATGTTCCTAACATAAATATCATTGTGTCTATAAAATAAACAAAAATTAATTTGACATATAAGACTTGTTTTAACGACACAATCGAAAAAACAAAGACAGAAGAAACGAAAAGGCACCGCACCACGTTTACTCATCATAGTGAAACACATGCCCACACCACCCTCATTATTTCTGTACGGATCTATCTCTTCCCCATAATACTTACTTTATAATGACATGTGATGTATATATAGTAGTTAGATTACCAACATCTCAGTTCATAATTATATTCAATTATAATAGAAAAAAAATATTACATTTAGTGGAAGATGCTTTGAATTCTTTAGGCCAAAAGGAAAATGGCCGATTAGGTAGAAATATAGTTGGTATCCATCATATCATTATCTAAACAAAAGATCTTATTTGAGTGTTGTTAGGGTATACACATAATTTTAGAAAGAGACAACAACATAAGCTATGTAATAATATGCTTTGCCAGCCCCGATTGCGAACAACCTAAAGATAGTGTGTGTGTAAACAAGAATTTAGGACTAGTTTACGTTTTAAGATGAGGAACAGATTTGAGCGAGTACAATAAATATGGAATATTGACTTGGTTTTTTTAACCTACATGTGTCATGTGTGGGAGTACAACCATAAACAAATCTACTATAACAAGAAAACAATTTAATATATACTTCTTCATTCACCCGTTTTTTTCATCTATTACATGGTTTTTTTTAGAGACAAAGTAGTATAAACCTAAACTATAAAAATTTCAGAATCAAGTTTAAGCATGGTTACAATAATCGGAACTGAATACCCGAACCGAATCTACCTATAAAATATCCAAACCAAATTCAAGATGATTTTTAAAAATATTCGAATGGATCCTAAATTTTATACTTTAGAAACCAAAAGCGAAACTGATACATGTGAGTACTCGAACGTATCCGAAATACAAATATACATCTAAAAACATTAGTTATACTTATAATATTCCTAACACCCAAAATTACAATTATAATCTGGATATATTAGATACTTTTGAATAATTTGGGTATTTTTGGGTACATTTAGATAAAAAAAAAGTTATATTTTAAGTATTTTCGGATAATTTGAATAGATTTAGGTATATACTGATAAAAATAACCGAATTCGGTCCGATACGAAAAATATTTTAGGTATTGCCGGTTCTTAACACAAATACTCAAACCAAACAAAATCCGGATCATATTTTAAAAATATCCGAACATGACCTAAATCCCAAAACCTGATACCCGAATAAAACTAACTTGAATCCGAATTGGTATCCGAATGCACCTATTATTCAAAATTACGAGCCTTTGCAATTTTGGTAACTCTGATGCCCAACCGTTTTACATCAACGGTTTCGATCTTCACATAAACACTACCAATAAATCTTTTAGTCAACTCTGGTGTGACGACACCGTATATATATGTGACGACGCTCATAAATTTTTTCGTGGCTCTCATAATAAAACTACTACTGTAATAAAGAAAATCCTAGAATATATCAAAATATGGTAGAGATCTATTTAATGTTCCTGTGTTTCCCTTTTGTTCTCCACGCTACACATGTGTCTTATATTGTGTCAAGTCGTGTTCAACCATTGTTGTATTCGTCTTATTACTCTTCTCTTTTGCCGGTTCAGCCTAAACCAGTTTCGAATCCATTGTACCAAGAGATCGACGAAGCTAAACCATTAATCCACATCGTCTTTTCTTTAGTCATTTTCTATTACTCATGATAATCATACTTCTGTAACGGCCAAATGATAAATGTAACGGCCAAAAATTCTCATAACAAATGATAAATGTAGTTAAAACTATCATTTTTACATTACTATTTTCTAAAAAGCAATGGTAACGTGTGTTAGAATCTAAGAATTACCAATTTTAATCGTTATTTTTTTCTTTAACAGCCAAAAATCTGTAAATGTGAGAACTACTCGTTCAGGAACTGAGACACACACTGGCACAGTGAATTTCTTTACAAAGAAAACTTTACTAGATCATCTTTTGTTACACTTACAAGTATTAACAAAACGACATGCAACAAGCTCAAGACACACCTTGACTTGTTGCTCTAGCCTAATTCGTCCAAGGATCTACACCCAACCCATTGGACCTCTCACCTCTTAGCTCTATGATTCTATTCCCTCAAGAAATCCCAAGAACCCCTTAGCTAAGATTACACTCTCAAGTGTTTCCCATATGTGTGTGTTTTTCCTAAACACAGCATCACACACTTATATATCGACCTTGTGGCACTCTTTCACGAGGCCCACTAACCACTATACAAAGAATTAATTAATACACTTTTATTCTTGATTAATTAATTCTTTATGTAGTTGTTAGTGCTTTTCCCTAGGTTGATTTTGACTAAGTAACAACCCTCCATGCTGCTTTCCAGGTCATCATGTTTCTTTCCATGTCGCATGGCTCAAGATACCAACTCGCCGCACTACAGCAGCTACACGCCGCCCAATGCACTTGCCACTTCGCTCCTCTGTATCACCTCCTGTGTTACTTCTGAGCTGGCACAATGAGTACGGCAAGACTGCTGCATTTACAATCTCCCCCTTTTAGCTTTGTTGCTCACAAGTACCTGTAAGCGAACTCACATTCCACAAGCAAGCAATCACAGTACAAGGATTCCAACATAACACAATGTGACTAAGAAAATTCAAATTGAAAGTTAAATTCAAGCACACATAAAGTCATAAGAACAAATGTAACACCAAGTTTAATAAAAACAAGAACTAGAACTCCCCCAGAATTCTAGACTACACAACATTAAAAAAGTTTAGAAACAGCTCCCCCACAAATCAAGTCCCTCAGCTAAGCTAATCACAGTCATTATCGTCACTGGTATTATCTGTTTCTCCCCCTGCTTGTGAGCACACACAAGTTAAAAACAACAATTCAAAGTTATAATGGAGATAAATCGAAACAGAGTATTCACCTTTGACAGCGCCAAGAAGAGTCTCAACTGCATTTGAGAGATCGAACAGTCCCAGAGCAATTCCCTCAAGAGCAGTGCGCACTGATTCTGGATTTGCATTGCTCACCGGCACACGGATAGTCCTTGACTGAACCAGCTGAGTTATCATTGTATCAGTCGATGATGTATCCTCTGTCTCAACTGGACCATGACTAGTAGATGCCTTGTCTTTAGACCGAGTTTTTGCCTTTGCTCTTGGTGATACCTTCGCAGCTTCCTGTTTCACAAATGCTTCACCGCTTCTGACATCCCTCTTATACCAGACGGGTTTGATGCACATCTCTCGGGACGAGACTGTTGGTGGATGCTGCATTTCGAGGAGTCCAAAGATGAGGCGGGGAAATAGCAGCCATCGCTTATCATTCTTCTGTTGCACAGTTAACTCCAACACTTGGGTGAACACTCGCTGGCCAAAGTCAAACTTGATCCCTTTTGCCATTTTGTAGATCATCCGGGCACGTTCAAGGGAAATGTGATTCTTATGTGTGGATGGCATCCAGTTGTAGGCAGCAATCACAACCAAGGCGGCAAAGCATGGAGAGAGTCGAGTTGTGCTGAGAGTGGTGAAGTCTTTCTCCCGGCCATCGGTAAGAAATTCTGCTATCTTCTCAGCAGACAGTGAGTCAGCCTCTGCATCAGCTGCAAGTTCAGACTGTGTCAACGGTTCTCGGTTGAGAAAACGGTTGATCATACCTGGAGAGAACATGTATTCCTGTCCACGCACATGGACCTTAATTCGCTGGGTTGACAGCTTAGTCCTTTCAGCAGGGAGATTCGCATAAAATTCGAATACAACTTCTCTAACATAACTAGGTAATCCCGTAACCGAAGACTTCATACCACCATTTTCGATCACAGCTAGATATCCCCACGAATCCTCCTGATCAAAATTCACAATCCGTTCTTCAATTATGTTCCTAGAGGAGAAGGATGGATACCTGTCAAACGCCAGTTGGGTGCGGAACTTCTTTGACCGAAGTTTCATGTGTGGGACAGAGATTGGTTCAGTGGTTTGAACAGGATCTGTGTCAGGGGTTTCCGTGCCTGTTACTGCAGCCAACTGAGACCTCGTTCTCTTCCGAGATGGAAGAACACTCTGCTCTGTGAGTGTCTTTCTCTTCTCCTTCACACGGAGTACCTGTTTCTGGACAGAGGCTAGGGTTAAGGACCCGTCGGAATCAGTTTTATCCTCGGACCCATCTTCTTCGTCATCAATGGTGACTGGATTCTCCTTCGTTGCTGCAGCAGGTTCAATGGTGACTGGATTTTCAGTTGCATGTCCGATCTTCTGAATTTCGGGTCTGTCGCCAGTCACTGAATCAGACAGATCTGGAATTCCTTCTCTCTCTACTCTCTTAGAGACTTCTTCTTCTTTTTTGTTGCTTGTCACAGGTTCTGACAGATCTGGAGACTCACTTTTTCCAACCGTTTTGGAAGCTTCCTCGTTTTCCTTTCCAGGGGCTCCGTCCTCGTTGCTGACCGTAGGAAGTGCCGCCGAGATTGTAAGCCCACCGGAGCTGGGAGGGAAACCACCAGGAGCTTCTTCATCGCCGCTGGATTCGTCGACCAATTGGGGTCGATTTGTATCAGGAGCAAGAGCAGTGGAATCTTGTCTGCTTCTTCGTTGATAAGATTTCACCATTTTTTGCTTCTTTTCTTTCTCGATTTTCTCTTCTGGTTTTAGGTTTGCAGACTGGCGGGATTCTTCAATTTCCCTCTTTAGCGCAAATAGGGGCTTTCAGTTTTTCCCTTTTTTTTATTATTAAATCTGGAAACCGCTCATATAACCTCCATCGTGGGAAAAAAAACTGATTCAGCAATAATCCTCTGTCAAGACAGTACTTAGGACAGGCAGATCATTAGTACAACATAGGAACATAAAATGAAACAACCACATTTAATCCAACAAAAAATGGGAACTTAACAAGTAATGGTTTCCCACATTGCACGACCACAACTGGATAATTAAACACAATTTTCCTTATTTTATATAAACACATAAGAAAATTTTATACTTTACCGAATTGTGCTGAAGTGATACAGAGACTGATACGGTACTTGAACCAAGATGTGTATTTGGCTTGGCACGACTCATATCATCTGGTTGTCTTGACTCCAGTGGATAGCTTTCACACTCTCATGCCTTAACCACTTCTCCTACTCAGTTTTCAACCTTTATCCATCGTATGGAAGCAGCTGGAATTCCTTGGACATCTTTTGCAATCCCTTGTACTATCACTTGACTTCTCAAGTACAAGGGTGCCCAGTCTTTTAGCATTATTTCTTTCTTTTCTTGGCATATTCTGTTTTCCCTTGTACCATCACTTTGACTTCTCAGGTACAGGGATGCCACCCCTTTTTTTTTTATTATTTTTTAAAGAAAACGACCTTGATTCGCACGAACAACAGTCTCATGACTCGATTGTTTTTACGGTATTCCCTCTTCAGCTTGTTATGCACCATACATGGAACCTGTACTGATTTCGAAGATGGCAACATGAGAGGCAACTCTTTTCCACTGTGGTCTTGACTCCAAACAGAATCTAGCTTTGTACACACCCTGATTCATTACCTGTACTAGCTCTGTAGACTTCAAAAACATTTTAGATTTCACAAACACCAATCATGTTTCTCAAAGTGATAAAACGATTAAAATCCAACGGTTTTGTGAACAAATCAGCCAGTTGTGACTCAGTGACAATATGTTCAACCACTACCTGTTTCTCCTCCACCAATTCTCGGATAAAGTGGTGCCTAATATCAATGTGCTTTGTCCTTGAGTGCTGTACTGGATTCTTTGATATGCTTATAGCACTCTTGTTGTCACAGAGAACTAGGAGTGAGCCTGAATCCATTCCAAAATCAGTCGACATTTGTTTCATCCAAAGGAGTTGAGTACAGCAGCTCCCCATAGCAATATATTCAGCTTCTGCTGTAGACAGTGACACAGAATTCTGCTTTTTGCTTAACCAAGAGATTAGATTGTTTCCGAGAAAGAAGCATCCTCCACTTGTACTCCTTTTGTCATCTAAGCTCCCTGCCCAGTCTGCATCACAGTATCCCACCAAGTTCTTGTTTGATCCTTTGGAATACCAAATTCCAAGACTGGTTGTTCCTCTGACGTACTTGATGATTCTCTTGACAGCTTCTAGATGTGACTGTTTGGGTTTAGCCTGATACCTTGCACAGATCCCGACACTTAAACTCAGATCAGGTCTGCTTGCAGTGAGGTATAGAAGGCTCCCTATCATCCCTCTGTACAATTTTTCATCCACTTCTTCACCTTCTTCATCTCTTGACAGCTTAGCTGTAGTACTCATGGGAGTTTTGGCTTCTTTGCACTTGTCCATCTTAAACCTTTTGAGAAGATTCTTCGCGTAGGTACTTTGGGAAATGAAAATCCCAGATTCTGATTGGGTAACTTGCAGCCCCAGAAAGTACTTTAGCTCGCCAACCATGCTCATTTCAAATGCTTGTGTCATGTTCTTCACAAAGCAATCAATGAGGGTTTGAGATGTACTTCCAAAGATTATATCGTCTACATATATCTGTACCATCAGAATCTCAGCATCTTGTTCAAGAATGAACAGGGTCTTGTCAACACTTCCTCTGATGTACCCTTTCTGCAACAGGTACCCCGTCAGCCTCTCATACCATGCACGCGGAGCCTGTTTCAACCCATACAAGGCTTTACTCAGCTTGTAGACATGCTCATGGAAGGTTGGGTCTTCAAATCCTTTGGGTTGCTCTACATAGACTTCTTCTTGAAGTACCCCATTTAGGAACGCACTCTTGACATCCATCTGATACACCATGAAGTTCAGAATGCACGCCATCCCTAAGAAGAGTCTGATGGACTCAAGTCTGGCCACAGGAGCAAATGTTTCCTCAAAGTCGACACCTTCAATCTGAGAGTAGCCTTGTGCTACCAACCTTGCCTTGTTACGTACAACAACCCCATTTTCATCTATCTTGTTCTTGAAGATCCATTTTGTTCCCACAACATTTACACCATCAGGTCGTGGAACCAGCTCCCACACTGCATTTCTTTCAAATTGCTCCAGCTCTTGTTCCATGGCAACAATCCAGAATTCGTCTTCCAAGGCTTGTACATGACTCTTTGGCTCAATTATTGATACAAAGCACGCAAACTGAACCATCTCAACCATCGCAGCACGCTTGCCTATTTGAACCATGTCTCGGAAGTCGATCTGGACACCACGAGTCTTCCTCCCTTCAGTCACCTCTCCGATCACATCTGAGAGTGAATGATTCCGGTGTACTTGCTGTACCAGATCCTGTTCCGAGGCAGAAGATTCTTCACCAACTGTAGGTTCGTCAATTTGTCTAACATCAGCTTGTTCTGAGTCACTTTCTGAATTATCCCCTTCCCATCTCATAGGAGAGTAATCATCAAACACCACGTTGACAAATTCCATTATCACACCTGATCTTCTGTTGTAGATTCTGAACGCTGTACTATTCCCTGAATAACCCAGAAAGATTCCTTCGTCACTCCTTGAATCAAACTTGCCTAGCTGGTCTTTATCATTCAAGATATAGCACCTGCACCCAAAGACATGAAAATAGCTCAAGTTAGGAGTCTTTCCATTCCATAATTCATATGGAGTCATTGATGTTCCCTTTCTTACGTAGACTCGGTTGATTATTTAACATGCTGTTTTTACTGCTTCATCCCATAATTTCTTTGGAACTTGATTCCCATGCATCATTGCCCTGGCCATCTCCTGAAGAGTACGATTCTTCCTTTCCACTACACCATTCTGTTGTGGAGTTCTTGGAGCTGAGAATTGATGAGCTATTCCATGATCCTCACAAAATACTTTCATGGTTTCATTTTGAAATTCTCCCCCATGATCACTCCGTATCTTCTTGATACTCCCTTTTACGTTGGCTGTTTGAAGAGCCCATATCCTAAAGCTCTCAGCTGTCTCAGATTTCTCACGGAGGAACCTAACCCATGTAAATCTAGAGAAGTCATCTACAAGTACGAACACATACTTCTTCCCAGCAACACTCTCAGTTTGCATTGGCCCCATGAGATCCATGTGAATCAAATCCAGAATGTCTTTGGACTGAACCTCAGGTACCTTCTTGTGTTGGACTCTAACTTGCTTGCCTTGGTTGCATGGCCCACATACCATATTTTCTCCTCCCTTGATCTGAGGTACTCCTCGTACTACTTTGTTGTTAACCAAGGTGGTTAGGTTCCTTATGTTCATATGCCCAAGTCGCTGATGCCAAAGACTGAGACTGTCTCTCGAGCTGTAGCAGTTGACAGAATCTTTCCACATGTAACAATTGTTTCCTGTCCGGCTTCCTCTTAGGGCGACTTCTCCTTCTTCATTTACGGCTTTACATTCTGTGCTTGTGAACATAACAATCAGTCCATCATCACACAATTGACTCACGCTGATAAGATTTGCCTTCAGTCCTTGAACCAAGTACACGTTCATGAGTTGAGGTAGATTCGTGCTACAGGTTCTTCCTTTTCCTTGAATAACACCTCGAGCTCCATCTCCGAATGTTACCTTGCCTCCCTTAATTGGTTTAATCCTTTCCAGATGACTTTCCTCTCCTGTCATGTGGCGTGAGCAACCACTATCAAAGTACCAAGGCCCTGTATCCTCCTGTGATTCTGAAACAAATGTCATGTTGCACTGAAAATTCAGTCCTGTAGTACTCTTTGTACTATCCCTTGTACCAGACTGCAGCAGATCCGTCTTCTTGACCCAAATCTGATTCTTACGCCCATTCCAAGTAAACTTTCCTAGTTTTCTGAGGGTCTTTACCCTGTTCTTGAGCTTGTTGCAGTGAGCTTTGATGTGACCACTCTTTCCACAGAAGAAACATCTTCTCATCTGAGCTGAGTTACTTCCTGCCGTATACCCTTCTTGTTGACAGAACCCTGCAGAGACAAACTTGGTTTGTTCACGTTCAGTTTCACCACGTCCAGTATATCCCAACCCTCTCGAAGTATTCTCAGTTCTTCCATAACTGAGAATCCTGTCCAGTTGTTTCGTGCCAGCAAGCATGTGAATTTTCTTGTGATGTAGATCAAGTTCTGCCCGTAGTTTGGCTGACGTTTGCCTTTCCGCCTGCAGCTCCATTTCCAGGTTGTCAGCTTTAATTGCGAGATTTAGTTTGTCCTTTAGCAGAGACACACTTTCATGACTTATCTTCTTCTCCGCTTCCAGCTCGTTCTGAAGTGAGTCAACCAGTTTTTCAAGGCATGACTTCTCTTTTATCAAGGTTTGATTTTCCTTTCCAATTTTGATCAATGTCTGACGAACTTGCAGATAGCTTTCAGCTAGTTCTTTCTCAATCTCCTCTTCTGTCTCAGTGTCTGTCATATCTCCTTCTTCTTCAATCTCCGTGATACCAAAGAATTCAACAAAGTTATTCACGTGCTCTTCTTCTTCACTTTCATCTTCGGAGTATTCTTCAACA
This sequence comes from Crucihimalaya himalaica, assembly GCA_004349715.1. NCBI lineage: Eukaryota > Viridiplantae > Streptophyta > Magnoliopsida > Brassicales > Brassicaceae > Crucihimalaya > Crucihimalaya himalaica. Next base: position 530,500 of record SMJT01000075.1, on the reverse strand, counting down.
AGGAGAGACTTGTCCTTTCTGCGTTTTTGATCGGTGACACATTCCTGTTGAGTGTGCCCGAACCCTTTGCATCCAAAGCATTTGCTCTCCCTTCTCTTGGCTGTAGGACATTCGGATTTGAAGTGACCAAAACCCTTACACTCATGGCATTGTATGTCGCGTTTCTTGAAGGAATTTTCTCCTTCGGTTTGTTTTGCAGTAGGCGTAAACTTTCCTAGTCCTTGGCTGCGCTCAACCTTCCTTAGTGCACGATCAAATCTACGAACCAACAAGCTCACAGGATCTTCATCTTCAGATTCCGTGGACTTCTTTTCACATGCTACAAGTGCCAAGCTTCTTGGTTTCTTTACCACCTCTAGTTCCATCTCATGAGCCTGCAGCATCCCAACAACTTCACAAAAACTCAGGTTATCTGTGTTTTGGGACACACTTAAGGCAGATTTGTATGCCATGAACCTTGTAGGAAGACACCTCAGAAATTTCTTCACAAGTTTCTTATCTTTGTACTTCTTGCCTAGCGTTGCAGCTTCTTGTGCTAGAGAGCTTAGCTTAGAGCTGAAATCCGAGATGGTTTCGTGTTCCTCCATTCTGAGATTCTCGAACTTGGAGGCCAGCAGATCTTTCCTTGAGCTTTGAACCTTTTCAGTACCTTCGAAGTGTATTTGCAGGGTATCCCACGCCTCTTTAGCTGATTCACAGCCTTGTATTAGCTCAAAGGTCTTCTTTGAAACACTACATTGAATAGCAGTAAGTGCTCTTGAGTTGAACTTTGACTTCTTCAGTTCGTCCTCTGTCCAGTTCTCCTCTGGTGTGGGTACCTCCTCTCCAGCTTCATTTTTGGTTGTTGGTTCCTTCCACTCACCAATTATTGCCTTCCAAGCAAGCGCATCAATTCCTTTGATTACGGACTTCATTCTTGACTTCCAAAAGCCATAGTTCCCTGAATCTAGTATAACCCTTGAGTTGTTCACCAAGTCTTGGTAGTTCTCCATCTTCTTCCACAGGATCTCACCTGTTTGTAATGTATACAAGTGACCGCTCTGATACCAAATGTAAATGTGAGAACTACTCGTTCAGGAACTGAGACACACACTGGCACAGTGAATTTCTTTACAAAGAAAACTTTACTAGATCATCTTTTGTTACACTTACAAGTATTAACAAAACGACATGCAACAAGCTCAAGACACACCTTGACTTGTTGCTCTAGCCTAATTCGTCCAAGGATCTACACCCAACCCATTGGACCTCTCACCTCTTAGCTCTATGATTCTATTCCCTCAAGAAATCCCAAGAACCCCTTAGCTAAGATTACACTCTCAAGTGTTTCCCATATGTGTGTGTTTTTCCTAAACACAACATCACACACTTATATATCGACCTTGTGGCACTCTTTCACGAGGCCCACTAACCACTATACAAATAATTAATTAATACACTTTTATTCTTGATTAATTAATTCTTTATGTAGTTGTTAGTGCTTTTCCTTAGGTTGATTTTGACTAAGTAACAACCCTCCATGCTGCTTTCCAGTTCATCATGTTTCTTTCCATGTCGCATGGCTCAAGATACCAACTCGCCGCACTACAGCATCTACACGCCGCCCAATGCACTTGCCACTTCGCTCCTCTGTATCACCTCCTGTGTTACTTCTGAGCTGGCACAATGAGTACGGCAAGACTGCTGCATCTACAAAATCTCCTAATGGCTTTAACCAAACTGTGACTACCTACCAATCAAACCATAATTACTTTATTGGTATTGCAGAGTATTACTAACAAAAAATCCGTTTCAAAAAAAAAAAAAATTTTGTTTTATATAAAATGTCGTTTATATTTTTTTCTTTTAGATTTTTAAATCAAACAGAGGATAAAAGATTTTTTTCCCTAAATCAATTAATTCTCGTCTCAAAGTTCTCAAATTATTAATTAGAGAAAAAACAATCTTTTTTAGTGTACTGATAAAAACATATTAAAAATTTATGTTTTTTTTCGTAATTTATGATAAAAACATAGTAGTAGTATTTTAATGAGTAAAAATAAAAAAATTAATATTTTTTCGTGAAACAGGTCAAAAAACAATACTATAAAAATAAAAATGAAGTCGACCGACCGTTTCACCGCTCCTTTCAATATCCCTCACTTATTTTATTTTTTGCTCTCATAAAAACATAAACAAATCAGGATCGAAGCTGAAGACGAAACATCACCAAATCTTCATAGTGTTGTCTTGTCTCCATTTAAACATATATATTATTACAACGTGATTCAACATTCCCAGCTGTACCTTTCTGTAAGTTTCAAACTCTCATAATTCAGAATGATCATCACATCTCGCTGATCAAAACCGGGTTTTGCTTCTAATTTTTATCTTTTACAACTTCTTCATAAGAGTTTTTTGAATTGTTGGTGGTTCTTAGTGTTTCTTTCTCCTCTGTGATTCTACAGATTTTGATTCAGAGACAAGATGATGATGAGTAGTAGCAGCAGCAGCAGCAGCAGCAGTAGTAGTAGTACTTATACTAGAGGCCGAATGAATCAGTCATCTGATGAACATACAAAAATTGTGAGTGAGGAATCTTAATCGTTTTGATCCTTGATGATCTTTTGTCCTCTTGGTGTTCTTCAATTGTTAGATTCAAAACAAAATTGTGAATCTTAATTTTTTTTGTTTTTTGGTGTGATCTTGAAAACGAATCTTCGAAAATGAGGTTCTTCTATGGAATCCTATACAATCTCCTTGGACTTTTCATTTTTATATTGAAGAATTTTCAATTATTTTCTTATTGAAGATTTATGTCTTCCTTGGTTTTGAGATTGTTGGATATCAAGAAATTAAGATCCATTAGTATGACCATGAGGTGATTGATGCAGGGGAAGAAATTGAAAGGTGGTGAAAATGGTGTTGTAAACCGAAAGGCGTTAAATAGAGAGAAGATCATTGCTCTGCAACAAGATGTAACCTGTTTTTTCGAGTTTTTGGTTGTAGTTGCAATCTTAAGTCAGTTGTTTAAGAGTGGATGTTATTTTGTTTTAAAGGTTGAAAAGCTGAGAAAGAAGCTAAGACTTGAAGAGAACATTCACCGAGCAATGGAAAGAGCATTCAATAGACCTCTTGGAGCACTTCCCCGTCTTCCTCCGTTTCTACCTCCATCGGTAAGTAACTTGAAAAACATAGCTTGGTGAATCTTGTCTAAAATTGGGATTGATTTATGGTTGTTCTTGTAGATTTTGGAGTTACTTGCGGAAGTGGCTGTTCTGGAAGAGGAAATGGTTCGGTTAGAAGAACATATTGTGCATTGTAGACAAGAATTGTATCAAGAAGCAGCTTTTACATTTTCATCGAAAGCGAACTTACAATGCTCGGCTAATTCTCCTAAGCATTGGCAGAGTTTATCCAAGTCAGCTTCCATTAATGCTAGAGAATCCGAATCACCCCTTTCGCGGAAACCGCGTTCTGTTTCAGGTGAGCTTTAAGTCAGGTGTCTTGGTGTGATTTAGACTGATATATGATGCTAGTGTTTCCTTTGTAGAGATTTGGAGTGGCAAAGAGAACAAGTTAAGTTCTAATTTTATCAAAACGCCGGTGAAGCAAACGATTATTTCTCATACTCAACTGAATAAGAGTTTAGATGCTCAGAAACTACAGGTACATAAATAATACAGTAATAGTTTCCATATTTTCATTTGTTTTCTTGGATTGGTTTTCTTTATTTGCAAATAAAATTTGAAGTTTACTTGCATTAAATACAGCATGAAAGTCCTAGGCATTGCAAAACAAGTGCAGAGACGAGATCTTATGGTGGCGCTGACGACCCCAATAAAATTTCCGAGGATCTAGTTAAATGTTTGTCTAACATTTTCTTGAGAATGGGCTCAGTAAAGAAAGCCGAATCTCAAGAAAACGATAAAGATACGACATTCAGGGATCCTTATGGAATCTGCTCCATCTTTAAAAGAAGGGATATTGGTCCATATAAGAATTTTAATAATGTTGAAGCAGCAGCTTCAGTTAACCGATATAGAACGTCGTCAAGTTCTTCTTTGTTTCTCATCCGTCAACTAAAGTAAGCGCGGTTAGACAATATCCTACTTCAAAAATGAAAGTTTCTTTAGTTGATTTGTGTGTTCATCAATTCTTTTTCTGTATATTATCAGACGTCTGCTTGGAAAACTTTCTTCGGTCAACTTGCAGAAACTTAATCAGCAGGAGAAGTTAGCTTTCTGGATAAACATTTATAACAGCTGCATGCTGAATGTAAGCACTAATCAATATCTATATATATATATATGTTCATATCTTGAGTTTACTAACTAATATTACATTGAAACATTAGGCTTTCCTTGAACATGGAATAACGAAGAGCCCTGATATGGTGACACTAATGCGAAAGGTAAGTCTAAGATAATAATTTTCTACATAAGTGAAAAGATAACGAAACAAAAATCTTTTATTGAGATGGTCCCTTGTGCTTGCAGGCGACTATAAATGTGGGAGGCCACTCTCTCAATGCAATCACGATCGAACACTTCATCCTCCGCTTACCGTATCACTCGAAATATGTAAACTCTACGTTCGCTGGTCCCTTTACTTTCTTTAGAGATGTCATTATAATCTATTAATGATCTTTTTGCTTTTACTTTTTTGGCCTGACCTACCAGATTTCCCCTAAGAGTTCCAAGAAAAATGAAATGGCAGTGAGGAGAAAATTTGGATTGGAATTGTCAGAGCCACTTGTAACATTTGCTCTCTCATGTGGTAGTTGGTCCTCACCCGCGGTAAGTAGATGTTTATATGATATTACTATACTTAGTTCTTGATGTTTGCATTTGCGTTCATAGTTGGTTGAAAAACGTTATGAAGGTAAGGGTGTACACTGCGGGTAAAGTAGAGGAGGAATTGGAGGTGGCGAAAAGAGAGTATTTGGAAGCATCGGTGGGGATATCCGTGGCGAAAATGGGGATACCAAAACTGATGGATTGGTATAGTCATGACTTTGCAAAGGACACTGAATCATTTCTTGATTGGGTTTGCCTTCAGTTGCCTACTGAGTTGAGAAAAGATGCTCTCAACTGTCTTCAACAAGGGATGCCTCAGTCCCCTTCTTCTACTCTTGTCCATATTATCCCCTATGACTTCACTTTTAGATACCTTTTTGCCATCTGAAAATATTTGTTTCTAATCTCTTTTAGTAGTTTTTAGCTTTTCTTTCTGAGGTTCAAATAGTTTTGTTGACAGCATCAGAAAAATGTACACAAATAAGGAGAAATAGAAATTATAATGTTCGTTTTAGTTTTGTGTTTGTTTCCGACCCACATCATTTTCAAAGCTAATTAGATAAATGGCAAGAAATGAAAAAGTGTTTAGGTAAATGACAATTGCAAGAGTTGTTATTAATAAAATGTAACATGTTTCTTTTTGTTTGAACTTATAAAAATATATTCATTTGTTATTTACATGCGTTGATATATTACGCGTAATATAATTATAAAGAGCTTCAAGATAATAATAGATAATATAATTTTGTGGCGGAAGTGGACATCTTTTTTACCATATAAATTTCAACATATAAAAATAAGAAATATTTCTTTCTTATAAATACTTGTGAAATTTATTTTTAAATAATTCTTATTTTATATTTTCTATATTTTGTCTCTCTTTTTTTTTTAGTGATAATATATACTGGGCTTCATTTATCATTGGGTCTCATACCGTCGCACATCTCACCCGCACTAGTGAAATTGCTTATATGGGCCGTTCTATTTTTCTTCCGCATGGGCCAAACCCCAAACCGGATGAGATTATGAGATGCTATTAGATTCCCAATTTACGTCATTTGTCTAGTATACTTCAAAGTCTATAATATAAGATCACAAATCTAAAGTAATGAATACAAGTATTATATTAAATAGTGAAGCATGCCTATAATTTATGTTGAATAACGTATACTAGATAACCAAATACCCTGCGTCCTATAAGCTTAAAATTAGTATGAATTTCGGTGTAGGTTTCTTTTGTGTTAAGTTTCATAGGTTTCACCCCAAAACCAATTGATAGTTAGTGGAGTGACCCATTTGACTTTGATAAACCGTGAAAATAAAATTCAAATAGGTGTTGTTTACTGCAAATAAATACAAATAACTTTTAGTTTTGTTTTGTTGCCTTTTCGTAAGAGTGGTGCCTACGGTAAGGATGAAGACCATAGCCATGTTGACTTTGTTCCTCCTGGTGGAAGATTATAGTATATATATATATTGTATTTATATATATATATATATATATATATATATATATATATAATATAACAAAAAGGAGAAGAAATCAGAACAAGTGTGCGACATTGTTGAGAATAAAAAGAGAGAGAGCCTGCATTGTCGAAAACAAGAGAAAAAAAGAGAAAAACAAAACAAGAGTGTTTTGTTTTTAGAGAGAAGAGAGAAACAAGTTTGCCGGATTTGTTCAAGACGACGATCGGACATCTAAACAATTTCCGATTGACATGAAATTTCGTGCAGAGCTTCGTGACTCAGTGGTCTTGAGAATCAACGGTGGGTTCGTCGTAGATCGGGGTTTTAGCGGAGCGGCTCGTATGAGATTTTAGATTAAGTTACCTTGAATGTTTGAAAAATCAGACGGTGAGTTCTTCTCGGATTGAGCTGAAACTTTGCAGTATTGTTTTTGCCCCGTTTGTCTAGGATTTGTACGGTTGGATCTTGATTTGGTGACCGGAATCTTAGCGAACCTAGGGTCGTTTGGAACTGCATATTTCTAGGCTCTTGTTGCTCTCTTGTGTTGTATTTTCTTGTCTGGAGATTGCTCTTGTGGAGTCTTAGTCTCTGTATCTGTTCTTGTGGAACAGGGAGGACGTGGTTGTAACACTCATACATTTGATATAGTGGATTTTGAGTGGACTACGGTCCCGTGGTTTTTCCTTCTCACATCAAGAAGGTTTTCCACGTAAAAATTTGTTGTCTCATTTACGTTTATGCGTTTGAAGTTTTTGCTGCCGAGTGAATTCTATTTTTCTCACAGGCTCATAGAAGTTACGGGAAAACTCTAGTCCGTTGCGCCGTAGTTGTGCGTTGTTTTTCCAACAGAGTGGTATCAGAGCTCGATTTAATAACTTTGGGTTATTGGTTGCTTTTGTGAGCGATGAAAAATATGGGCAGAATGATAAGCTTGAATGGTTCTAATTATCATCTATGGAAAGGCAAGATGGAAGATTTGCTTTTTGTGAAAGAGTTCCATGTTCCAGTATTTGAGGAGAAGAAACCTGACGATAAGACTGATGTTCAGTGGAAGTTGCAACATCGCCAAGTGTGTGGTCTGATAAGGCAATGGGTAGATGATAATGTGTTGAATCATATTGAAAATGAGACTAATGCTCGTTCTTTGTGGTTGAAGCTGGAGCAACTCTTTACTCGTAAGACCGGGAATAATTAAGACCGAGAATAATAAGATGTACATGATTAAGAAGTTGATTGAGTTGAGGTATCAGGAGGGAACTCCAATGACGGATCACTTAAATGTGTTTCAGGGACTGCTCAATAAACTGTCTGATATGGGAATCAAGTTTGAGGATGAGATTCACGGTTTGTGGCTTTTTGGAACATTACCAGATTCTTGGGAGGTGTTTAGGATGTCTCTTTGTAACTCGGCATCGGACGGTACTCTTTCGATGGATGTGGTGAAGAACAGTTTCTTGAATGAGGAAACTAGAAGGCAATCAAATGCTAGTTCCTCGCGTTCAGATATGTTGGTTACTGAGTCAAGGGGGAGGACTATATTCAGAGAGCCCAAGAATGATAAGAACAAGAGCAGGAGCAAATCTAACAAATTTGCGAATATGGAGTGTCATTACTGTCATAAGAAAGGGCACTTGAAGAAAAATTGCTGGAAGTTGAAAAAAGATAAAGGGAAAAATCAAGAAGATGGTGAAGATCGGGTGACTGTCACCGAAGATCAGTTTCTTATTCTTCTTGAGGGTGATGCCATTAATGTTGCTAGTCATGACACCAGTTGGGTTGTTGATTCTGGGGCTACTACTCATGCTACATTGCAGCGAGATTTGTTTTTTTACCTATACTCCAGGTGAATATGGTTCTGTGAAGATGGGTAATGATCGTGTGTCTCAGGTTGTTGGCATTGGTGATATTTGCTTGGAGACTAGTCTTGGTACTAAGTTGATGATGAAGGTTTCTATAGTTTATTCGGTGGGGGTAAATGGAAACTTTCACGTGGTTTCATGGTTGTGGCTCGAGGTGTTAAGTCTTCATCTTTCTATTGGATGCAGGCTAAGGTCTCCAAAGATATGATTAATACTATAGAGAATGATAATGCCATGGAGTTGTGGCATAAGGGACTCGGTCATATGAGTGAGAAGGGATTGTCTGTGTTGTCTAAGAAGGCCATTCCAGGTATCTCCGGTTTACACTTACAGAAGTGTGCTCATTGTTTTGCAGGTAAAAAACACAGGGTTTCTTTCAAGTCTTCTGCACCTTCTAGAAAACCCGAGGTACTTGATTTGGTGCATTCAGATGTATGTGGTCTAATGAAGATAAAATCTCTTGGTGGTGCATCATATTTTGTCACATTCATTGATGATTATTCTAGGAAGTTGTGGGTTTATACTATGAAGACTAAGGATCATGTTCTTGGATATTTCAAGCATTTTGTGGCATTGGTTTAGAGGCAGACGGGAAAGAATTTGATGTGTATCCTCAGTGATAATGGTGGTGAGTATTCTGGACCATTTGATGCTTATTGCAGGGAACATGGTATTAGGCATCAGTTCACGCCACCTAAGACTCCACAGTTGAATGGGTTGGCTGAGAGGATGAACAGAACAATTGTCGAGAGGATGAGATGTTTGATTTCACAGTCAGGTTTGGCTTATACTTTCTGGGGTGAGGCTTTGAGCTCTGTTGTTCACGTGTTGAATTTATCACCTAGTGCTCCATTGGAGGGTGATATTCCAGAGAGAGTTTGGACCGGTAAGAATGTTTCTTATGGTCATTTGAGAGTCTTTGGGTGCAAAGCATTTGTACACATTCCCAAAGATGAAAGGTCAAAGCTTGAGATGAAGTCGCGACAATGTGTGTTCATTGGTTATGGTCAGGATGAGTTTGGATACAGGTTTTATGATCCCGTTGAGAAGAAACTCATTAGGAGCAGAGATGTTGTGTTCATGGAAGATCAAACGATTAAGGACATTGACAAGTCCGGAAAACCAACTCAGAGAGATGAGAGTTTGATTGATTCAGAGGTTGTTCCTTCTACATCGGTCCACGGTCAGGTTGAGGGTGAGGTTCATATTGATACACCTAGTGCAGATGCTCGCACACATGATGATGGTATTGGTGATCATGGTGACGATCATGGTGACGATCATGATGAGACACCAATTACCGAGAACCTACCTGTTAGAAGATCTACGAGAGGTCCTATACCGTCGACAAGGTATAATCCTGGTGAGTATGTGTTACTTACTGATGGGGGAGAGCCTGAAAGCTATAGTGAAGCTTTGGAGGATGAACACAAGGATCAATGGCATGATGCCATGGTTGACGAGATGGATTCTTTTGAAGAGAATCAAACGTTTGAGTTGGTGAAGTTGCCTAAGGGTAAAAAGGCGTTGCTTAATAAGTGGGTGTACAAGATTAAGTATGATGAGACTAGTTTGCAACCTCGATACAAGGCTAGGTTGGTTGTGAAAGGATTCAGCCAAAAGAAGAGAGTTGATTTTGATAAAATATTTGCTCCTGTTGTGAAGATGCCATCCATTTGGGTTGTACTTGGATTGGCAGCGAGTCTTGATCTAGAGGTTGAGCAAATGGATGTAAAGACTGATTTTCTTCATGATGATTTGGAGGAAGAGATTTACATGGTACAACCGGAAGGCTTTATTAAAAAGGGCAAAGAGGGTTTAGTTTGTTGCTTGAAGAAAAGTCTTTATGGTTTGAAACAGGCACCAAGACAGTGGTATAAGAAGTTTGAGTCAGTTATGGGGGAGCATGGTTATAAGAAGACTACTTCTGATCTGTTTGTGCAGATGTTTGGTGAAGATGATTTTATCGTCTTGTTGCTATATGTTGATGATATGTTGATTGTGGGCAAGAACTTGAGCAGGATTCAAGAGTTGAAGAATCAGCTTGGAAATTCATTTGCCATGAAAGATTTGGGTCCAGCGAAACATATTCTTGGTATGAGAATTGTTCGAGATAGAGGTGTGAAGCTGATTCACTTGTCTCAGGAGAGGTACATTGAAAAGGTACTTCAGAGGTTTCACATGGATAAGTCTAAAGTTGTTAGCACTCCTCTTGCTTCACATTTTAGATTGATCTGTCAACAGAGTCCGCGTACAAAGTTTTATAAAGAAGATATGGCTCGTGTTCCATATGCTTCTACAGTTGGTAGCTTGATGTATGCTATGGTTTGTACAAGACCAGATATAGCTCACGTTGTTGGTACAGTTAGTCGTTTTCTCTCCAATCCTGGAAGAGAACACTTGATTGTTGTTAAGTGTATTTTGAGATATCTTCGAGTGACTTCTGATTTGAAGCTTATTTTTGGAGTTGATAAGTCATTGCTTATCAGTTATACTGATTCTGATTTGGCTGGGGATATTGATTACAGGAAGTCTACTTCGGGTTACTTGGTAACATTTGCAGGGGAACCTGTGGCATGGAAGTCAAGGTTACAGAAGTGTGTTGCACTTTCTACCACAAAAGCTGAGTTTATAGCTGCAGTGGAAGCTTGTAAGGAGCTGTTGTGGATGAAGAGTTATCTTGAGGAGCTCGGTTTCAAGCAAGATAAGTATGTGCTGCTTTGTGATAATCAAAGCGCAATTCATCTCGGAAAGAACTCTACATTTCATTCGCATTCAAAACACATTGATAGAAAGTATCATTAGATACGTGATGTGGTGGCTTCTAAGGAAGTTACGGAAAAACTCTAGTCCGCTGCGCCGTAGTTGTGCGTTGTTTTCCCAACAAGCCATTGCCTTATGGCCCATAGGGAACCTCTCATCCAATATTCTTTTCCCCATTAATAATGCTCAATGGAAAAAGTTCACCTTTTAGAAAACTCATCAACTAAGTTTTCAGAGAAACTATATTTCTAACGAATATTTTATCACCATTTAACTATATTTAAAAACAGTTTTAGTAAAAAGGACGTCAAAAAAAGAAAAATGTAACAACAGTTAATGAGACCTTAGAAAGTAGATACTAAGCTCTGTGCCTTGACCACTACCTTCAGGGTTGATCATATACAATGCTTCAGAGTCCTTAGAACCAATCACTCTATCGAATCGAGCTCTCATATAAGTCATTTCTCCTTCTGTCTCTTGATCATATTGGTTCTTACATGGTAAAACTCCAGCCCCCATTGAAACACCTCTCAATGCATCAATCACATACATCTCCTCCTCATTCATGTTCTTTCTCCGAATCGAATATCCGATTTTTCGTCCGTTACAGTAAATCCCCCACACGTACTCCTCCAACACCTTCTTCCTCGATGTCTTCGTCTCGCTTTCTAAAGCAATCCTCACAGTCTCCGAGGCCATCTCCTTCTGCAGCGCCGAAGTTAGCATTGGGAGCTCAATGATGAACATTGGTAGGCAATGAGGATCTTCTTGTATTGCAAGAAAGACTCTTCCATTGCGATATCCGAATATTGTTCCCGTTGTTGCGTAGTCTTTAAGTAAGGGTCTTCGATGCACTCGACTTAACAAGTTCACCATCTTGCAACCAGATGATAGCATTGGTATGAGCTTGAACATTTTGAGCACCCCACCACCAATGCTTCCAGAAGATTTCTTCGAATGTTTAGAGTCCACGGAATTGCCCGTGTGCCGCAAAAGCGAGAGCACAGACGAGGAATCCATATTGAAGAAGGGGCTAGATCGGATCGGCATAGCTTTTACTTGTTTCTCCTTCTACTCACCTCTTCTTATTGTGTATGTTTTTTTGATGAATATAAGGTTTGGCATATAAAGAGACACCATATATATGAAGATATTTAATTGGGAGGGGGGGGGGGGGTCTAGTACTAAGTTAGGAAGATGGTTTGTCGTTTGGGTTGGGAATCTTTGAAAAAGAACAAAAGAGAAACCAAATTGGTTTTAAGGGACATGTGTGAAGATAAAAAGGAGAAACCACTATTCCATATTGTTTCTTTTTCTGGTTTATGATTTAGACAATCATGTATAGCCAAGCCATACATTACATTTAGTTTCGAATGTTTTAAGCATCAGTTTCGGCGTTTTCGTTTACATCAAAATTTTATGTTTTACAAATACATCTTTTTTTTTTTTAAATACTTTGGGAATGTGGTTTTCGTTGTGCTTAAATTTATATTTATCTACTAAATAAAAACATATTTTATTGAATAGAAAAATCATGAGTTCATTTGGAGAGAATTACACACAGAAACGTAAGAACGTCAATCCGGCTAGCTCGGCCTAGGCGGACAAAATCCGCAAACCCCACATATACAGTATATGTATATTTTCTAGCATATTAAACTCTGGGCCCAACAGGATTGTAGAGCTATCCTTTTTACAAATCCAAATAATTAAAATGAAAAAGTAAAAAACCAAGTCTATCTTAAATCTCAAAAAAAAAAAAAAAAAAAACTCACAACAAGTAACACACAAAAAGAAAAGATAAAATATTTTCAAATCTAGGTGGTGGAGTTAAGACCCAAACCTACATTATCATGATTAAAATAATCATCACAACGAAGAATTGTCTATAAAATGGAAGTGGAAACTAATCGAGTTTTAACATTTATATACGTAAAATTTGATATCATTGAAGTTATTAGGACATTAAAAACATTACAGGTTCTTCGATTTAATTATCATAACGTTGCTTCCAACAGTACTACCACAAGAAGTATAAAAAGTTATTGCTAACTTTTGTTTTTTTGAATATAAAGCTCCTATGTACTTCTCAGTTTTAACAAAAAAATGTGTTTTTTCTTGTATAACTAGGAGGTTCCGGAGTAAATCACATAAATTTCTCTAGAACGAAGTACATACTATGTAATTTAATTATTCTTTGGAGAGCAAAGTCCTCCTAACATAAATCAAATTTGTGACCTCCTAAGTCCCAACATTATCGATAACTGAGGGTTTAACTACTTGGCCAAACTTATTGTCGGTAAAAGTGTGTTTATCATACGCTTTGCAAACATACTATAAGCAAACATATGTAAAAGAAAAAAACATAGGTATATAAATGTAAAATAATATTAAAATTTACGGTAAACCCAGTTAAAAGAATTTCGACTATTAGATTTAGTTTTATTAATGTTCGTGCTTCTCTGATTGCCGTAAGATTAGTCGGGTTAAGTCCGTAAAAATACACTAGTACGGAAAAACCTCATTCTTTTCTGGCTTACATATCTAAGTTTGAGTCTTGTTTTTTCTATGGTCGGGTCGATAGAGATTTTGATCCTAGGTAACATGCCCTACGTTGAAACAAAGAAGTTTTTTTTTTTCCTTTTGGTTGGGAGGGGGACGAATACGATTCAGAAAAGTGTGTAGTTTGAAAATATTAGTTGTAAAATTAAGAAGATAAAAGTTTTAGGAGTTAAGGGTTTGGGGGAGGGGGTGGGTGTTGGAAACAAATGCGATCCGGAAACATTTGTGTAGTTAATTCGACTTTGGAGTAATAAAATATTTATCTTGCATTGTTTCAAACAAGACGTCTTATATAGTAGTAGACGTACGTAGTGGTATTAGAACAACGTAATATTTGATCCCAAATCAAAATATAAATGTTATAAGGATAATGTGATATAATATTATTACTTTTTAATAATTTGGACAAGGTTTTTCAAAAGGCATTCATCTTTTTCGTAAGACATTCATCGGTAGCTTAATTTATCAAAATGAGACTTTATTGATTATTATTTTTAGTGAGCAAGTTTTCTGCATTAGTGGTTTCAACTTTCAACATTACTTATAATAATCATATATACCAACATTTCTAGTTTCAATTAAATTATATTTGATGAAAACATGGTTTGTATTAGTGTCATCGCTTTATTACTATCCAGATTCAATCCCCCATTATATATGTCGTTGATTGCAAAAACAATAATGTTTTATTTGTGTTTTTTTATCCTTTCGTTGTCATGTGTGAAATCACTCTCAAGATAAAGATAATGATATACATTCAATGAAAATAGTATTATAACTTTTAACAAAAAGAGTGTAATAACTTCGCAAAGGAGGGCTACACAGGTCAAGCTAACGAAAACGATGGATGTGACTATCTGTCTTATTTTAAATTATAGAAATTCACACTTTTGTTAAAGATATTTGATAGTGGAACAAGGTGAGGGGAGACCACACACCCTAAACGTTCATGGGTGGGGGATGGGTCATCATTAAGAGAACCAAACCAAGTAACCAACATGTGTATACTACCGTTATTTGAGTAACTTCGTCGAATCACATCGATACTTTTGTGAACAAGCACTAGTTTTGACATAGAGCATGTTTCAAAAAACTCTTCTGGTCATATAAGTAAATTTCAAAATTTAATTCTTCAAATCTTAAATTTTGGGTCTTAAAATTGTAAGAATATTAAGTGGGATGGAGATTCTTTTCTACAAAATTAAGAAATTAGTAAAACTAATGAGAGACAACAGTAACGTTCTAAATGATTTACGAAGAAAATGTGGATGTTATTTATCAATTTTTAATGGTTTAATCTTTGTCAATTAATTGTTGTGCGTGACTTTTTTCCGAATGGGTATTTATTTAAGTGGACAACTAATTTATCCAAAAAACTTTTATTTTCATCGTACAATCGTATGATATATTTTCGTTGAGTTCTCTATTATTACTAGGAACAATAAATATTAATATATCCATTCATATAATACCAAAGAAATATATTTTGAAAGATACATTCACAAAATAAAGCGTTAAACTTCCCGCAAGAGTAAAATCAGAATTCAAACAGAAATTCTATACTATTTGCTAGCAACAAATCATATCATTATTTACGTAATTTCAATCTAGTCATATATCTAATGACCGCAAAATTTAGATATTTTGTTTATAATTTGATTTCTACATTTTAAAAAAGACCATCTAGTTTTTTGATTCACAGTTTTTATATGTGAAAGCATGAATCTACTTAAAAAAGACAATCTTATTCAACCAATTAAACTAAACATTTATTGTGTCATGAAATTTTAAAAAA
This sequence comes from Crucihimalaya himalaica, assembly GCA_004349715.1. Classification (NCBI taxonomy): domain Eukaryota; kingdom Viridiplantae; phylum Streptophyta; class Magnoliopsida; order Brassicales; family Brassicaceae; genus Crucihimalaya; species Crucihimalaya himalaica. The sequence continues at coordinate 515,273 of SMJT01000075.1, read as the reverse complement.
ACGAAAGCAAAATGAAAGGGAGAAGAAGAAAAAACGAAACGGTGGTTTGGCAAAAGGCATGTGACAATGTCTCAATTAAACTCAATAAAGTAATCACTAATGATTGTCTGGAGAGTCATCTTTACGAATTCTTTCTTACATTTTATCCATAAGCTTTATTTGATATTAACGTCAAGTATGGGCACCAACTTATCAAAGCTTACTTACCTTTTTTGGGGCCTCACTACCGACGACCACAATTTTTAGCTAGTAGTTACAAATGAGACACTTGTACTAATCCAAATCACTTCATTGCTCCTTTATATGTTTTCTTTTTGAAGTCACCATAAATTAGTTGTATGAGGAACTCGATAGTGTTAAACACTTACCTAAGATCATACTCAAATTGGTAGATTCTCAACTGAGCAGAATCCTCCCACCAGGGTTCGATTCATATCGGTACCTAGATTGGCTTAATCTGAAACTTAGAGACTCTATGTCTATATGAAAACATTTTCAGCTTGTGAACTTATCACAATACTTGGAAATGGACGCGAACAAAATAATGAAGAACAGCGATTGATACGAGTATTTTACGAGCTTTAGTGTTAAGGAATCAATCTATGTCTCAGCAATGATCTCCAAACAATTTACCACTAACATATTGGGCTACAATATTGAGCTCTCTTGCTTACAGTACTCCACTCTCTCCTTTGTTCTCCTATATCTTGTTTTCTGTTCCAAGATACTAAGTTTTTATAACCTAGAGAGTAACATAAGTTCTAGAGTGAATTTAAGCTCGTTGAGTGATTTGGGTCATTGGGTCGAGATCATGCGAGGACACTGTTAGTCTTTATCTCAGTCTTTCAGATAGTTTTATACCTTATAAACAAACATCCCAGAGAGTGAAATTCATAATCCTCAATAGTTTTCATTGGTCTTTGATGAATTTAACATACAGATCATTCTTGTTTGGTCCCAAATTTGATGCTACAGTATATAGTTTGTCAATTCCCATACTGCGAAAAGTAGGCTCGGTGTTAAACATGCCACTTAGATACAGATGAAAGTGCTGCAAAAGTATCAACAAACAAACAACAAAGGAAACTGAAATACCTAAAAGACAGACATTTCAAAAACAGAGTTATGTTCAGTTTTCAGTCTTCTCCACCTGAGGACTTTTGCTCATTTACATCTTCTACTCAATGTATCATTTACATCTTCTACTCAATAGTGGAGGAATCCATCAGAAATGGTAAAAGAAAAAATATATCTTAGCTTAAAGGTCAACGTGACACTATCTATTCATTACTTCCATTAATAGCAATCCTATAGGCATTGTTTTTTCTCAAGCTCGACGAAACGATACCTGTCACATTCTTGAAGAGGATGGACGGTAATCCTCATATACCCATGAAGATTTTTCTGAAGAATTAGAAGCTAACATGCCTTTTAGCCACTTGAAACGAACAATCAGCTCTTCCAAGTCCAAGACAGCAGCTTCTAAAGACTCTGATTCCATGATGTTCAACCGAAGACCTCCATCGCTTTTCAACTTTTCTTTGGGTCTCTGCTTTACTTCTTCTCTAAATTCGGCTACACTCACTTCATCTGAAGGTCTCTGCTTTTCAACTTCCATAGATTCAACTCCACTAACTTGATCTAATGTAACTACTCAAGGCAAACATTCATTTTCCACATAAACCACACTATCAAGATAAAGAAAATTGGGAAAATAGCATTGCTGTAAAACAAAATTCTAACCTTCATTCAAATGTTTCATTAGCTTAGCACATTGCCTCTTTTCCCCATCCTACAAAAAGAAGGATGATAAGCAACAACAACAAGAAGACGACAAAGTTTAGAGTATACAAAGGATACTTTGGACCACTTACATATATTCTCAAATACTAACCTTAGAAAAAGGCACAGTCCAACCATCTTCAAGCGACCATTTCAATGATGGACGCAAATCCTTAGACAGAGCCTCATAAACACTCCCTTCGCCATATGGTGGAGGCAACAATTCAATCTGCGAAATAGACCATAAAGAAGCGCACAATCATTTTTTATTACAAAGTTCAAAAGCCTCCATCAAATGCAAAGAGGATATGAGCATAAACACACAGGATATGACCATATAGTAGTTGTATCCCCTCATCCTTTGTTAAAGAAAAGGCATGATAGCAGAACGAGAGCCTTTTGAGAACACAAACTTACCCTCAAACTTCTGCGGTATATTAGTTATTTTGATAACAAAGTAAACAATTAAAGTAACAAAAACACAAGCAGTTTGTAAGAAAAATACATGTAAAACAAGACTAGTCGAGAAACCATGTGATCATGCAATTCTAAGTATACAATGAAACATAGATTGCAAAATAACAAGATAGAGCAGCAGAAGAGCAAAAAAGATCAAAATCAATAGCAATTAAATACCTGTAGTGATTCATTTTCTCTCACTTCAAGAACCGTCCCAGACCAATAACAATAGTCTTCCCACCAATCGACCAAATCACCTACCATCCATGAATCATGAACAACAAGAGCTTCTTCTAGTTCTAGACCACCCTCATTGTTAAGGACCGCAATATCATGACATTTTCTTGGGTATACAGGTCGAATCATTAGGTATTTCTCACTCCCACCTTCGAGTTGTTGAAATACTTTTGTTGTATGTATTCCTGAGGCATATGGATATTTTCAAAATGTTTACAAATTTACATCTAAACATTTAACAATGGTACTAAGTATATATTCAACTTAACATTGTAAAAATCAAAAGTACCTTCTCCTGGATAATCAAGATACTCCACATCATAGAATAATGCTCTCCCTTTCTTAAATATCTTCAGAATCTGTATAAATCATAAGAAAGAAAAATATTGATCTTTTACAACAAACGATTGTTCCAAAAGTTTTTAGAACACTTATACACATTTCAGAGTGTAATCTTTATACTCTTCCTTAGAATGTAAGTAAAAGTAAACCAAACATTAAGTACTCAATCTGTTAGTGTTTAGAAGTTAGTATGCAATGTGCAACTCTCATCCACAATTTGTGTCCTCTAACCGATCTCCTAATTTTTGCTTTATTCATCAATTCCCCATCTACATCTAATCTAGAGAAACACCACACTTGTAAGTTTATGTTCCAAAAATAACCATCACTAGTTTATTTTTTCAATAATAACACAAATTGTTTTTGTGTAAAACTACTTGTTTACTCTAAATAAATTACAAATACTATTAAAACATTATGTTTGGGTTCCCATTTTCAATTTAAGGATTGTACTTTCACCATTAAAAAGAGATTTTAAGTCATCTTAATATTGAATTTATGGTATTATTGAAAAATAAACTAGTAATGGTATTGTTGGAACAAAAACTTAGGGGGTGTTATTGGATGTGAACTTTAAAAGACTTCTGATAAATTAAAAAATATATAGAAAGTAGATAAGTGAAAGATTTCAAATGATTACCAGAGAGTTTTGTATATAAACTATTTAATTAGCTTTTCTAGAATCATAGAAAATGATTTTGAGAATACCTTATCAAAGAACAATACTTTGAATGATTAGATTTTGTGAAACAAATGTGTAGAATCCATAAACCAATAACATAATACTTTAATTCAATGACAAAATGAGATTCTTTCATAAAAGTTGAATAACATAAGACTTTTATTGACTTTATAAATCCATGAATCCAATAACTCTAGACTTATAAAGATTTTAGAGTACTTTTTACAATTATATAAACCAATAACAACAAACTTTAATGGAGTTTTGGAAAGTCTTAATTAAATAACATTAGAATCTTACCAACAACATCTAAATCTTTATAACTCTCTCTAAATACATAAACCAATAACACCCCCTTAAAAATGTAGTAATTTTGAGAATTCCCAAAAATCTATAGATTTAATTTGGCCAAATATGAAATGAGAATTAACAAATTAACATAAGCAATTGAGATGGAGTACCTTGCATCGAAACCAAGCTCCACGAAAACCCAATTCAAAAGATCTTACTTCTACAGTTTGACCAACTTCAAATGGTAGGTTGATTTGAGTCATTTTTGGTCAAACTATTAACTGCATATAATCAAAATGTATAAAAATAAGTCACGTAGGAAGATGAAAATGCCAATCAACCATATATTTTGCAAAAATTTCAAGGAACATAAAAAAAGAATAGGTAAATCTAAGACCATATCAATAGTTCCATGAATAAAACATCAGACAATCACATAATCTATAGGTTAATTAAGAAAATTTAAATACCTGATTGAAAAAGAAAAAAAATTCAAGCGTTGTTGTAGTGCTAGTATCTTGTCATTCTCGTCAATCTCTTCTGTGACACAAATCTGGTGTCTCACATTTTTTCCTTGTAACTTATGAGAAAGATTAAAACCCCCCAAGAGGAGACGAATCGCTTGTGCAAGTAAGTAACTTAGATTTAAATAGAAACTAGTGAGTCATACCAAAATCCCAGAAAATAAAACGAGTCTAGGAACAGAAAACCCTGAAATCGCATATGGTCTTAGTCATGAACACAGCCCCATTAAAACTCATATTTGTGAGGAATCAACCATTGGAATACAAAACTCACCGTTGAATATGAAGATCTGTGAGTTAAGCAACACTCCAGAAGATTTCAGCTCAACTGGAAGATGAATAAAGCTATCATCTTTGTCTTCTTGAATATTCTCTTTTTTAGTTTCTACAACAAAATTAAGGGTAAAGCTAGGCCCAATATCAAACCCAACTAAATTAAGCCCATTCTTCCAACTCTTTTGTTTAGTAAGGAAAACCAAACTTAGTTACTTCCTTTATTGGTTCAAAAATTTTAATGGATTTGAAATCAATGTAAAATAATGTGTTATTCAACATTGATTTTAAAAAAAGATTTCTAAATCATTTGTTATTGATTCTATCATTTATAAATATTAATTAAAATCATGTGTTATTCGTTTAATGATTCATTGTTGGATTTCAAAATCCATATTATATTTTTAATAGATTTAAATAGACTAGATAAATACCCGCGCTACGCTGCGGGAATTTGTTTAAATAATTTATTTTATATTATTTATTTTATATTTATTAATTTAAAATATTTTGTTTATTTTTTTTTGTTTTAAACACAAAAATATTAAAAACAAATACATGCACACGTTATTATTCTTGTAATTAAAACATCTTAAAATTAATCTTTCAGGTATTGACCTCTCTAAACAAAATCGCCAGTTCAACCGTTTTTTCTTTATTCATGCGATTCTTTGTCGTATCTTAATTTCTCTGAAAATAATATCTTAAAAGTTATCTTGAATCTCTCATCAATTGTAACATCAAAATCTTGAATCTTTTTTACAATAACTTTGATGAGAAAATTTTGAAATCTTTATGTGAAAATAAATTCTAACAAATTTTGGACATTTCTCATAACGACTCACATATTGGATCACACTTGTTGGAGACGTTTTCCGTTCATTACAATTTTTTTGACTCTTACTACAATATAGTTGGTGTAATCTCAGAGTCGTTGTGTTCTTCATTTTTGCTACAAAATCTTAGTATTTCCAAATAATAACATCTTTGGTCAATTCACAAATATTATTCTCTTGAATTTTGAATATCTTCAAATTTTGTTTCTCACATCTAGAGTGTTTTCAACATTAATATTTGCTTATAAGAGTTTGAGACACCAAATTCAGCTCGACATAGTTCAACTTTATTTATTTTGTATTTACGAATTTAATATATTTTATTTTTATATAAAAATATTATTTTAGACAAAAAAATATACAAAAAGAAATACACCATAAATTTTTATACTTATAATCAAAACATCTCCGAAATTGATATATCCGGTAGTTGCTTCTTTGAAATCATTTTTCCTTGATTTTACCTCTATTGTTTCTCTCTCTATTCTCAATCTCTTTGCAAATTTATTTGTTTTGAACTCAAAATTCTATTTTCTTCTTCTCTTGAGCTTAAGTCAACTTAAAATATTTTTTTCTGCTTAATCGAAATCATAAATGAAAATTTCTTTCCAAAATACTGAAATCATATTTCCACCACTCTCTCTTACAATAACTTTATCAAAAAATTACCAAAATAATATTTTCTTAGGAGCAAGAAACTCCAAAACCTTGGTATTTATTACAACAATATCGCCAGCTCAATCTCTAGTTAAATATATTTCTCTATTCCTGTAATTTTTTTTCGTATCTCAATTTCTCTGGGAACGGTATCTCCAGATTTATCTTAACTCTCTCATCAACTCTACCAACATAAAAATTAAATCTTTTTTTTACAATAACTTTTATGGTCAAATTTTTAATTTTTTGTGAAATAATATTGTAACAAAATTTGGATCTATCACATAATCGACTCACATATTGGATCTCACTCGAGCTTGGAAACTTTCGTCAGTCATTAAAAAATTTTAAACTTATTACAACAATCTAACTGGTGTGATCTTTGAATCGTTGTCATCTTTATCTTTGCTAAAAAAAATTAGTATTCCAAACAACATTTTTGGTCCATTCCCAAAAAGTATTCTCTTGAGTTTGGGATCTTTTCAAATCTTGCTTCTCACCAACAATCTCGCATTCGTAGAGTTTCCAACTTTAATTAATATTTGCCTGTAAGAGTTTGAGATACTAATTCCAAGTCGAACTAATACTTTCACGTGATTTCAACAGATTTATGTTCTAAACAGATTCTCCAAAGGAAATGAAAATCCGCTCTATGCTGCATATATTTACAAATAATATTTTTATAATAATTATATTCAAATATTTGTATTGATTCAATGTTAAATTTGTATATATGATATATATTTTTTTATTTATATGACTTAGTTTGAATTTTAGATACACTCTATTAAAAAAAATTGGCAACTTAAATCCAACACACTCTATTATTTTTTTAAACATCAAATAAATCTCAAATCGATATAACTTATTTTAAATTATATATATATATATATATATTTTAAATTTATATATAACTTATTTTGAATTTTAGATACACTCTATTAATTAAATCAGCTAATTAAATCCAACCCACTCTATTATTGTTTTTAAAACATCAAATAAATCTTAAATCTAGATAAATAATATTAATAAGCTTTATTTTATGAGTTTATATATAAATTATTTTAAATTATATATACATTTTTTAATTTATATATATTTAGTTTAAATTTTAGATACACTTTATTAAAAATCAAGTAATTAAATCCAATACTCCCTATTATACACTTTATTATTATTTTAAAAACATTAGATAAACCTAAAATCTAGTTAAATAATATTAATAAGCTATTTGTATTAGTTTATATATAACTTATTTTAAATTATATTAAAATTAGTTGGCTTATTTTAATTAAATATACCCGATTATTGTTTTAAAAATATTAAATTAACTTCGAATCTAGCTATTTCAAATATTAAATATTCAATAAAATTATTTTTTACATTGTTTATAAAATTGGAGAACTAAAAAAGATGATGTGGCAAATGAATTATGATGTGTATTAAATGAAATTTTTTTATTGGTTATTTGTTTTAAATGATGTGTCAGATGGAGAAAGCTTGAAAAAGCTGATGTGTCATCACCAGGAAAGACACAAGCTTTTTTATTGTATTGATTTGAAAGTGAAGAATAGAAAGATTAAAATCCGTGGATAAAACATGTTATTTCAATATCCATATGGATTGATTGTAAATTCAATAAAGATTTTCAAGTCATATATGGATTTACCAATCAATGAACCAATAAAGCCCCCTTAATTTTAGAAAAATAGGTGAAAAACCTTCACCAATACCTATTGAAATAAAAAACAAATGAGTTTCTTCACTATGTTAGCACAAAAGATTCATAGAAGGTCTACTTCTCGTTTCGACGTAAGTTTCATTGGAGGTCCACTTCCCGTTTCAGAATAAAAATCGGAAACAAAAATTTACGAAAGTTTTCAGAATTTCTTATCCGTAGTTCTTCATAAAAATTCACAATTTGATTTTTATTTTTATGAGTTTTAAAATATACTAGATTTGACCATGCGGTACACCGCAGGGGGATTTCTTTTTCTATGTTTTATATAATTTTTTTGTATAATTTGAATCGAATAATTTAATTATTTACCTAATAAAAAGTTATTTTGTTAAAACTTGAACATGCAGTACAACACACTACACCGTGATATAAATGTTGTTTTTTAAATTCACTTTTAATAATTTTGTTGCAGCTTTTAATTATTGTTTGAATTTTTTTGATAATCGACATTCATTTTTTTAATTATAAATATTATAACTAATAATATGTATAATAAAGATATAGCCTAATGTTATCTAATACATAGCCTTAATGTTATCTAATGTTCTTCCACATTTTCTGATTATATGTTTGTATGAAGATTTCTGATTATATACACATCTTCTCAATTTAAATTCAAAAAAATATCTGCATTATGTAAAATTACAATTAAACCAAGAAATAACAATTATAACAAAAATATTTAAATAAAACATACAACTAAAAATCAAACCGCGGTGTACTGCGGGTTCAAATCTAGAAACCACGATTTTTTGTTTCTATGTTTTTTTTTTTTAATTTAAATTGTTGGTTTAATTTTAGTTTTAGTTATCAAGATTGTTTTTCGAATTTAAATTAAGAAGATGTGTATAACATAGTTTAATATCATGTAATATTTGATTTATTATAATCTATTACTTTGATTAAATTAGTAATCTTTAGTTGTTGTTTAAGTTTGTTTAATAATTATTAAGATTCTTTAATTTTAATTTATTGTTAATTTCAGAAATAATGATATGTGTAATAAATACATAGTTTAATGTTATCTAATATTTCATTTTTAAAAGTTGTACAAACGAGAAACTCGTTCTGTCATATAATTGTCCTGTATTATTTTATTGTCAGATTAATAATATATTAATATCGATTCAAATTCATCCTATCATATAATCCCTTCTCGAGTTATTTTTAATTTTTTTAATTAAGTTTAAACACATTAAAACGTTTAATCTCTTACCATTGTACATTATGAAGTGGTTTTAGCATTTTAGAGTTTAATTTATGTTTGACCCATGTTGATGCTTGAATTTTTTTTTTATAGTTTATTGATTTTATGAAATTAGAAATTTAGTGGTGTCAGTGCGTAAAGTATGTGAATACGTGTGACTTCATTCATTTGTTTTTGAACAGTACAGATGATTAATGTTTATATATTAAATTGTAACTGTAAAAATCTTATATAATAAAGTAAGGTTCGTTTAACCACAAGCTGACACGTGTCATCTTTCTTTTAACCTTCATTTTAATTATTTTTTTATTTTACTTTTTCATATTCTCATTTATAAAATAAACATATATAAGAACAATAATTTTTATTAATTACACATTTAGTTGTGAAAGCAAGCTTGCCCAGTATCGGATGCTTTCCTTTTGTCAAAACCCCATAAGATTTGTTTCTCTTCTCATGCTCTTCAAACTTGCTTCTTTATAAAGTTGAACCAAACAATGTATACTAATTTTCGTGATTATTATTTCTAAAGATAAAAACTAGGAAAGTCTTATCAATAACAAAAAAATTATTTTTAATAAATTAAAGATCAAATTCAACTATACACATAACCTACGCAACGCGTGGGCAACTACCTAGTATGATATAAAATAAGGATGTAATCTAGTTGTTCAAAACAAAAATTTACATTTTCTTTTATAAACTATGAAATATGCAATTGAATATGTTATTGTAATTTTAGTATTCATATTCATACATATTATGAAATAAAGCAGGAAATTTTAATTAAAAAAGAAAGATTAAAATTCTACAATATTAACGAACATTAAAGAAGGACTTTAAGCCTTATTGTTAAATCTTTAAAAGTCTAATTTAGCACAGACTTTCTTAGAATACTGTAAAAGCCTAATCTTTAAAAATATTAATATTTTAATTTAAATATATATCAAAAATATAAGAAACTACAATATAAATTAAATCAGATAATTATTACTGTATATTATAAGTTATGACATTATAATTGGACCGTGAACCCGAAGACCACCAAACGTGGTCTTATAGTCTTTTACTCTAGCTGAAGAAATACATGATAAAATCACTCCATAACTTCTATCATCTTTCGAAACTGACCCATAAAAAACAAATTGCTTCAGACTGCCTTATATCCAACGAAACAAATCTATTTCAATCGTTGTTCATAAAACTTCCCTTTTCTCTCTCAAGTCATACTCAATTCCCATGGACTTCTTCGTTAAAATTCCCGGCGGCTCACCTTCTCTGTCGTCCTCCACCTCTTCCTCCACTCCTCACCGTTTTGAATTCGCCTCCACACCAACCGCTATTGTCTTTGCGGTCTCGAGAATCTCCCCCTTCGCCGCCGCCGATCGAGATCCGATGCATTCATGTTGCGAATTAGTCTCCAAGCAACGCTCTCGCATCCACTCTTTCTCTCTCTCATCTTTTCTCTCCGACGATTCTCACTCGGAAAAACGCGTCGTAACTCCGATCTCTTCTCTGGCTGATTCTGATCGGCCGGCGCTATCGTTCCTTTGTTCTCGAGCTGCTCACTCCTTGATCTCGTCTTCTCCTTGAAAGAGAGCTTCTGGTTCTGGATCTGATCGGTCGGCGCTATGTGTAAGTTTTCTCTCTAATGTCACTTAGAAAAACATCTTAGCTTTACCATGCAAAATCCAGTAAGAAATTTATTTTCAATCGGTTGAAAAAATCAAGGGAAAAAAAGGGAATAAACATGATTTTTTTTTTTGTCAACCGAATGAACATGCTTTTCTTTGTTACCACATTATTGCTTTTCTTGAGTACCACATTATTGAGTCTTTAGAATAGTATAGATTGTTATATTTATATGATACCTTATATTTATATTATGCATAGTATATATTTATATTATATTTACCATTTTATATGCATTTACCATTATTATTATGCATTTTATAAATATATTTATATTTATATGCATTTATGCATATAAATATATGCATTTTATATTATTATGCATAGTATATATTTATATTTATATACTATACATTATGTCTCTAATAAGAACAATCTACCTTTAATATATTGTTTGGATAGTTATGTCTCTAAATAGATGCATATAAAATATAAGTTAAAAAATTGAAATTGGATAAACTATGGTTTACATCAAAAGAAAATAGAAGTTTTTTGACCAGATATATTAGATGTTGTATCATGTTTGTTTTAGTAGTCTGGACTATCCCAGCATGCAGAAAAATATACCTGAGAAGATTATGCACAAGCTAGATGAGGCGAATGAAGAGCAAAAAGAAAACTAACAAGGGGCGGAGGTTAATAACTTGAAAATTCGTCAGGATTAAGTAGCCTCGAAGAGTCCCACTCGTCGAAAGAGCGGCCAGAAAAATCGTCTTCCTACAAGAATCTCTATGATACCATCAATGAAGGAAATCAAACTCAAAGCAAAGAAAAATCAAAGGCTATGATATTCTTTCGCCATCACTTCCATGAGGATGTGTGAAATATCATGAATGATCTAAAAGAAATGTATGATTATCAGAAAACTGGGATTTTATCTAAGGCTCGTTATGATTGGATACTTTTAAGACTAAAACAACATAATTTTAATTTGGAAGTAATTTTAAATAAGGGTGAGTTATACTCACTTAACTTATAGTCTTGTAGTTTTAAATGTGTTCATTCATAATAAGTCTTAGATAAAATGACAATATTCTGATAATCCTACATTTTCTTTAAATCATCCCAAGGAATTTGTGGATCTTTCACTCCCCGGTATTCATTATTGAGATCGTCATGGAGGTGATGGCGTGAATATCATACCTTTTGATTTATTTTTGCTTTGAGTTTGATTTACTTATTTGATGGAATCAAGTTTGAATCTATATGAATTTTAGTTGAGCTCCAAATTCAAGCCTTGTAAGATACGACATGGTTACTGAAATATTAAGAAAATTGATAAGTTTCATAAAAGTATGTTAAGCAATTTAAACAAGTATGAATAAATAAATTGCAATAAATAATTAAATTATAATTTATTGAATTAATAAATTCAGAATTTAACAATGCAGATAAACCAAAAAATTAATTTTGAACAGTAAGAATAAATTGCATTAAATAGCAGGAATTCCAGATTATGGGCTACGCTCAATAATTAACGATATTTGCTAAACCATTAACAAAATCAAGAACCAAACTGGAATAAACATATCTGATTTGATTAAAAAATATTAGATGATTAAAAAATATATAACCAAGCTGATTATTTTATTGTGAGAGATGAAATTAACAATAAGCATGATTCTCTTTTTTATTGAATCATTGAATCACGCAATACTAATTATTGAAACAAACGATAAGCATGATTCTCTTCTTTATTAAATCTTTGAATCATGCAACAACAATTATTAGAAAAAACTCTTTATTGATTGTAAGGTAAGATCGATGGTAAGACAAGATGTTACTAACTTCGATGGTAAGTTAGCTTAGGCGGCTAGGGTTTTATGTTAAGAACGCGTTATGAATAAAGAAAAAAATATAGAAGAAGTCCTTTATATAGGAATACAAAAGATAGGTTTCACTCGATGGTAAAGTAAAATCTAGGTTTTATTTTAAAAAAACTAAGATGGGCCTTTTAATGGCTATCTATCTATTATTCATAAAGTAAAATCTGTTGAAAAACATGTCAAAGTCGGCAAGTATTTCAAAGTTTTCGGAAACGTTTCAGGTGGAGCCCACGTCACACAGTGAATTATTTGCCTATATATATAATTGCTTGATGATCATTTTATACACAACAATCAAGATAAGAAACACATATATGAAGGCGTTATAATATGAAATATGCAACGGTTATATTTCCAACGGTTATATTTAGAAAATAACATTAAAAATGATCAATTTTTTTTTTTAAAATTTCCAACGGCTAATGAACAGTGATTTTTAATCTATAAATATACTCATTTTCATTCATTTTTCACAAAAATCTCATCTTCTCTCAAATTACTCTCAAAGAATTTTCAAGATTTCAAGAAAAGAATTTTCAAGATTTCAAGAAAAGAATTTTCAAGATTTCAAGAAAATAATTTTCAAGATTCAAGAAGGATGTCTCGATTTTTGTTTATTCTTAGTATAATTTTTATCGTTAGTGTTATTTATGTAATCTCCGTTGGAGAATTCACTCCCGGAGAATTTATCATAAATATTGTTTTAATGTTTTATGTAATTGTGTTTCTTGTAATTTCGCTTTTTATATAAGCGTTTTATGTTTTATGTATGTTTTAAAATAAATTAAATAAAATCACTGTTATGAATAATAAGAATAATAATAAATAATAAAAATCGTAATATTTTATATTTAAAATTTATGATTAATAAACCGTTAATTTATGTTTATAGTTTATCATGTCAAATTTGGTAAGCTCGAGATGGCTGCCCTTGATATTTCCGGAAGAAATTATATGACATGGCAGTTGCAGCAAAAAGGCATCTGAAAGGAAAAAAACTCCTCGATAACATCGATGAATCGATAAAAACGACATCGGAGGAGGAAAAGGCACAAGCATGATATTTTTATGCCAACATTCATGATGGTTTAAAAGACGAATACATCACAAAAGAAGATCTGCAGATATTTGGAAATCGCTCAAGATAGGTTTTGATATGATCGTGAATAGCAAGGAAGCTGAAGAACAGAAGCTGAGAAGGAACCGGAGATACCGGGAGAGAATCACTCGTTCCAGAGCTAAAGAAATGGCGAGGGAAGCTCACTCACTCATAGCCGAAGGAGAACTTAATCTACCGAGGATTCAAATCTTCAGCATCTTCTCCGTGGAGGCTTCACCGGCAATGATAACTAAGTAACTTAAGGTGAGGAGTCTGTACTCTTTTTCCCATGTTGAGTTTTGTCCACTGGGTTTTCTCAGCATGGTTTTTAATGAGGCGATGAATAATCACTACGTTGAGTTACTTAGGAGTCATTGCTAGTGGGTCATAATGTACAAGTCACTATGACTTATACTTAGTAGTTTGAGGCGCACCACTTAGGATCCTATGGGAAGGGACGCCTCGCTGTTTTAATTTAAATTCAAACGCTTTGCTGTTTTATCTTTTTGGACGCCTTGTTGTTTGTTTCTTTAGGGTTTCGATTTCCCCTAGGGTTTATAAAAGGGGATGTCGATTCTTTGTAGGGATTTAGCGAAGAAGTTTTATGCAATATCAAAATCGATTTCTTCCTCACTTTGATTCCTTGAATGCTATCTTTGAATCCGAGTTTTCTTATACACTTGTGATCTAGAAACTCTTCACCTTAATCAAATCCATCTAATCACACACACCCTCTATCCACGCAACAACCAATCGATTCCTCTCCTTCACGCCAGCTTCACCTTCTCTCTTTATCAACACCACCGTCGCCCTAACCAATCACACCACCGTCGCCTCCACTTATAGTCCACACCATCGCATTCCTCAACCTCGTTGTCGTATTCTCCTTGTTTGTCGCCATCAGCCTCTTGTCAGAGTTGTCCTAGGGAGAGTCTTATCAAGTGGTATCAGAGCCACTCTGAACCAAAGGCTGAGAAATCTCTAACCCTAATTCGATATAGCTGATCTGGTTCTTGTTTCTGAAATTTGTTGCTTAGATTATTAGGGTTTGTCAGATTTTGTGTTACCTGCATCGAATTGCTTGCTTCTTATCTTAGGGTTTCATTGTTTGATTTCGTTGCTTAGGGTAGTAGGGTGTTCGAACCCTTGTGTGTTGCATCCGTTGAGAATCGCATGTTAGGAATCCATTAGGGTTTGTCGCTTACTAGAATCCGATCGCCACTTTTGATCTGTTTGAGTTTCTGAATTGTCGTCGAATTAGGTTATTAGGGTGAACGATTTGTTGTGTTTGCTTGCAGCATTTGTTGATTCGTATCTTAGGAGTCCATTAGTCGATCGGGTTTGTTACTAGCTGAAATTCGATCCTTCTTGTTAATTAAGAATCAGGTTGTTGCTAGTTTATATCGGAATTGCGTTAGGGTTAAGTGTTAGTCTTCTTCAGTTTCGTTAAGTTTGGTTGTTGTCTCATTCTCGTTTTTGTTCTAGTTATTGGTGTCGTGAAATGCAGCTTGCTGTTTTGTGACTTCTTTTCGAACAAGTTACTGCGAGTCTTTCATAATCTTTCAGGTACCATGGAGCTGTCAGCTGAAGCTATGGCAGCCTAAATCGAGCTATGGCTCAACAAATCAAAGAGTCGAATGAGGCCATAGCCACCCAGCTCGCACAACAGATTGAGCAGCTTAATGACAAGTTTGAAACCCAGATTAGTGGTATTTTGAGGATCTCAGTGCGAGTGGAGAAGAGTCTTCGCATACTCCAACTCCCTCTGAAGCTATCCGTATTGCTAAGGGTAAGAGACATGTAGGACCTCTGCCCGAAGGACTAGACCGACATCGTGCCTCCTGAAAGCCGACCTACGAGAAAGAGCTAACCGAAGTCAGATTGGGGGTAGAGAAACTATGTATAACCCGAGGAGAAATCCGACTAATGCGAAACAAGATGGCACAAGAGTTCACCGGCATCAAGAACGCCACACACGGCAGAGAAGGAAACTTTGCTGGTCATCGGGTTTTCACCGGAAATTCCGAATAGAGTACTATGAGGAAGGAGATGCTTCTGATTACAGCAGAGGGAACGTGAGAAGAGACAGAGATAGAGGCCGACGACAGGGCGGAGATTATGATCCCTTGAGACAGCAGCTTAGTCATATCCGAGTTCAGTATCCTCCTTTTCAGGGCATAACGACCACAGAGGTTTACCTAGATTGGGAAAGGAAGATGGAGTCTAACTTTCTGGTCCAAGGAACTTTGAGCTTAATAAGGTCAAGATAGCTATTTCAGAATTCAGTGGCTACGCACTCTTGTGGTGGGAACAGCTGGAATTACTAGACAGCGACACAGAGAACCTCCAGTGACTACTTGGGATCAGCTTGTCGCACAGATGAGAAAGAGGTTTGTTCTGCGCATTATCAGAGAGAGACTCTTAACAGGCTTAGGCCCTCATTCAAGGCACGAGGTCAGTCAGAGACTACTACCAGGAGTTAGAGACGTTGATGATCAGGGCTGATTTGAGCGAAAGTGAAGACATGGTAATGTCCAGATTCCTTGGGGGTTTAAACAGAGAGATTCAGGATAAATTGGAGCTGCAGAATTATGAAGATATACAAGAGATGCTACATAAAGCAGAGCTGATTGAATCGCAGATTAAAAGGAAGACCGGGAGGTCAACTTTCACTTCTAGCATCCCTAAACCAAGAGAGCTCAGCAACCCAACCTATACCAAGGACCCTAAACCAGCGACTTCTACTCCTAGGGAAGGAGTCAAGACTGAATTTAAACCAAGGAGTGGAGCTGCTACTATCAGGTTAGGTTTTTAAGTGCCAAGGTATGGGGCACTACTCCAGGGACTGCCCTAATAAGAAGGTTTTTCTGCTTCAAGAAGGAGGAGAGATTATACCTCAGGATAGTTCAGAAAGTGAGAATGAGATTGACTTAGAAGACGAAGGAGAACCAGCAGCAGTTGGCGAAATGCTAGTAGCACGCCGGACTTTGAGTGTTTCAGGTTCATCCGGATGATAGAGAGCAGCGTGAGAATCTCTTCCACACTAGATGTGTAGTGCAGGGTAAGGTATGCACATTGATTGTAGATGGAGGTAGCTGTACCAACGCCGCTAGTGAAGAGATGGTAACGAAGCTCAATCTTAAGACCACTCCCCATCCTAGCCATATCAGCTACAGTGGTTGAACAACAAGGGAGCCCTAATGTTTCGCAGCAAGTGTTGGTCAAGTTAGCGATTGGGAGTATGAAGATGAGTTGCTCTGCGATGTGATTCCTATGAAGTCTAGTCACGTGTTGTTGGGCAGACCATGGCAGTTTGACAGAAGGGTTCTTCATGATGGCTACACAAACAAGCAGTCTTTTGAGTTTAAGGGACGCAGGGTCACCCTTCTGCCACTCACACCCAGCTGACATTTATAAAGATCAGCTTCATATGAACCGCACGGACAAAGAACAAGTCTCCAACAACTCTACATCAACCACAGTGAATTTTCTAAGCTCTTTGATCCTGAAATGACTACTTTTATGTTTGTATACAAGGAATCCCTTGTTAGTACTAATCTTTCACAGGAGCTTCCTAGTGCTATGATTGACATTTTGCAGGAATACAAGGATGTTTTCCCAGAAGAGGTACCCCCAGGCTTACCTCCAATCCGTGGAATTGAGCACCAGATAGACTTGGTACCCGGATCAGCTCTACCGAACAGACCTGCCTACAGGACCAACCCTGTAGAGCACAAGGAACTTCAGAAGCAAGTAGAAGAACTGATGAGCAAAGGGCATATCAGAGAGAGCTTAAGCCCATGCGCAGTACCGGTCTTGTTAGTTCCTAAGAAGGATGGTTCCTGGAGGATGTGTGTAGACTGCCGAGCTATTAACAACATAACCGTCAAGTATAGGCATCCTATTCCGAGGCTTGACGACATGTTAGACGAGTTGTGTGGTTCTACAATCTTCTCCAAGATCGATTTGAAGAGTGGGTACCATCAGATCAGAATGAAGGAAGGTGACGAGTGAAAACTGCTTTCAAGA
Organism: Crucihimalaya himalaica; assembly: GCA_004349715.1. NCBI lineage: Eukaryota > Viridiplantae > Streptophyta > Magnoliopsida > Brassicales > Brassicaceae > Crucihimalaya > Crucihimalaya himalaica. The sequence continues at coordinate 497,596 of SMJT01000075.1, read as the reverse complement.
CAAGCAGGGGCTGTACGAGTGGTTAGTCATGCCATTTGGTCTCACCAATGCTCCCAGCACCTTCATGCGTTTAATGAACCATGCCTTAAGGTCCTTCATAGGAGTTTTCGTGGTATCTACTTCGACGACATACTTATCTACAGCAAAGGTTTGGAAGAGAATTTAGAGCACCTCCGCAGAGTTCTAGATGTTCTTCGCTCTCATATCTCTCTTTGCTAATCTATATAAATGTTCATTCTGCACTAATGAGGTTGTCTTCTTAGGCTTTGTTGTAAGTGCAGAAGGAGTTAAAGTAGATGAAGAAAAGATAAAGGCTATCAAGGAGTGGCCAGTCCCTAAGAATGTGGGTGAAGTCCGGAGCTTTCATGGATTAGCAGGATTCTACAGACGATTTGTTCGGACTTCGCTCCATAGCCGCACCTTTGACAGAAGTCATCAAGAAAGACGTGGGGTTCAAGTGGGGAGACGCCCAAGAGCAGGCCTTTACAGCCCTTAAAGAGAAGCTTATCAACTCTCCTCTTTTAATACTCCCTGATTTTATGAAAACTTTTGAGATTGAATGTGATGCTTCCGGAGTAGGTATAGGAGCTGTTCTGATGCAGGATAGGAAACCGGTGGCTTACTTCAGTGAGAAGCTGGGAGGATCAACCATCAATTATCCACCTATGAACAAGGAGCTATATGCACTAGTCCGAGCCCTCCAGACGTGGCAGCATTATTTGTGGCCCAAAGAATTCGTCATTCATACAGATCATGAGTCTTTAAAGCACCTTAAAGGCCAACAGAAGCTCAACAAGAGACACGCCAGGTGGATGGAATTCATTGAGACGTTTCCATACATTATTAAGTACAAGAAAGGTAAGGAATATGTAGTCGCAGATGCATTATCCCGGAGGTACACTTTGTTTCTACTTTAACTTCAAAGTTACATGGATTTGAGCATATTGTAGAACTTTATGAGACTGACATCGATTTTGCTGAGAGCTATGGCAAGTGCCATAAGTTTGCATTTGAAAGTATTTTAGGCAGGATGGATATTCTTCTACAACAATCGATTATGCATACCACGCGGGTCTATCCGAGAATTGCTAGTTAGAGAAGCTCATGGAGGCGGACTAGCTGGGCACTTTGGAGTAGCAAAAACTTTGTCGGGACTACAAGATCACTTCTATTGGCCTAACATGAAGCCCGACGTGGAGAAGGTTTGTTATAGGTGTGCTGTTTGTAAAATGGCAAAGAGTAAAGTACAGCCTCACGGTTTGTATACCCCTCTCCTATCCGTCTCAACCTTGGACTCATGTTTCTATGGACTTTGTGCTTGGCTTACCTCGAACCAGGAATGGTCGAGACTCCATTTTTGTGGTTGTTGACAGGTTAGCAAGATGGCTCACTTTATTGCTGGTCACAAGACGGATGATGCTGTTATTGTAGCTACTTGTTTTTCAGGGAAATAGTACGGCGCATGGTATGCCTCAAGTAATAGTGTCAGACAGAGATACCAAGTTTCTAGGACACTTCTGGAGAACATTATGGCGAAACTAGGAACTAAGCTGGCATTCTCACTACCTGTCATCCTCAGACTGACGGCCAAACAGAAGTGGTGAACAGAACCTTGTCTACACTTCTCAGGCGGTTGGTGAAGAGTAACATCAGTCCTGGGAAGAGTGCCTACCATGTGGAGTTTGCCTACAATCACGCTAAGCATTCTGCCACTCTCTTCTCTCTCTTTTGAAATCGTTTATGGGTTTAATCCAAATTCACCTCTAGACTTGATTCCTTTGCCTTTAAGTGTGAAATGTAGTCTAGATGGCAAAGAGAAAGCTGAACAGGTGAGGAAGATACACGCTAAGGCCAAGGAGAATATAGAGAAGCGGACTAAGCAGTATGAGAAACAAGCAAATAAGGGCAGAAAGGAGCTCATCTTCGAAGAAGGAGACTTGGTGTGGATTCACTTACGCAAGGACAGGTTCCCAGAAGAGAGAAAGAGCAAGCTTATGCCTCGAGTGGATGGACCATTTGAAGTCATCAAGAGGATCAACAACAACGCCTACCAGATTGATCTCCAAGGTAAGTATAACATATCTTCTTTCAATGTTTCTGACTTGCTCCTTATATTGCAGATACAGATTTGAGGAACAATCCTTTTCAAGAGGGAGGGATGATATGATCGTGAATAGCAAGGAAGCTGAAGAACCAGAAGCTGAGAAGGAAACCGGAGATACCGGGGAAATCACTCGTTCCAGAGCTAAAGAAATGGCGAGGGAAGCTCACTCACTCATAGCCGAAGGAGAACTTAATCTACCGAGGATTCAAATCTTCAGCATCTTCTCCGTGGAGGCTTCACCCGGCAATGATAACTAAGTAACTTAAGGTGAGGAGTCTGTACTCTTTCCCATGTTGAGTTTTGTCCCACTGGGTTTCTTCAGCATGGTTTTTAATGAGGCAGATGAATCATACGTTGAGTTACTTAGGAGTCATTGCTAGTGGGTCATAATGTACAAGTCACTATGACTTATACTTAGTAGTTTGAGGCGCACCACTTAGGATCCTATGGGAAGGGACGCCTCGCTGTTTTAATTTAAAATTCAAACGCTTTGCTGTTTTATCTTTTTGGACGCCTTGTTGTTTGTTTCTTTAGGGTTTCGATTTCCCCTAGGGTTTTATAAAAGGGGATGTCGATTCTTTGTAGGGATTTAGCGAAGAAGTTTTATGCAATATCAAAATCGTTTTTCTTCTCACTTTGATTCCTTGAATGCTATCTTTGAATCCGAGTTTCTTATACACTTGTGATCTAGAAACTCTTCACCTTAATCAAATCCATCTAATCACACACACCTCTATCCACGCAACCACCAATCGATTCCTCTCCTTCACGCCAGCTTCACCTTCTCTCTTTATCAACACCACGTCGCCCTAACCAATCACACCACCGTCGCCTCCACTTATAGTCACCACCATCGCCATTCCTCAACCTCGTTGTCGTATTCTCCTTGTTTGTCGCCATCAGCCTCTTGTCAGAGTTGTCCTAGGGAGAGTCTTATCAGGTTTGATCACCAGAAATATGTGATCTTACCAAAAGCTAAACATGAGTGGTTAAATCTCAGGTTTCAGGATTACAAAAGTGTAAGTGAATATAATTCCGCTTTGTTCGGAATCACTTCCAGGATGGCGTTATGTGGAGAAAAAGTAGACGAATATATATGATTGAGCAAACTCTACAAACATTCCATCCAGGAAACGTAATCCTGCAACAACAATACCGAGCAAAAGGGTACATACACTCTTTCTTGGAGCTGATGCAAACTCTGCTCGTTGCAGAGCAAAATAATGAACTTGTGATATTAAACCATCAGACTCGTCCAACTGGATCTGCTCTATTCCAGAAGCGAATGTTGCATCATCCAGCTATAATAAATGGCAAAGACATGGACACGGTAGAGGCCGTGGTCGCGGTCGTGGACGTGGACGAGGACGTGGCCAAGGACAAGGAAGAGGATTCCGTTTTAATGATATTAATTCCGGAAAAATTAATAAAAATTCTTAGAAGAACAAAGTTGGCGGTATAACGAACAAACATTTTGAAAATGTTTGTCACAGATGTGGAATGAAAGGACATTGGTCTCGTACCTGTCGTACGTCAAAACATTTGGCTGATCTGTATCAGCAATCTCAAAAGAGAAAAGAAAGAGAAGGTGAAACCAATTTTGTCTCTGATGAAATCGGACCCTCTTTCAATGGCTTAAATGATGATGCACATCTCGACATTTCTGATTTTCTCGTTGGAGATATCAACGCACAAGATGTGGATTAAGATGATTTAAAACTACCATCGTTTTTATTATATAAAATAATGTTATATGTGTTTTTATTTAAAAGTGTGTTAAAATATTTTGCTTTGTTTACTTTGTTTGAGTATTTATTAATAAATCTCTTATGAATATTTTCAAATACAGATATGTTAAAATCTGAAATCCAGGATGGAGATTTATGTCTGACAGACAGTGCTACAACGCACACAATACTTAAAAATAAAAACTACTTCTCCTCCTTGAAATTAAATAATTTTGCCGGAAGCTTGAATACAATATCTGGGAATGCAAAGATTATTATAGGCTCCTGAAGAGTCAGTTTTCTAATGCCAAGAGGAACAAAATTTGAAATAAATGATGCATTATATTCCCTTAAATCTCAGAGAAACTTAATAAGTTTCAGAGATATCCTAAGAAATGGATATCACTTAGAAACTATTAACATAAATGGTATTGAATATCTTTGCATCACAACAATAATTTCTGGAAGAAAAGTTGTATTAGAAGAACTACGAGCATTATCCTGTGGATTATATTCCACAAAAAATAAATATGATTGAGTCATATATTACAGTAAACCCGCAGTTTACTAATATTTTCAAAACTTGGCACGAACGACTTGGACATCCTGGTTCAGTCATGATGAGGAAAATTGTGGAAAATTCTAATTGTCATCCATTGAAAAACCAGAAGATTTTTCAATCCAACGAATTTTCATGTAATGCTTGTTCTCAAGGCAAACTAATATCTCGGCCATCACTAGCGAAAATTAAAAACGAATCTCCAGTATTCTTGGAGAGAATACATAGTGATATATGTGGACCTATCCATCCACCATGCGGGCCATTTCGATATTTTATGGTATTAATTGACGCATCCAGCAGATGGTCACATGTATGTCTATTGACAACACGAAATATGGCTTTCGCAAAATTTATTGCCCAAATAATCAGGTTGAGAGCACAATTTCCTGATTACACCATCAAGAAAGTTAGGCTTGATAATGTTGGTGAATTCACTTCACAAGCCTTTAATGACTATTGTATGTCAATAGGAATTGATGTTGAACATTCGGTCCCCCATGTTCATACACAAAACGGCATGGCTGAGTCTTTGATAAAACGACTGCAATTAATTGCAAGGCCATTGATAATGAGAACAAAGCTCCCAATTTCGATATGGGGTCATGCTATCTTGCATGCAGCAAACTTGGTCCAGATACGACCAAGTGCATATAATAAATATTCCCCTTCACAATTAACATCTGGCCAAGAGCCAAATGTATCCCATCTCCGTATTTTTGGTTGTGCGGTTTATGTCCCTATAGCCCCACCGCAAAGAACAAAAATGGGGCCACAGAGGAGATTGGGAATATATGTCGGGTATACATCACCAAGTATAATTCGGTATCTTGAACCGCAAACTGGTGATATGTTTACGGCTCGTTTTGCCGATTGCCATTTTAATGAAGATGAATTCCCAGCATTAGGGGGAGGAATTAAAAATTTTCCAAAAGACATTACATGGTGCACACCATCTTTATTGCATATAGATCCCCCTACAAACCAACGTGAACTCGAAGTTCAGAAAATTGTACACTTACAAAATGTGGCAAATCAGTTACCAGATGCATTCACAGATACAAAAAGGGTAACAAAATCATATATACCCGTTGCAAATGCTCCATCAAGAATTAATGTTCCTGAAGAACAAATTGATGGGAATAAAGCTAATGAACCTAAAATGCAGTTGAAAAGGGGGAGACCAATGGGTTCTAAAGATAAAAATCCCCGAAAGAAAAAGAAGTTGGGAGAACCATATGAAAAGATTCCAGAAGAATCAGATAAGGAAAAAAGCCTCGAAGTCGAACATGATACAGAAAAATGTGAAATTTCTATTAATTATGCCCAAGATGGAAAAGTATGGGTTAGATATGAAATTGATGATGAGGATGAAACATTCTCCTTTTCTGTATCCAAAGAAATTGATAATGAAAATGAGGATCCAGACCCAAGGTCCGTATCGGAATGCCAGAAAAGGCCCGATTGGGAGAAATGGCAAGAAGCCATGAGAAATGAATTACTCTCCCTTAATAAGAGAAATGTATTTGGACCTATTGTTATTACACCTGAAGATGTAATACCGGTTGGATGCAAATGGGTCTTTGTGAGAAAAAGAAATGAGAATAATGAAGTCACACGATATAAGGCTCGACTTGTGGCACAAGGATTTTCTCAAAGACCGGGAATTGATTATGAAGAAACATATTCCCCGGTTATGGATGCAATCACATTCAGGTACTTGATGAGCCTAACGGCATCGAAAAATCTAGATATGTACCTTATGGATGTTGTGACTGCATACCTATATGGATCACTAGATAGTGACATTTATATGAAAATCCCAGAAGGATTCAAAATCCCGGAAGGATCAAAAATCCCAGAAGGATCCAAAAACATTTGTTCAGTCAAATTACAGCGATCACTATACGGATTAAAACAATCCGGACGCATGTGGTATAATCGCTTAAGTGAATATTTGATGAAAAAGGGATATACCAATAATGCGATATGCCCTTGTGTATTCATTAAGAAATCTCAAACCGGATTCGTGATCATAGCTGTCTATGTTGATGATTTGAACATAATAGGAACTCAAAAGGAAGTTGATGATGCAAGAACTCATATGAAAGAAGAGTTCGAAATGAAAGATCTTGGAAAGACAAAATTTTGTCTCGGACTTCAAATAGAGAATTTCCAAGATGGAATATTTGTGCATCAATCAAATTACACTAAAAGAGTGTTAAAACGCTTTAATATGGATAAAGCGAATCCTTTGAGTACTCCGATGGTCAATAGATCACTAAATGTTGATAAAGACCCGTTTAGACCTTGTGAAGATAACGAAGAAGTATTAGGTCCTAAAGCACCTTATATGAGTGCTATAGGTGCACTTATGTATCTTGCAAATTGTACTCGGCCAGATATAGCATTTGCTACTAATCTGCTTGCAAGATATAGTTCATGTCCAACGCGAAGACATTGGAACGGGATTAAACATATTTTTCGTTATCTTCAAGGAACAATTGATTTAGGGTTATTCTATTCTAAAAACTCTGATTTTGGTCTAGTTGGATTTGCAGATGCAGGTTATTTATCAGATCCACATAAAGCTCGATCACAAACTGGATACGTTTTCACTATGGGAGGTACTGCGATCTCGTGGCGTTCACAGAAGCAGACATTGGTTGCTACTTCTTCAAATCATGCAGAAATCATTGCGCTTCATGAAGCATGTAGAGAATGTGTATGGCTAAGGTCCATAACACACCACATACAAGATGCCGCCGGGATAGTCAACAACAAAAAGCCAACGATCTTATATGAAGATAACGCTACTTGTGTTGTCCAGATAAAAGAAGGTTATATTAAGAGCGACAGGACAAAACACATTCCTCCAAGATTTTTCTCCTACACTCAAGAACTCGTGAAGAATCAAGAGGTTGACATTGAATACGTTCGTTCAAGTGAAAACGCAGCAGATCTTTTTACTAAGGCGCTTCCTACTACAACGTTCAAGAAACATATTCAGAGTATCGGAATGCGTCATCTACGAGATTTATGAAGAAATGACCATATCCATCTTTCAGGGGGAGTTTACGACACTACACTCTTTTCCTTATCATGATTTTTATCCCACTGGGTTTTTCCATGAAAAAGTTTTTAATGAGGCAATACAAGATACATGACGCTAGAAACATAGTGACGATGGTCTCCAAGGGGGAGTGTTGAAAAACATGTCAAAGTTGGCAAGTATTTCAAAGTTTTCGGAAAGGTTTCAGGTGGAGCCCACGTCACACAGTGAATTATTTGCCTATATATATAATTGCTTGATGATCATTTTATACACAACAATCAAAATAAGAAACACATATATGAAGGCGTTATAATAAAGTTTCATCCTCTCTTTCTCTTTGTGTTATTATCAGTATTCATTCCATATCGGTTATTTATTTTCTCGCTTATTCTCGAATCTTTCGCTATGATAAATACATGTAAATAAAGGTATACTTTATAACAAAATCTGAATTATCCATTTTTTGTTTCTTCAAAATTTCCCAAATTAATCCAACATTTGTGATCCAAAATTCGAATTAGTGAAAGTTCGGATTGTAATTAATCTAAACTATTCGAACCCAACCCGTTACTTAATGTGAAAAGCCTAAATTATTTAAGGGCCCAATTCAAGTGGCTTCTTCTTCCTCTTCGATTCTTCTCGTCTTCTTCCCCTTGTTTAATAAAAATTCAGACTTTGAAAAGAAATCTAAAGCTTGAAGCCCCTTGTTTGTTCTTCTTCTCGCTCCATTAATTCCTCTCAAGCAAGCTTCTTCGATCTTCCTCGTGTTGGTAATTCCTTTGCCCAAATCTCTGGGTTGATTCATATTATACATATTTCACCCTAAATTCTCAATTTTAGAAAATGTGACCCTAATTTCGTTGCAATCACACTGTTTTGCGCAATTTTTCCACTGTTTTTATGGTTTCCTAAGGTCAAATTCTCTGTTAATTTTACATTTGTTCTTGTGTGAATTTTTTTTCAAGATCCTGTTTCTTTAAAAAAACATAAATACGTTATCGATTAGCTCATGTTTGATTCCATTGGAGTTACAAATTTGTGCAAGCAACCAATGATGAATAAGGTTTGAAACTACGAAAAAAGCTTCTTGGCTTGTTATAATGGCAATGCAGAAGAGTTGAAATTGTTGAATTTTTTCTGTTGCATTCAGATAAAAGGTGTCTTGGAATATTGTATCAGGATGGCACATTCTTTGAGTTTCATCTCCACCAACTTGTATAGTTTAGTCCTTCATCATCATCATCATCAGTGGCAGAGTTTTGGTCACTACTTCCATGAAATTGCTTGTGAATTTCCCGTTGCTTATTTGTTTTAAGAAATAAAAGATGATTACAATTACAAAAAGAAAAAAATTTACAAATGATCCAATGTTGCTGTAAACAAAATGCATGATATAGATTTGAACAGAGATTATTATGCAACAATGATATTAATACAACTTAGCAAAGTACTATGCTATATTTCATAGTAATTAATCTACTGAATTAAGATTGCCCCTAGAATATAAATCTACAATATTTTAAAATGTCCAAAATTCATCCAAATGTATGATTACCATATATAAATTGGAATTATGAATTATGTTTTTTTCCAGGTAACTATTTATTCTACTTGTTAATCTTCTGGACTTGGCCTACTCGATACTAATGTTTTCGTAGTTTATGCAAAAACCTTCCAACACTCAATTGGATCATCATTGCAAACGGTAACCTTCCAACACTTAATTGGACAAGTTGTCCTTTGACTTGATCAGTAACTGGCTGGTTCGTTTCTTTAAGAAATTTAGACCATGAATACTTGTAAAATTTTAAGTGATGCTTGGCTTCTGGTTCATAGAATTTGGTTCCTTTTTTGGGTTTTTGGTTTTTAATTTTTGAATTTTGGATAATGATAGCAATACAGTAAAACATCTATAAATTAATACTCAACAATTTTATAATCACTATAAATAATAATTATGTGGTCACGACTTGGGCCAATGTAATAAGAAACATAATTCGATAAGATAATAATCTTTATGAAGACTTATATAAATATAGGGTCCTATCAATATTATAAATTAATAACTATATAAACTAATCGATATATATATATGAGCAAATTATCCAATTAACCACTTATCCTATAAAATTGCTTGTGAATTTCCCGTTGCTTATTTGCTTCATTGATTTGACTTTCATGACGTGTTCCAAAAATCATATCTTTGAATATAAATGTTAGAGAAGTTATCGATGCTTGTGTGAGGAAATAGTATGGAAAAAACGAGCAACTAAAAATCTATTTTTACATATTCTCAGTCAATGGGGTTAATGAAGTCAACGTCGATGGAGAAACTAATCCTCTGTATCCAATAAAAAACCACATAGCTCTCTCTAAAGTTCTGTGATATTAATCATCTCTCCGATCATACTAGCTTCTTCACGCTATTGATCATCTCTTTTGTAATGGGTTCTTCTTCTTTTTTCTTTACCATTGTTGCTGCTGCAATAGGCTTATTCATGCTTTTTAGAAATCTCAGATTTCGTCAAGAAGATAACAAAGAAGAGAATTCGTCTTCTTCTTCTTTTTTCCTTACCACTGTTGCTGTTGCAATATGCTTCTTCACGCTTTTAAGAAACTTCAGATTCCATCGAGAAGATAACAAAGAAGAGAGTTTGTCTCCTTCTTCTTCTTCATCACCTCCATCTCCCTCATCTCCTCCATCGTCTTTGAATCGCATCTGGACACACCATGTCTTTCCAAGCTTCCGAGGGGAAGATGTCCGTAGAGACTTTCTTAGTCACATTCAGATGGAGTTTCAAAGAATTGTAATCACACCATTTATTGATAATGAGATCAAGAGAGGAGAATCCATCGGACCTGAACTCATTCGGGCGATTAGAGAATCCAAGATCGCAATTATCTTGCTCTCGAAGAACTACGCTTCTTCGAGCTGGTGTCTTGATGAATTGGCTGAGATTATGAACTGCAGGGAAGATTTGGGTCAAATGGTGATGGTTGTTTTCTATAAAGTCGATCCGTCTGATGTAAAGAAGCTGACAGGAGATTTTGGGAAAGTCTTTAGAAAAACTTGTTCCGGTAAAACTAAGGAGGTCATTGCGAGATGGAGACAAGCTTTGGCAACAGTGGCCACAATCGCCGGCTACCATTCAAGTAACTGGTTCGTCGTTTTCTATATCGCCGGTTACATCTCTTAATCTTTCTAACAAATATCAAACTATTTACATTTCTAGCTTTTTAAAAACATTTATAGAAAATCACAGGTGTGTGACTTCTTTATAGTTACTTTATGGATGTGGTGATCTACTCTTATGTTAGGGACAATGAAGCGGCCATGATAAAAAAAATGGCCACTGATATTTCGAACAAGTTGAACAATTCCGCATTATCAAGGGATTTCGACGGGTTGGTTGGGATGAGATCTCATCTGGAGAAGATGGAGTCATTGTTATGCCTAGATTCAGATGAAGTGAGGATGGTTGGGATTTGGGGTCCTCCTGGGATTGGAAAGACCACCATCGCCAGAGTTGCATACAACAATTTCTCCAACAGTTTTCAACTGAGTGTCTTTATGGAATCTATCGAAGCAAAATATACAAGACCTTGTTCTGATGACTATAGTGCAAAGTTGCACTTACAACAACAGTTTATGTCTCAAATAACCAACCAGAATGATATGAAGATTTCTCATTTAGGAGTTGTTCAAGACAGGCTAAAAGACAAGAAAGTTCTTGTTGTTCTTGATGGTGTGGACCAGTCAATGCAACTAGATGCCATGGCGAAAGAAACTTGGTGGTTTGGTCCTGGGAGTCGGATTATCATCACAACACAAGATCGAAAGCTTTTTAGGGAACATGGGATTGACCACATATACAAGGTGGATTTTCCACCAACTTACGAGGCTCTTGAAATCTTGTGCATGTATGCTTTTGGTCAGAATTCCCCTAAACATGGTTTTGAAGAACTTGCTCTGGAAGTTACAAAACTTGCTGGTAAACTTCCTTTAGGTCTTAGGGTTATGGGCTCATATTTTCGGGGAATGTCTAAGCTGGAGTGGGAAAAAGCATTACCAAGGTTAAGGAGTAGCCTTGACACCAATATTCAAAGCATTTTGAAGTTCAGCTATGATGCCTTAGATGACGAAGACAAGAATTTGTTTCTTCATATAGCTTGCTTCTTTACTTATAAAAAAATTAAGAAAGTGGAAGAGCTTCTTGCAGAGACGTTCTTGGATGTGAGTCATGGGCTTATTGTTTTAGCTGAGAAATCTCTCATATCTATTGATGAGGGACATGTAAAGATGCATAATCTGCTAGCCCAACTAGGTAGAGATATTGTCCGTAAACAGTCTCCTCGTGAACCTGGACAACGGTTGTTTTTGGTTGATGCACGAGATATTTGTGAAGTACTCAATCTTGATGCAAATGTAAGTTTTGACATTTGTCTCTGTGTTGATTTGATAAATGACCATTTCTTATTATTTTGGTTCTGTTTTTCAGGGTAGTACAAGTGTCATAGGCATAAATTTCAATTTCGGTGAGAACAAGATCAATGAAAATTTCCATATAAGTGAGAAAGCCTTTAACGAAATGACTAATCTCCGATTCTTAAGATTCAAGGGATATCATGATATATTACATCTACCGCGTGGTTTAGACTATCTATCTCGAAAAATTCGATTACTAAACTGGGATTGTTTCCCGATGACATGTTTGCCTTCTGTTGTTAACTCGAGGTTCCTTGTTGAACTAAAGATGCGTAAGAGTAAACTTGAAAAGTTGTGGGAAGGAATTAAAGTAAGTAGTTTTGATTTATTTCTCTTAAAATTTATAATAATTTCAAGTCATTAATTTGTCTTACATACAATTTTATTTTAATTAATTACTAATAGCATGGAAGTCTGTTTTTATGTTCTTATAAGTGGGTTTAATTATTTTCTAATGTTCTTATTATTTATCTGTACAGCTGCTTCCAAATATCAAGTGGATGGATTTGAGTTGGTCTCAAAACTTGAAGGAGCTTCCTGATCTCTCAACTGCCACCAATCTTCAAGAATTGAATCTAAGCAATTGCCCCAGCCTTGTGAAGCTTCCTTCCTCTATTGGTAATCTCATCAATCTAAAGGAATTAGTCATTCGTAATTGCTCAAGTCTGGTGGAGCTTCCTTCCTCTATTGGTAATCTCATCAATCTAAAGGAATTAGTCATTCGTAATTGCTCAAGTCTGGTGGAGCTTCCTTCCTCTATTTGTAATCTCATCAATCTAAAGGAATTAGACCTTAGTCATTGCTCAAGTCTGGTGGAGCTTCCTTCCTCTATTGGTAATCTCATCAATCTAAAGGGTTTAAACCTTGATTATTTCTCAAGTCTGGTGGAGCTTCCTTCCTCTATTGGTGATCTCATCAATCTAAAGGAAATTAGCTTTAGTTTTTGCTCAAGTCTGGTGGAGCTTCCTTCCTCTATTGGTAATCTCATCAATCTAAAGGATTTAAATCTTCATAATTGCTCTAAGTCTGATGAATCTCCCCTCCTCTATTGTGAATGCCACTAATCTCGAGAGATTAGATCTGTATGGATGCTCAAGTCTGGTGGAGCTTCCTTCCTCTATTGGAAACCTTCACAAGTTGCACATTTTGAGTTTACGAGGATGCTCTAAGCTAAGGTTTCTTCCGACCAACATCAATTTGGAATCTCTATATGCACTTTATCTCGTTGATTGCTTGCTGTTGAAAAGTTTTCCTGAGATCTCCACAAACATTAGTGTTCTCTAGCTCACAGGAACTGCAATAGAAGAAGTTCCTTCATCAATCAAATCTTGGTCTCATCTCACTACGTTGCATATGTCATACAGTGAAAATCTCAAGGACTTTCCTCATGCTTTTGACACCATCACAGAGCTGCACATGAGCAATACAGAAATACAAGAGGTTCCTCCATGGGTCAACAAATTCTCTCGTCTAGAAAGACTTGTGCTCAAGGAATGCAGAAAGCTAGTTTCACTCCCACAGATTCCAGATTCCCTCCGTGTCATATATGCAAAAGATTGTGAGTCTCTGGAGAGACTAGATTGCTCCTTTCAAAATCCAAATATTTGGCTCAACTTTGGAAACTGCTTCAAATTGAATCAAGAAGCCAGAGACATCATCATCCCGACACCGACTAGATTATTTGCTGTCTTACCCGGCAGAGAAGTGCCTGCTCACTTCACCAACCGAGCTGCTACCGGAGGTTCCTTGACAATCAAGTTGAATGAGAAGCCTCTTCCTATATCCATGAGATTTAAAGCTTGCATTTTGCTGGTTAATGAAGGTGACTGTGAGACCGACTCTCTCGATGTTACGTGTGGAAAAAGTGCGCAACTTCTCTATCCGGTTTTAACAGAGCATCTGCACATATTCGAAGTCGAAGAGGATGTGACTTCCAGCGAGCTTGTCTTTGAGTTCAAGGTCCGCTACCGTAATAATTGGAAGATAAAAGAATGCGGGGTATTCCAACTCTTGTAGTCCTTCGATGAATTTGTAAAAAGCGATTTATAAGACATCCTTGATGAAACTGAAATTTATGGTCAAGTACTGGAGACGGTCACTGCAATTCGAGAGCACAATTAGAGAAGCAAGAAGGCAATCTAATCTGAAGGTAATCTAAGCACTGCAATTCGAGAGCACAAACGTGAGATTATTACACAAAACTGACATTCACGTGGATTTTATTTTTGTTTTGTTTTTTTCATTGTAGCAACTCTTTCAAGAATATAGAATAAAAATTGTCATCTATTTACACAAACTATAATTTAGAGTAGAGATGTTAGGTTTTTCTTCAGATCCTGAAAGTGTGAGGAAAGGATTGTCAAGCCGCTGATCAGGTGAGCAGACCCAAACTCTTTTTCAGATTTACTAAGAAGAGCTTGAAACAATGGCTTGAAACAATGGCTTGTTCAAGTAAGAAACTAACACAATGTATCTCTGTTTATCAAGCTAATTATGATTCTGTTTTTCATGGTAATGAATCTGTACCAAAAATAATGATTTAAATTTTTGGTACAATTTATAATAGATTCATTACCATGAAATACAGAATCGTAATTTACTTATTTGTATTGTCTGGACTTGGCCTACTCTATACAAATGTTTTCTCAGTTTATGCAAAAACCTTGCAACACTAACTTGGATCATCATTTCAAATGGTGCAATATTTGAAAAGAATTCATGCAAAAGTTTCTCGTTGACTTGATAATTTGTTAGTGGACGGTTTGTTTCTTTAAAAAATTTAGACCATGAATATTTGTAGTTTCTTCACTATGTTAGCACAAAAGCTTCATAGAAGGTCTACTTCTCGTTTCGACTTAAGTTTCATTGGAGGTCCATTTCCCGTTTCGGAATAAAAATCGGAAACGGAAACTTTCGAAAGTTTTCAGAATTTCGTATCCGTAATTCTTCATAAAAATTCACGATTTGATTTTTATTTTTATGAGTTTTAAAATATATGTATTAAATTTCTATGGTTAAGTATAATTTTTAATATGATGTATGTTTCACGTTCATTATAAATATATATACATATACATACACTTGTAACATGTACCCACTTTTTTTTTATTTTTATAGAAATCTTTTTTCACGTACCCGTCTCAAGTACGCTTTTGATTCAATGCAACCTAGTGTTTATTAAGTTATTAAGTGCCTTTTCTAACCATGTTTGATTAATTCCCTACACAAAACATAATTTTATTTCTTTTGACAACAGTGAAGTAGCTCAAATATAGCCATACAATGTTTCCGCAGCACCCACAAAATCAAATAACATAAAAATTAAAAACACCAAAAACAAAATATGAAAAACCCAAGTCCAAATCGTTACAATAAATTAGTAAATTACAATACAAAGAGGGACTGAGTTCGTCTCAAACTATAGTGCTAGAGGCTGACCAACCAAGAAAATCATACATAGCCAGGTCTATCCATTCACCAAATGTCGCAAATGGCAAAAGACCGTTAATGGCTGGAAGAACAAACACAAATAAAACATTGAAGACACTGCGCCTTGCCCAATATGGAACCTTAGTGTTAGAACGGCTTGAGTTGGTCCCTTGAGTCACGTTTATAGGACCGTACATTAGACCATAAAAAGCCAACGTGAAGACATTTGCGACCAAATGCAAAAGGCAAAACACTTCCCAAAGAAGTAGCCAAAGTTTGCCGTTACCCCCCAAAGTGTCCACACAAGCCTTACCCATGGCACCACAAAGAATACCAAGGAAAAGAACAATGTAAGCAATCGGCATTGTCTGTTTCCTACCTGATGAGCGTTGTATTATGAAGTAAGTGGAGACGGAGATCATTACGACACCAAAAAATATCTGGACCCGAACTCGAAGCTCGCAGATCCAGTTGTTGAAGTCTGAGTTAAACGATAAAACTTGTTTAGGAACCCACCACGGCGAACTTTCCTCTGCGGATGGCTTGCATACTGAGGTAGCGTCTTCGATTCTCTTTTGTGAAAAATTGTAAGCGCCAATTAACATAGAAGCCAACATGCTGAAGACACTTACGACTACCCAATCCATGATTCTTGTGACCATCTCGGCTTTTCTTGTATCTTCTAATTCAGTTTTGAATTTCTCTGATTTGAATGCAGCTTTCGAAACACCCATCTCTAGCTTCGATTTCTTGAGATTGTTTGATTCGATACGTGATGCTATCTCCATCTCTTTCAAACTTAGTTCTCTCAATGAAAGAAAAATCTCCATTGTCTTTAGGTCGTTCGCTCGTGCTTGCTCTTCTAAAGACCTTTCAATTGTGGTCAAAGACAATGCTGAACTTCTAGGAGGTACGCAAGAGAGTTTCCGAGTCTCTTCATGCAGGACAAGCTCATTCATCATTATCAAAGAGGTTGCTGTTGCCCTGCCTTGTATCACTTCATAAGCAGATGCAACAGATGAAGTTTCCTTTGCAGGTAGCTCAGTGTCCGAGTATCCCTCTATTGTAGAACGGTCTAAATTACAACTCTCAACATCGTTATTGTTTAACTGATGCGGCTTTGCAGATTCATTGATCAATTTAAGGATCCTTAGAGTACTGTTGAATGATTTTTCAAAGTTGGTTGCAAAGGAACCAAGCTTATTACCATAAACCTGTAATCACATCATTATGAATTAGAAAGTCTATAAATTCAAGAATACGAAAAAATAGGGGAATTTTAGCTTACACTGGCTAGTGATTCTGTGACAGCTGAAGCAGAGATCTGCAGAGCATAATCAATGAAACTTGCATATCACTACCAAAACGAGGAAATTATGGCAAAAGAGAGATTGAATAGAAACCGAGAATAAATAAAATCATTTGAAAATCCATTGTATTTAGTAATTACCACAGCAAGATCATCAACATAAACATTCTGACCCGCGACATTCTTTCTCTCAAGAACCTAGAGAACAAGAAAACAGAAAAAAAAAAAAAGCAGTAAAAACTACAGAACAATACAAGTCAATGACTTTGGTGGCTAAGTAGCTAACCAGCAGTATAAGACATGGTTGAAATTTGGTGAAATCACAACCAGAGCTACAAATTCGTGTAGAAAGGCTCAAGCTTTAAAGACGAGTGAGAGACAAGACAATATAACTGTGCCCCAGTAGATTCAAGTATTGCTACGTTGACGCTCGATTATAAACCCCCAAGAAGAACTTCAGCTTCTATTGATCAACTCGAAGAAGATCCTCTCTTCGATTCAGATTGAATTCAAGCAAGTACTGAGAAGACGTTCAGATTCAATCCTTTGTCTCTTGATTCAGATTTGGATAGAAGATCCTCTCCTCAGTCCAGCTTTGAATCAACAAAACCTAAATCGAAAGACTTAGTATTTAATACTCCCTAAAGATACAAACTTTTAGCTCAGCAAACCTAAATTTCACGCAAGGTCCACTATAGGAACAAAACTTAAACAACCCTAAACCCTAAAGATAGAGAGAGAGATAAAGTTTGGAAATTGATCGAACCAGATTAGCAAAAGCGGCAAAAGACATCCCCAGAGGAAGCGCCAAGGCTTCAGCTTGTCGTTCACAAACGTTTCGTCGAGCCATACCTAGCCGCACCGTAGGGTTTCGTAATCTATGAGCCACTCTCGAAACCCTTCGAGTAGAATTGAAGATAGAGGTAGAACAAGAGGAAGAAGAAGAAGCTACGTCGTTGTTCATAATCTCTTTCTTCTTTCCCTTAAGTTTTCTCTTTTCCAAATTCAATGGCTTCGTCTTCTTCTTCATCCTCGTCTCATCTTTGATTTCTTCGTCCGATTGATGATTTGCTTTTGTATTCGCCGGCGAAGGAGAGAGGAGGAGGGCTTCCATAGCCTATGAACTTAACTGATTTAGAACTTCGAGAAAGTATTTAACTTGCAAGACTTTCGCAGCTTCGTATCTTAGTGAAAATTTAAACCGAAATTGAACTCAAACCGAAATTGAGTTCCTAAACCAAGATCTACTGCCGCAAGCTCAAAACCTTTTAAGCTTTCCTCAATCGTTTCATGAATCGATCCTAAACAATTCAAACCCACAATGTTCAACAGCACCAACAACAGCGTCTCGATCTCAGTATCAGACGAAGAGTCTAACGATTTGAATCGGATCCGAGCTCGAACCCGTAGAAAGCGGAAGAAATTGAGCCACAGAACCAGCTACGAGCTACCTCGTCACGTTCTAAGGCTTTTCGTGAGATACTGGGTGGTTTTGGTTTTTCTTCTTGCAGTTGGATTGCTTGGCTTTGAATCTACGAGGATTGGGATCAAATCTAGTGAGCTGAAGAATCCAGATTTGAGTGGAAAAGAGAGTCCTAGTAAGAAAAATGAAGGAAATTTGAATAGATTGGATCCGACTACTAAGGTTATAGGTGGTGTTAGACAACGTAAGCTTGATATCTTTAAGTTTAATTGTGTAGTTGTAGAAACAAGGATCTGAATTTTTTAGCTGCTTAGGTCATGAATGTGCAAAAAGAGAGTTTCTTGAATTTGCTGTTGATTGGTGGAAACTTGGGTTTGGTTTGATTTTATGTGTTCTGTGTTGTGGAATGATAAGTTGATAGTTCAAATGTGTATGGATTGTGTAGGTTGTAGAAACAAGGATGTGAATTTTGAACTGCTTATGCCTGAATAGGCATGAATGTGCTAAAGGAGTCTTTCTTTGAATCTGCTACTGATTGGTTGAAATTTGAGTGTTCTTAGATTATCTGTGTTCCTAATGACTTTTGTAAGTTGATTGTGCAAGTGTCTATGGATTGTGCTTAGTTGTTTGAAGCAAGGATCTAGATTTTTTATTTTGAACTGCTTATGTCAGAATACGGATGATAGGTTGATTAATTTAGTGATGCTACAGAATAGGCATGAATGTGGGAAAAGAGACTTTCTTGAATTTGATATTGATTGGTTAAAACTCGAGTATTGTTAGACTTAAATGTGTTCTGGAATGATATTTTGTCCTCAGCAATTTGATTGGTAATATTTGAAAGTTGATAGTGCAAGTACTATGGATTATGTATAGTTGTGTTTGAAGCAAGGATCTGAATTTTGAATTTTGTACTGCTTATGTCGGAATATGGACGATAGATGGATTAATTTAGTGCTGCTACAGAAGAGGCATGAATGTGGGAAAAGAGACTTTTCTGAATTTGCTATTGATTGGTTAAAACTTGATTATTGATAGATTATATGTGTTATGGAATGATATTTTGGCCTCAGCAATCTAATCATGTGGGTTTTATTTATAAGTTGATAGTGGAAGTGTGTATGGATTGTGGTAGGTTGTTTGAAGCTTCTGCCACCTGAGGAGCTTGAGCATCTTGATATCCTAGAGCATAAAGATTCAGGCTCTCCAGTTAAGGGAGTTGTGTATTTAACCGATACGGATGTGTCCATGGGCGAAAAGAAAGCTGTTCGTGATAATGGGACACGGTTTAATTTATTCACGGGGAACCAGACTTTTGCTGAGAGAGAGAATAGTTTTCAGGTCATGACTTGGTAACTCTACAAGGCTAAGAACTTGAATTTCCCATAAGTATAGGAATTTTTTTAAGGGATCTCGAGCTAAATATTGTTTTTTTTTACATCAGATAAGGGAAACAGTTTCAGTGCATTGTGGATTTTTCAATGAAAATGGGGGATTTAGGATTTCGGATAAGGATAAGAGGTTTATGCAGAGATGTGAAGTTGTAGTCTCGACATGTGCGTTTGGTGGTGGAGATAACCTTTATGAACCTATTGGAATGTCTAAGGCATCAAGTCAAAAGGTTGGTCACTCTGATTTTCTCATGTCCACTGCTCTTGAACTGTTTCTCTTTTATATCGAGTAAGCATTTTGAGCAAATCGTTAGTCTGCTGCATTCCGTCCTCTAAATAAGTTTGTGGATGCAGGTTTGCTATGTCGCGTTTTGGGATGAAGTTACTCTTGCAACACAAGAAGCAGATGGTCATAAGATTGATGAGAATGAACACATTGGAAAGTGGCGTATTGTGATTGTAAAGAATCTGCCTTTTACAGACCAAAGGCTAAATGGGAAGATCCCAAAGGTATTGTTCATCTACTTCAGGGGCACAAGTTATTCTTGGTAGTGCATGTAGCTATATTATTCACTCAAGGTTAAACTGTTTCTGATTATGCGTTCGTGGTACTCCTTGTCTTTTCTTTTAGATCATCAAACTCCTGCATTTGTGTTATTCTGCTGCTGGCCTAAGTTTGGTTAAGAATTTGTTTCCATTAAAACCAAACTTTAAACTTCTTTGATTTTTAGTTTGTGCCGCGTTATATGGTATTTTCTTGATTTGAATTAACTCTCGGTGCTCCTTTTTTCTTGCATCATTCAATATTGTTTAAATATGGTTGGAGTCACAATATTTGAGTTTCCCTTTTGCTTTTGAGCACATTTGAGTATAAGATGTTTTCATGAGGATTTTAATGAATCTATATGTTTTCAGATGTTGGCCCATCGTCTTTTCCCGGATGCCAAGTACTCGATCTGGGTAGACTCAAAGTCCCAGTTTAGAAGGGACCCACTTGGTGTATTGGATGCTCTTCTTTGGCGAACAAACTCGGTGCTTGCAATTTCAGAACATGGAGCTCGAAGCAGCGTATATGACGAGGCAAAAGCTGTTGTCAAGAAACACAAAGCTACACCGGAAGAAGTTGAAGTGCAGATAAATCAATACCGACATGAAAAATTACCCGAAGATAAAAGATTCAACGGGAAAAAGGGTAAAATTCTCTTCATCCTCTGTGTTGTAGGAAAATTCCTAAACTTTGACGATCATAGTAACTTTTGGTTGTTTTACTTTCTCACAGCTTTATCTGAAGCCTCTGTGATTGTGAGGGAACACACTCCATTGACCAATCTATTCATGTGCCTCTGGTTCAATGAAGTTGTCCGCTTCACTTCGCGTGATCAATTGAGTTTCCCATACGTTCTTTGGCGATTGAAAGTTCTCAAGAACATCAACATGTTCCCTGTGTGTACACGTAAAGATCTCGTCAATAGCATAGGTCATGTGCGCAAGGCGAAACCGTTGGTTAGTCTATGAATGTACCTTAACTTTCCAATTCATTTGTTAATTTAGAATCCTTTTTGTATTTAGCTTGTTCACATGAAAACCAAACTGACATTTTTAACCGAAACCAAACTAAACTTAACTATAATCGAGTGTTTACAATATATATTCAAATTAAATTATATTCTAGATCAACCCAACTGAGAATAAAAGATAGCAGCTTGAGGACAAAAGGAAGTTAGTGGTTTAGTTATGTTTTGGAAGTAGTAGTTATACCAAAATCACCAATCTAACTTTAAAACCAAAGATGTTTGTTAAAAAACAGTTAGAAACTCCTCTGGTCTCTCTTCTCTTATTCTCCGATCATGCTAACTAGAATCATCTTCCTCACCGCAGTCGCCACTTCTATTCTCGTCGTCCTTCTACTCGCTTTGTTCTCACCCGTTCCTGATTACGACCCGCCGGGATCACTCTTCTCCTTCTCCCTCTATGTTCAACAAACCCACATCCCATCCTCCTCCTATTCCTCTCGTCGGTCCAGCCAACGTATAGCCCGGCCCCACGGCCAAGGAGGAGGAGGAGGAGGAGCATTGGTTTTTCGACGTACGCTCACGGAAGGACCAGAAAACAATTCCCGGATAGTGGGCAAAGCGGAGGGATTCATAATCCCGCATGAAGACTTTGCTAGCTCGGATTTTAACGTCATATACTTGACGTTGGAGACACCTGAGTACACGGGGAGTGTTAGCATTAGGAGCAGAGACATGGCACATAAATTGGAAGAGGTAATGGAAGTAGTAGGAGGGACAGGAGCATTTGCATTTGCTCGCGGAATCGCCATGTTTGCTGAGATTGATGATCATGTGGAAGAAGCTGTAACCACGTACCGTGTTAAGCTTCTGCTTAGATTCCCACATACCTCTCACGTAGATCCTAAATGATAAACATTTTTCCAGTACAATACATATATAAGTGTGTATAAATAAATTTATTTACGGATTCACTACATATGTTCAAAGAACTCTACGCCATAATCAATTTTGGTCTCTTTTTGCCGATAATGTAGGCGTGTCATGTTCTTTTATTTCTCAATGACAAACTTATTGTTATTGGCCGAGAGTTTCTCAGAATTTTCAGCAATTTTTTATGTATTTTGTGATGTTAATCTGTTAACCCCCACAACATGCATGTTCAAAATTCTATCATTTTGGTGGTTTTCAAAATTTACAACTAGCCAATTAGGAATATCCTTATGGTCTCATATCCAAAAATTTATTAATTTAAAAAAATAAATCGCAACCACCGATTAGGTAATTACAAACAAAAAACCCCAACGATATCATTATGTCTCCATTGTTATTTTTAGAAAGATATTATAACAAATAAGCATGCATTAGTGGTCAGCCCTAGCTAGTTTTAACCAAATATTGTTGGTCAAGAAAATATTTTTGAAAACGCTTATAACCGTCTCCTGGAAGTTGAAACCAATTTTGTGGGAATATATATATGGTATGGGTGGAGTAGGAAAAACAACTCTTCTCTCACAGATCAACAATAAGCTTCGTAGTAGAAGCTATGGATTTGAATTGTTGGGTCTAAAGATTCGACGGTCGCGATTATTCAAGAAAAAATTGCTAAAAAAACTAGGAGTTCGTGGAGAAGGATGGAGCCAAAAAGATGAAAGCGAGAAGGCCAGTGCTATTTACAAGTTCATGACAAGAAAGAAATATCTCTTGTTGTTGGATGACTTATGGGCGAAAGTGGAGTAAACAGAAATTGGAGTCCCATATCCTACATGGGAAAACGAATGCAAAGTAGCATTCACTACTCGTTCTTGGGAAGTGTGTAGAAGGATGGAGTTCGATGATCCAATAGAAGTCAAATGTCTAGAAGAGGATGTTGCTTGGGAATTGTTTGAGAAAAAGTCGAAAAAAACATATTAAGATGCGACTCAAACATCCACGAAGTAGCAAATGAAGTTGTTAAAAAATGTTGTGGGCTACCACTTGCTCTACAAGTCATTGGTGAGACCATGTCATATAAAATGACAATTCAAGAATGGAAATCCCCAGTTGACAAGTTGAATACACTTTCCTCGGTATATTCATCTATGGAAGAGAACATTCTTTCGATTTTGAAGTATAGCTTTGACGGTATGAAGCATGAGAGTGCTAAGTTGTGTTTCCGGTATTGTACCCTATTTCCTCCAACTTTTACATTGCAAAAAGCTAGTTTGATAGATTATTGGATATGCGAGAAATTCATCGACATAAATCAAGGTAATGATTGCACGAATTATTCGTTTTTTTCCGCGATACATGTCATTTGTAAACAATGTTCTCTCGGATTGACTTATTTGAGTCATTCTAATATAGTATAATGTTGTTGTAAAAAAAAAAAATCAAGGTATCGATAGTGCTACCAACGAAGGTTTTGAGATAATTGGTATGCTTGTTCGTGCAAATTTATTGATGGAGGATGGTGTCAGTCAGCAATATGTTAAATTGCATGATGTCATCCGTGAAATGGCTATGTAGATAACATCTAACTTTGGAAAAAATAAAAAAAGATGGATTGTGCAACCCGATGTTGGATTATGTGGCGTGCCATCAATCAGTGATTGGGGAGCTGTGAGTAGGATGTCATTGATTGGTAATTGCATTAAAGACTTATCTGGCAGTCGGAAATGTCATCAACTCAGAACTCTCTTCCTCCACAAAAAGCAGAACTTGGTGCATATATCCGGTTAGATCCAGCCGAGGACACAATCTATTAAAACTATGGCTTAGAGCATCAAAATAAATGAGGCATATTCTTAAGAATTTTTTTATTTATGCCATTTATGTTAGAAGAAATGTTATAGACATTTTTGTAAATTTGTTTTTAATCGAGCTTTCCTTTCATTATATTTTGTGGGCTTTAAATATATATGTTAATAAAATATTCAATGAATATCATTAATATAATTAAGGGTCGACTCTGTTACAATATCTCAACTATACCGATTTTTCGATATGCACCCTAACATTTTTGTCTCTTTAATAAACACCCTAAATTAAACAATTATATTCTTTATTACACATCACGAACTTTATATTTTTTTTTTCAAATTGCAACATGACGACTCTAAATAATAACTAAACTCATATAACTGGTAATTGCGTTTAGAAAATCACGATTGTGTTTAGTAAACTGAAACCCAATCTTCTTCTTCCTCCCAATCAAACCAAAAATTCTTTAAATTCCTAAACTCCTAAATTCTCAAATCCCTAAAGGTGTTTAGGAATATAAGTATTTTTGGTTCGATTGGGAAGAAGACTGGGTTTCGGTTTACTAAACGCAATTGTGATTTTCTAAACGTAATTACCGGTTAAATGAGTTTAATTATTATTAAGAGTCGCTATGTTACAATTTGAAGAAAATGTAAAGTTAGTGATGTTTAATTAAGAGTAAAATTGTTTAGGGTGTTTACTAAAAAGACAAAAAGTTTAGGGTATATATCGAAGAATCAATATAGTTGGAGTACTTTTAACAGAGTTGGCCCTATAATTAAGCAAAACACTAAATCCCTAAACGTTAGAAATCGATTCCTCTTCTCTTTCTATTCTTTTGTTTGCTGGTAGTTTGAACTCTTAGTGCTAAGGTACGTGAGTTTGATTTTGAACAATTCCAAAGGAATGAACACCCTTTTGGATTTTTATTTGACGTAAAGAAACTAAAACTAACATCGGCAAGTGATGATATTTTTAGGACACCATGTTTGAATTTGGAGACTTCTCTAAAGAATGACATACATTCAGATATGGTTATGATTTTTCTATGCAATTAAAAATTCTTCGAGATGTAATACCAAAGGAAGTCAATAAGCCTATCGAAGTGCTTGATTTTTTTTAAAAAATGGAGGATTGTTATCCAAACACAGAGATATCTTATCGCATATTGTTGACCATTCTAGTGTCAATTGCTACCGCAAAAAGAAGTTTTCCAAAGTTGAAGCTGATAAAATATTATATACGGTCTACCATGTCACAAAAAATATTAAATGGGTTAGCTTTGCTATCTATTGAGACAACTATGCTTGAAAAGCTCGACTACATTATTTTGATGAATAATTTTGCAAGCAAAAGTGTAAACAAAACTATATTTTAAAGATATGATTTTATTTTTACTATTTTTACAAACTATTTATGAAATTAAAAACTGTTTTCATGAAGTTTTGCTATGAATTTTTTATAATAATTTTATTTGTGATTTAAGAAAAAAAAATTTAAGTGCATAAATTTTTTTATTCGCGTCGGCCATGAAAAATTAACGGACCGGCTCTGTATCCGGTGAGTTCTTTCGGTATTAATTGCTTTGAATATATCATTTAACCACCTTGAAAAGTTGCCAGAGCAACTATCAAATCTGACCTACTTGCGATATCTCGATTTATCATTGACGGAAATAAAGCTATTGCATGTTGGTCTACGGAATCTGAAAAAGCTAATTCATCTCAATTTGGAACTAACAAATAACCTTGAGAATATTGATGAGATATCAGATGTATCAAGTCTTAAGAGTGTTGAGGCTTCTAAATTATAAGTGTTTGATAGATGGTCACACAATGAATGAATTGGTGAGACTGAAGAATCTAGAGCGTTTAACCATAGACATCTCCTCAAGTTCGGCTTTGAAACGACTAAGAAGTGCCCACAAGCTAGCAAATTGCATTCAACGACTAAATATTATGGATGTTCCAGAAGAAGCATCAAAGGTATTAATTTTGCCAACTATTGATAGTCTCAGTGACCTCACCATAAGAAGGTGTTCAATGTTTGAGGTAGAGATAAAGAGGTCATCACGCAACGATAGATTAACAAGCACAAGCTTTCTCAACTTGTGAAGTGTATGTATAAGTAGCTGCAACGGTCTTCAGGATTTGACATGGTTGTTGATTGCTCATAATCTTATGGTGTTTGAGCTTCGAAGTTTAATGCAGCTAAAAGAAATAGTAAACAAAGAGGAAACAGAGGGAACTGATGAGCACCAACTACAAGGGGTTGCACCTTTTCGAAGACTAGAATAGCTTGACTTTAATGATCTACCGCTGCTGACACACATCTACCAAAGTCCATTGCCTTTTGCTTGTCTAGAGAACATTGAGTTAAGAAGGCGTCCAAACTTGAGAAAGCTTCCACTCAATTCTGGAAGCTTTGTTGTGAATGAAAGACTTGTCATAAAATGCATTGATGAAAATTGGATAGAAAGTGTTCCATGGGAGGACCAAGCTACAAAATATCGTTTCTTACCTTGCTGCCTAAGTGTACATATCTAATTACTCTTCCCTTTTTAAGTATTTCTCTATCACTATTATGGAAGTTGTTTCATCTTTGCATTTCCATACTAAGTTTGTTTCATTATTTGCCAGCACTAGCTCATTCAAGGCCCACGGATGGACTATCACCTTGTAGAGGCAAGCACTCATGAATCTTTGTGAGATTGCAATGTTTAAAACCATTCACACCACAAGAAAACAGGCCATTTGCGATGGAGAAATACCTCGCAATTCCGTCGCAAGTAGCCTTTCGCGATGGATTTGCGAGACGCACCATTCCGTCGCAAATCCCGTCTCGCAAATCAATTTTCGTCGCAAATCCCTCGCAAATTTGCGAGGAAAAAACGTGGTTGCTATCTCGTCGCAAATATAACCCCGCAATATCGTCGCAAAATTGCGACGGAAGTGCGTGAACGCAGTGTTCATCGCAAAAGTGTTCATCGCAAATTAATAGCAAAATGCGTTACCAATTATACCCGCAAACACGTCGCAATACTTGCTTCGGATTTGCGAGGAAACATTGCGACGGAATTGCGTGGAACTATTTCTAAATGGGGTCGTAATTCCCTCGCAATTTGCGACGGATTTGCGAGAACACGGTTCTTATGTCCCTCGCAAAACCGTCGCAAATTGCGAGGGAATTGCGGCGGCATCTGATTTATATAATAATTAAAAATTTTAATTATTAATAATAATTAATAATTAAAAATTTATTAATTATAAATAAAAAAAAATTTCAAAATTAAAATTTTATAAATAAAATTAAATTGTTGAAACATTAAAATTAAAAGAAACTAAAATGTATTATACAAACGAGAATCTAAAATTGAACCGATGGACCGGATCCGGTTCCGGTTCCGGTTCCGGTTCCGGTTCCGGTTCCAGTTCCGGTTCCGGTCTCGGTCCCGATCTCGGTCCTACTCGTAGATGTGTCTCCAGGGTCCTGAATCATCTGTGCTAGCACCGGATCCTTTGTCGCCAAATAGCTGAACATCTGATCGAACCTCGAGATCTTCTCAGACTGAGTCACGATCAGCTGGGCCTGCGACTCAATGATGCCCTGGAGGTAGGCGGCGGACTCCGCTTCTGCTGCTCCCGAGGAAGAAGAAGTGCACGAGTCGATCTGCGATTGCAGAGAACCGACTCCGTAAATTCTCCCTTTTTTACGGGGAGCGACCTGAAAATTAAGAATAAGTTTAATTAGTTGAAATTATTGTAAAAAATAAATATAAAACATTAATATTCATACCTCGGTAAAGATCTTGTTCTTCACGGCGGGAGTCAAAGGGGTAGATGCGCTCTCATCGCCCTCCGAATGCTGAGTCAACTCCTGCATCTTCGAAGTGACGTCGTTGTAGATCTTCTCAGACTTCTTGTCGACAAAAGTCCCATCTGGTCGCCTCTTTGTCTCCTCGAGGACAGCTAGCAAATCCGGGACCGAATCTCCGCGATCCTTTGCCTGATTTGTTTTTTTATAAATATCACAATTAAATTTTAATTAATAATTAGAATTGAATTAATTAAAATAAATGAAAAACTTACGATTTTCCGTCCGCGGGCAAGGTAGGAAAGCTGTCCAGACCGATGCTTGGCATACCCGTCCCCATCAGGATCAGCGTACCGGGCCGCCCGACTGTTAGCGCTCTTGATCTCGCTCGCCGGATCCTGCCAATACGCCACAAGGCCTGCCCAGACATCTGGATCAAACCACCTAGGCATCGCAAGGTCGCCTTCTTTCTTCCACTTCTTCTTCCACCGTCCCACCTGGTCGGCCATGCGTTCCTTCAACTTCGCATCAAACTCCTTTCGGACCTTGCTCGTAATACTGTACTCCCAATGATAGTGTTGCTACAAAAAAAAAATTATCATGAAAAATTCAAACAATAAGTTATATAAATTATAAAATAATTAATTTTAAATATTAAAAAACTTACAGCAAAAGTCTGAAACCACCGTCTTCTGACATGCTCCGGTGTTTGCCTCCAATTGGCATGAGGCTCTTTGAAATCTCTTTCAAAGATCGAGCGGACCGAAGCGGCCACGCATCCGTCTTGATCAAACCTGAAATGTAAAATAATAAAAAACAAATAATATGACTTTATTTGTTTTAAAAAACTTAAAATTAAATTAATAAAATCAAAAAAAAAAAAACCTTACCAATACGTATTATCAGGACGTCTTGGATCAAGGCGGGGAAGAAGGTCATGACCTGGAGACTCGAGGATCGCCTTAACGACAAGATCATCATTGTCGTTATCATAGTGTGCCACCGGTGGGGGATCTGAGAATGCGGGTGGAGGCGGTGAATAGTACTGACTCCCGGGGATGTCGTCATGTCGTCCCGTCTGAGAAGTGAAACTCGTCCGAGGAGTTTCTGGAATAGGCGTGCCACTCCTCCGAGACGAGTCACTCCTCCGAGGCGTGCCACCCCTCGAGAGATAACGAGAGTACTCGTTATTAACTCCAGACATCTGAAAAACAAAATTTAAAAAATTAGTAAAATAATTACAACGATATCATATTAAAACTTATAAATTTTAAAAATCAATTACTAAATGAATTATAAAATTACAAAACCTAATTTAACAAATCTAAATCTAAAACTAACAAAACCTAATTCTAAAAACAAAACTAACTAAATTACAAAACCTAATTTAAATCTAACAAAATTAATCTAAATCTAACACAACTAATCTAACAAACCTAAATCTAACAAAACTAATCTAACAAACCTAAATCTAACAAACCTAAATCTAACAAACCTAAATCTAACAAACCTAAATCTAACAAAACTAATCTAACAAACCTAACAAATCTAATTAACCTAAAAATCTAACAAAATTTTAAAAATCTAACAAAATTTAAAAAATCTAACAAATTTAACAAATTTAATAAATTTCTAAATTCTAACAAAACTTAATTCTAAAATTTTTATAATTTCTAAAAATTAATTATAAAATTTTTAAAACAAATCATTTCTAAATCTAACAAAACTAATCTAACAAACCTAAATCTAACAAACCTAAATCTAACAAAACTAATCTAACAAACCTAAATCTAACAAACCTAAATCTAACAAACCTAACCAACCTAAAAATCTAACAAAAACAAAAATCTAACAAATTTACCAAATCTAACAAATCTAAAATTGTTACCTTAGGGTTTTGTTTGCAGATCTGGTCGGCTGGAGAAGGAGAGAAGGAGAAACGATCGGCGGCGGCAAGAGAGGAGGACGAGCGGCGGCGGTTCAGTCGGCTGGCCTCGGCGGATTTGCTTCACGGCGGCAATGGGGAGAAATAGAAGAAAAAGAAAAGGAAGAAGAAGATCGCGACTTTATTCTGTTTTTTCCCGGTCCATCGCAATTCCGTCGCAAATCCATCGCAAACTAGGGTTTTGGATTACCAATTTGCGATGGATTTGCGAGGAAACTTATTGTCCCTCGCAATTCCATCGCAAACCGAAATATTTCAAACGATTAACAAAAATCCGTATCGCGGTTAAACCAATAAAAGGATTAGAGCCGCAATTCCCTCGCAAATTTGCGACGGCATTGCGAGGAAAATTTTTTGCGAGGGAGTTGCGTCTATTTTTTTTATTCCCTCGCAAGTCACTCGCAAATTTGCGAGGAAATTGCGTGGAACAAAACGTTTCCCTCGCAATTCCGTCGCAAATTTGGTAAAATGTGATTAAAAAAATTTTATCTTTAATTTAGAAATCAATTTGTTTTGGGATATGTTTGGATACGATGCAAATTCATTACTACTTGAGCTATTAGACTTCATAACTTTTGTATTTAGTTACGGTTCTTGTTACCTAACTTTTGGATCTATATAGTTACAGTTCTTGTATCTTGGGAAGGTTTGTTGAGAGAAGTGTTGCTTATCAACCTTGGATATGTTTGGATGTAAATTCATTACTACTTGAGCTATTGGACTCTGTAACTTTTGTTTTAAGTTACGGTTCTTGTTATCATAACTTTTGTACTAGTTACGGTTTTTGTATCTTGGGGAAGTGTTCCTTATCAACCTTGAATATAGACTCGAAGCAAATGAGACATCTCCAAATCTTTAACATTGCAATCAACCACAAAATGTATATTGGATCATACTTAATCATCGATAACCATTTTGTCGGGCTTAACATCTTGAATGATTGTAAAATATTCATCGATTGCTGAATTTTCAAATTAATTCCAAGCAAATCCCTAGCAAATTGCGAGGAAATTGCGTGGAAATAGACGCTTTCCTCGCAATTACCTCGCAAATTTGCGAGGAAATTGCGTGAAATTGGTCTCTTCCATCGCAGTTTCCTCGCAAATTGCGAGGAAATTGCGTGGAACTTGACGCCTCCGTCGCAGTTTCCTCGCAAAATTGCGAGGGAATTGCGATGATTGAAGCTAGTTCATCGCAAATCCCTCGCAAATTTGGTAAAATTTGATTAAAAAAAAACTTTATTTAAAATCGAAATTTCTTAAAAACATTTAAAAATTAATCAGATTCTTTTTCAGATTCATTGGAGTGTTCACTATGATCAGTGTCTTCTTCATCATCAGTCTCCTCGAACTCGTCAGATTCTTCATCTTCCTTCGTCTCATCAACTATTATGTCTTCCTCTTCTCTGGTTTCTGGATCAATATGTAAGATATTCTCGGTTGATTCGCTTGCTACAAAGACTTCTGGTGATCTTTCATGTTGCATAGCCACATCATCAACTTCCCCGACTATACGACCTCTCGGATTCACTTTTATCACTGATAACCACGTCTCCCGCATTTGCCTTTTCCGAGGGTAAGGAATATAACACACTTGTTCTGCTTGACATGCTAGGATAAAAGGTTCGAAGTTAGAAAATTTTTTGTTTGCATTGACATCGGTTACCCCTAATGTGTTTGTGCGGACGCCTCGACCGACCGTTGGATCGTACCAATGACATTTGAATAAAATGCATTTCAACCCAATAATTCCAGGATATGAGACTTCCATAATTTCTTGCAAGACGCCGTAGAAGTTTAGATCACCTGGCACGTGGATTCCATAATTTGCGGTTGACTTATTGGAGCCATAATCATACGTGTGAAAAGTGTATCCACGAGTGAAGTACATTGGGGCAGTTTTGATCTTCGCAATTGGTTCGTGAATAATCTCATGCAACCATAGTGGCAAGGGCTGGTTTGCACATCCATTCATCACCTATATATATATAAATATAAATTTTTAATTAACGAATTAGATTATTTAAATATTGTTGGAATATATCAAATATGTATAATATCTTACTCTACGTACATAATATCTTAACCATCCAGCAAAATTATCTTCTTTGGACTTCTCATACTCTTTTTCTGGTAAACCGGGACAAGCTTCTCGCATCTGCCTGTCGAATTCACTGTACAAACAAAATTAAATTAAATTCGTGAACTTCACAATGAATAATATTAAATAATTGTTAGTTAACAAATTTAAATAATTAATTAAGAGATATACCTCTCAAACGGTTGCACTCCTTCACAATTTCGCAATATATAATTGTGCGCCGCACGAGTAAATTTGTGGTCTTCCCACCAAACTTCCTTAACCTTTCCACCAAGTCTCCCTATTTGGGTGAAGATATCTGGGACCTCTACGTTATATGTTGGTGCAACACCTCCATCGTCATATCGGCTTAGACGAGCCTTTTTGGTTCGAACGGTTGGGCTAAAATAATATGACGTGAAATGAGAGGTTTCTTCAGTCAAACTTCCTGCAACGATCGATCCTTCCACTTTTGCAAGATTTTTGGCCTTTCCTTTTAGATGTCCCATGAATCGCTCGAACGGGTACATCCATCGAAATTGCACAGGCCCTCCAAGAGCTGCTTCATGCGGTAGGTGGATTGGAAGATGTTCCATCACATCAAAAAAAGATGGTGGAAATATTTTCTCCAAATTACAGAGCAACACTGGTATATTATTCTGTAATTGCACAATGCCCTCGTCTGTAAGTGTTCGTGTGCATAGATCCCTGAAAAATGCTCCAATGCCTACACGTTCATAGTTATTATAATCACACCACTGAAATAATTTAATAAAATGACAAAACTATTTCAATAATTAATGTAATTAATTAATATGTACCAGCAATTGCTTCGTGGACGGTTGTCGGTAAGAGCTCAGCCAATGCAAAGGGTAATAGTCGTTGCATGAAAACATGGCAATCGTGGCTCTTCATACCGGCAAGTTTTTTGCCTTGTTCAATACATCTTGAGAATTTGGACACATAACCATCCGGAAACTTCACTTCTGAAGCAATCCAGTTAAACAACGTCTGTTTCGCATCCCCAGACAACCGAAAGATCGGAATCGGTAATTTACCATCTCTTGTAATATGTAACTCGCTTCTTGAGCAGATTTCGGCCAAGTCCAACCTTGATTTGAAGTTGTCTTTACTCTTTCCCGTTCCTTGCACATTCAAAATCGTATTCATGATGTTATCGAAAAAAATTTTCTCGATGTGCATCACATCAAGGTTGTGCCGTAGTAGGTGATCTTTCCAATATGGGAGTTCCCAAAAGATACTCATTTTGTGCCAATTGTGAGAACTCCCATATCCGTCAGGCATGTTCGCTGTAGTGTGCCAATTTCCCCCACGCTTACATGTTTCCTGAGCACCATAATAATCAATCTGCTCAAACAAATCATTCCCTGACATATAAACTGGGGGAGGAATACGCACAACCTTGTTCTTTTTGAACAACTTCTTGTTCTTCCGATACGGATGATGCAAGGGAAGAAAGCGACGATGACAATCAAACCAGCACGACTTCCTTCCATGCTTCAGTTGAAAGGCATCTGATCGATCCATGCAATATGGACAAGATAACCTTCCGTGCGTGGTCCATCCCGATAACATCCCATACGCTGGGAAGTCACTAATGGTCCACAATAGCACTGCCCGCATTGTAAAATTCCGTTCCTGTGAATAATCAAATGTGCGTACACCTGTATACCATAATTGTTTCAACTCATGAATCAAGGGTTGCAGAAATACATCAAGGGATCGTTTTGGATGCTTAGGACCCGGTACCAGAATACTCATAAACAAGACTTCCCTTTGCATGCACATTTCTGGTGGCAGATTGTATGGCGTCAATATCACAGGCCATAAAGAATATTGTCTCCCAGACAAACCAAATGGACTAAATCCATCAGTGCATAAGCCAAGATAGACATTCCTACTCTCGTTAGCAAAGTCAGAATGTACCGTCTGAAAGTGTTTCCACGCCTTTGCATCTGACGGATGCGTAATCTCCCCATCATTCGTTGTATGTTCTGCATGCCATCTCATTGCCGCCGATGTCCTTTCCGATTGGTATAACCGTTTCAATCTATCAGTGATAGGCAAGTACCACATACGTTGGTATGGGACACGGCTCCTTCCGGTAGTTGGTTGATATCTTGGCTTCCCACAAAATCGACATTCCTGTAGCTTATCATCGTCTTTCCAGAAAATCATGCAATTGTCAATGCAAACATCAATAATTTCCGAAGGTAGCCCCAGACTAGCAACTAATTTCTGTATTTCATAGTAACTCCCTGCAGAAATATTATCTTCTGGCAAATACTCTTTAAAAAGCTCAGCCCATGCGTCCATGCAATTTTCAGTTAGGTTATTATCACTTTTAATTGTCATCATCCTAGATGCCAATGAAAGTTTAGATAACCCCTCTCTACATCCCTCATAGATAGGTTGATCTGCAGCGTCTAACATATCATAAAAATGTTGTGCTTCAACATTGGGTTCTTCCCTAGTATCATCAGCAAATGCAGGAATAGATTCATGAAATGCATCAGTAACCATATCATGAAACCTATTTCCCTGTTGATCCCTTTCATAATCTTCAAACATATTTTGGCCATAATTATAATTATCATTATAATTCGGTTGATCAACACCATCACCCGTACTACTACTTCCGGCACCAAGATTATAACCCTCCCCATGTGAAAACCAGATATAATAGTTCGGCATAAATCCTCTATTATATAGATGCTTCTTCACAATATCAATATCCAAATATTGAGTGTTCTTGCAAGTTTTACATGGACAGAATATGTTACCGTCACCCTTCGCATATGGGTTGTTAGTGGCCTGGTGGATGAATGCTCGCAACCCGACACGATACTCTTTCGTCACTTCTCTTGTCTCCGGATCTTTTCGATTATACATCCAACTTCGTAATGCATATGCTTCATTCTGCGACGCCATTCTTCCTAATCTCTCAGAAAACGATATCTCGATTTTTTTTTTTTTTTGTATTTTCTCTGTTTTTTTTTTGTAAGCTTGTTTTTTTGTTGTTGTGAAATGAGAGATCTCACGCTACGGTATTTATAGATTTTTTGTAAAATTTTGCGAGAGAATTGCTATGGAATTGCGTCTAATTTGCGATGTATTTGCGAGGAAACCGGCCCTCGCAATAATTAGGTACAACATTTAAAACGTGTTTCACCTAATTTTCTACCCATTTTTACTAACCATCGCAAATCCGTCGCAAATTTGCGAGAAAATTGCGATGGAAACAAGTTACCCGTGCAAAGTCTTCGCAATTCCCTCGCAAAATTGCGATTTTAAATTTTTGTCGCAAAAGCATCGCAAATAGGAGGGTATTTCATCGCAAATTACTCGCAAATTGCGAGAGATATTTTTCTCGCAAATTTGCGACGGAAACCAATTTCCTCGCAAATTCATCGCAATTCCGCCGCGTTTTTGCAACGAAATTATTCCGCCGCAAATTTCCGTTGCAAATAGCCTGTTTTCTTGTAGTGTCAGGCCAAAACACATGAGTTTCGAACGTCGTTATTTTTTTCTTTTTTGCTTCCTTTCTCGTTTCTATTGGATTGTATTAATAAAGTGTGAAGCAAAAGGATCAGACTTATCGTTTTGCTTATTCTACGTACTATTTGTTTGCTTCCGAGTTCTATTTCTTTTATCATTCGTTTTATGTGGTTGTGATCTGGAGTGTTCATTGTAATATATATTGATATGACCCTATCTCGGACCTTTTATCTCTTTAATTTCTACAACTCTTTTCTTACATTTGATTTCATCCATTTATTTGTATTTTCGTTTAAACAAATGCAAACTCCAACATGCTTCTCTCTTCTTCATCTCTTCCTTGAAACTAACATATTTTTTCTTCTAGAAGTGAAATTAATTATTATATGGGAGTGTAAAGAGAAACCGTACGGTCAAAATCGACAAAAAACGTGAGCTAAACTAAGAAGCAAGAATTAGAAAGCTTAACTAGGCCACTGGGGTTTTTAACAAATAATTGCAAGTAAACCAGATACAACGACAATTCATTACCCTGAACTAGGAAACAACTAAACTGGACATTATATAGTTCTTTTTTTTTTGGATTTGGCATCATGACTATCCAAGTGTTGTCAGAGCGTCCAACTCGCAAAAAAGGTTACATGTTTATTTTCACATTATTCCATTCATCTTAATTTATCTTTTTTAAAAATAAAGTTTCCTCGTATTGTTCTTTTTAGACTACATTTCTCGAAAAAAAAGGTTAGCTGCATAAATCCCCTTATACTTATTGCGCTAAAACGATTTTCCTCAAACTATTAAGTTCTTTACTGGAAATCCCAATTACTTAATTTTTTCGCCATACATTCCAATCTTTAACTTTCCAGATAATTAACCCTATTTAATTAAATCAAAAACGACATTTGATAAACTGTTAATCACATTTAGTGTTAAACAATATTTAAGGTTTAAGAAGATATACTCGTTCAAAAAGAGGATTTCAATTGAATCCTTAAACAAAGGAAACCAATTTCAAACTGTTATAAGACATTTTACCTGCGAAAATGGTTGGTTTCCTTTGTTTAAAAAAATCTGAAATTGGTTTCATTTGTTTAAGAGTTCAGTTGAAACCTTCTTTTTGAACAAAAATGTCTTTTTAAAACTTAAAAGCTGTTAAAAACTAAACGCGATTAACAGTTTTTCAAACGTCGTTTTTGATTTAATTAGCTAGGGTTAATTATCTGGAAAGTTAAAGATTGGGATGTATAGCGAAGAAATTAAGTGTTTGGATTGTACAATGAAGAGCTTAATAGTTGAGAGAGAAATCGCTTTAGCGCAATAAGTATAGGGAGATTTATGCAGTTAACCCAAAAATAAATCTCACAAATTCTTATATTCTTCAATTTATGGTCTTTTAACTTAATCAATGTCAACTGCTCTAATTTTTTTTGTTTCTTTTATAACATGACAACTGGTGCAAATATATAAATAGAAAGTATATCTGGTTGTCTAAAAAAATGAAAATGACTGAGCCTCTGAGCCACTATACTCATTTATGTCTACAACTAGTTCTAATTATAAACGTGTTCGTCGGTTTCTTATTGGTTTTTCTTAGATGGGAGTTTCTTTCTGATAATTTAATGAAATGGAGTCAGTGTCGATTTGGGTATATGGTCTAATACGAAGAAAAAGTCGGGCCTTTTATAGAAAAAATACTGCTAATTTTTTGTGTGCTAATTGTGGGGCCTTCGGATTTTTTATCACCCACCATGAAACAAATTGCTAGTTTTATTTTAATTGTCAAAATAGGCTCAAATCTCTTTATTTATGCCATATACATCTCTTAAAATAATACCTTAAAATTTTTCTTTTTTTCTACAAAATGGTTATCAAAAACTAGAGTCCCAATAGCTATGTTTCTTGAGAACTGTTCAGGACCGAGCCTGGATGGATGGAGTCCATGATGTCAAAAAAAAAATCAGTTTTGATCCCTATTAGAGTGTAAAAATTCCACATTGGAAATTGGGAGATTTGTGGACTAATATATAAGTAGGTGGCAATCCTCCACTCTTGAGCTACCTTTTGGGTGTGAGTTAGGCCCATTCTAATATGGTATCAGAGCCCAAAGTTCCAACTTCTCAATTGTGGACCACCTGTGGATGTCCAGTCCCACAAACTTCACGCTTCAGATGTCCAGTTCTAAGCGTGAGAAGGTGTATTAGAATGTAAAAGTCGCACATTGAAAATTGAGAGATTTGTGTACTAATATATAAGTAGGTGGCAATCATGCACTTTTGAGCTAGCTTTTGGGTGTGAGTTAGGCTCATTCTAATAATCTCTTTAATTATATTTAAAAGTTCATAAGTTGATCTCTGTTACTATTATACAGTTTGTTAACTTTTCTTGTCTCGAGTTTGAGTTTGATACCTTTAGTTAGACGAACAATCATTTTAATTATGCCTACAATTAGCACAATCTTTGATATATTTGGAAACCTACTATATCAAAACATCACCAGAGATCTTGATTATGATTGAATGAAATACAGAGACACCTGAACTAATACACAACATTACAAATAAGTCAAAATTGGTGAATGATTATTCATTTTTGGTAGATAATATTTCAAAATCTTATTTCCAAATTAGTGATATCTCAAATTAAGCTTCCATGGTTGTGCCGTTAATCTCTTTGGGT
This sequence comes from Crucihimalaya himalaica, assembly GCA_004349715.1. NCBI lineage: Eukaryota > Viridiplantae > Streptophyta > Magnoliopsida > Brassicales > Brassicaceae > Crucihimalaya > Crucihimalaya himalaica. The sequence goes on along the minus strand of SMJT01000075.1, from coordinate 459,828 downwards.
GTGCACGATGGGTGGTTTTACTTTTATGTCTATCCAAATGTCATTTGATCGGTAACTCCTGAAAATGCAATTATATATAAGTCGGCTTCCAATTACATGACAAGGAGGAACAATGGCTCAATTGCCACAATCAGTGAAAAGAATGGCTCAATTGCCATCTCTCTATATTTCATTTTCTTAAACATTATTTTTTAATTAAAATATGTATGAAATGACCAAAAATTTAAGGAAGTTCTATTTATTTACAAACCCAACCATTAAATCCGACCCGACCGAGAGTCTGACCCGTCCGACCCTGACCCAATTCCAAAACAAAAAAAAATCCCTAATTTTCAAATCGACGCTCAAATCGAATTCACTCTCCTCGCCAGTTCTTTCTCTTCCTCCGACGAGTTTCTTCTCCTTCTTCGACGAGTTTCTTCTCCTCCTCCGACGAGTTCCTTCTCCTCCGACGACGAGTTCCTTCTCCTCCTCCGACGAGTTCCCTTGCGTTGTGTCCTGAGTTTCTCCCAAATCCGCCGCCGTCGTTGGTATGTTTCGATTTCGGGATCTCTTGTTTTCGTTTATATGAAATGGGAATATACTTAATAGGCTCGTAATAATAGTGAATTGGCTCTTAATAATAGTGAATTGGTTGTTTGAAGATGAATGATAGTGAAAAATCCAAAGTTGAATTGGTTTATGTTTGATATGGTTTTTGAAGGTTTTAACATGTAACTTGTTCATTTGGTCACCCTTATTTTGTAGCAATGGTTCGTACAATGGGCCTTAAGAAAACATTGAGAGATTCAAAAGAGAGAAAGGTGTCTCCTTCTAAACAGAAAGATGGGCATCGAGAGATTAGCGAAGAAGAGGCTGAGAAAAGAGACGATGAGGAAGTAGAGAACGATGGTGAAGATGGAGATGATGATAAAGAAGAGACTGAGAGACAAGAGGAAGATGAAGAAAGTGAGGAAAGTGAGGAAAGAGAGGATGAGGAAAGTGAGAAATATGGTGAAGATATTCAGCAGGTAATTTAAGTCCAACTGTCCAACTGTGTCCAACTAAGATTGATTTTGTGGTTATGGTACAAATGGTTCATCTGGGACAGCTGTAAACGAAGTAGTGTTATTTTTTTTGTATTTGCAGGGTATTTGTGATGATGAGGAAGAGGCTGAGAAAGGAGAGGATGCTGAAGTAGAGGATGAGGAAAGTGAGAAAGATGGTGAAGATATTCAGCAGGTAATTTAAGTCCAACTGTCCAACTGTGTCCAACTAAGATTGATTTTGTGGTTATGGTACAAATGGTTCATCTGGGACAGCTGTAAACGAAGTAGTGTTATTTTTTTTGTATTTGCAGGGTATTTGTGATGATGAGGAAGAGGCTGAGAAAGGAGAGGATGCTGAAGTAGAGGATGAGGAAAGTGAGAAAGATGGTGAAGATATTCAGCAGGTAATTTAGGTCCAACTGTGTCCAACTAAGATTGATTTTGTGGTTATGGTACAAATGGTTCATCTGGGACAGCTGTAAACGAAGTAGTGTTATTTGGAAGAGGCTGAGAAAGGAGAGGATGCTGAAGTAGAGGATGAGGAAAGTGAAAAAGATGGTGAAGATATTCAGCAGGTAATTTAGGTCCAACTGAGAATGATTTTGTGGTTATGGTACAAATGGTACATCTGGGACAGCTGTAAACGAAGTATTGTTATTTTTGTTTTTATTTGCAGGATATCTCTGATGATGAGGAAGATTCTCGTGCACTCCAGCCAGAGAAAATGTATTTTTCCCCATCTAACTACACCAAGGTGATTAAGATAGGAACCCGGTGTAGTGTGCGACAGACGGTGGAGTTTTTGGAGGAATTTCCAGCGGAATTGAAATGGTTTAGAGCGCATGAGCAGTTTAAGCATGTATTTCACATGCCGAAGGAGGCAAATCACATGACCCAAGGTATGTGGATGCTTATGCTACACACAACTTGCACCGATGTTGCAAATGAGAGCTGGTTTTTGGTGAATGGAAGGTTGATAAGATATTCCATCAGAGAGCACGCGCTTTTAACCGGATTGAATTGCAAAAACTACCCCGCGAACTGGATGAAATTGGGAAGTTTGGAGTTTGTAAAAAAAGTGTTTGGAAAGACTGACATAAAGGTGAAAGATGTGCAAGACAAGCTCGAGCGAATGAAGAAGAAGAGCTCTACGGACAGGAAGAAGTTGGCTGTCCTTTATTTTCTGTGCAAGGTGTTGAAAGCGAAGAGTAAGCACGATGGGAAGATTGATTCATTCCTACTGAGCATTGTCGATGATCTGAGTGTTTGTGAGAAGTTCCCATGGGGCCGTTATACGTTCAATGATTGCATGGATGGGATTAAATCGTTGTTGAAGAAGATGAACGGAGTCGTGAAAGAAGGCGCACAACCTATGTTTTCAGGATTTATTATACCTCTAGAGGTAAAACATTTAAATATTTAGAGTATTGGTGCAAACAACTGTGAAATTCTTAGTGGTTCATTACGTTCAATTGGTTCAACTGATACAACCGTCATGGTAATAGTGGGTCAGCTGGTTCAACTTATACAATTTTTAAGGTATCAGTGGTTCAGCTGGTTCAACTGATACAACTGTGATGGTATCAATGGTTCAGCTGGTCCAACTGTCGAGGAGATAATAATACGAGTTTTTTTCTTGTGCAGATCTTGGCGTTGGAGTGTATTCCAGTCCTTCGAATGAAATTTCGTGAAGATGTAGAAGTGGATCCGGGTTGTCCAAGGATGTGCAAGACGAAGTTCGGTCATGGAGGGCTTAAAGGTTGGTCGTTGGATGATATAAACGTTGCGCTCGGAGAAAATAAGGTTAGTTTTATGAACAAACTTGGTATTATTTGCGATAATTCCATAAACTTAAAGTTAAATTTTGTGATAATTTCAGGATATTATTAGCATCTTGCAACCTACAGAGGGTGAGCGAGGTTTGTTGGAACGCATTGTTGAGCATGATGTTGACGAAGGCCTCGGTTTCATTGATCCGGTCGTTGAAAGTTGGAGAGAACGTCTACTCGTCCAGAGAAAGCCCATATTCTGGAAAGGTTGGTACGAAGTGGACGTGAAAGCTCGACTTTCTTCAAGCTCAAGTATGATCGAGGGTGTGGATGAGAAGGAGAACTCTGTTGAAGACCCTGGATCAATTAAGGCAGTACTCTTGAAAGAGATGGAGAAAGGGTTTACGGTACTCATGGAGGCGCTTGGTAATCTGGATAAGAAAGTGGTGGAGAAGCTTACTGATTTGGAGGTGAGAGTGAAGGTTATCCAGAACCATGTGGCGAATCACGGAAGTGGTGTGATAGGTTCGGGGGGAAGTCCCCATACTGGATTTGTGCTGAAGGTTAACCCTTCCGTTGTTACTCCAGTTGAGACAACCGTTGCTTCTCCAGTTGATATTACCAATGATGTGGATGTGGCAGCTCAGTTATTGGATATAAGCAATCCTATGGAGAAGACAGACATCGAGGATGGAGGTGAGAAGAAGACAGTTGAGAAGAAGGATGAAAAGAAGAAAAAGAGAGCTATCTCAGAAGATGATGTGCTGGAAGAGGAGAGGAAACGCATCAAGCTGGAGAAAATAAAGAAAAACCTGGGAGAGCCAGAAGTTATAGATACATGTGTGAAGCGGAAGAGAGACAAACCATTAAAGTGATCTTACTTTGGTTTGAAAAACGTTGGTTAGAACTCGGTTAGATTTTTATGTTATTTTGTATACAATGCTTTCTTTTGGTTTTGTGTGTTTTGATGCTATATTTGGATTCAGTTTGTTAAGTATTTATTTAAGATTTGCAAACAAAATAATGAGCCAACTATAAACAAAATAACATAACACGAAACCAAATATAATATTAAGGTCTAACACGAAACCATCTCGGGTTCTCTCTTTCTCTCTGATACCTGTATAAGGAGAAAGAGAAAATAGTTTTTTTTCAGAGTTTTTTTTTTTTTTAAAAGGAAGCACACGTGTTCTCCCACATGTATTTGTTTTTGAAAATTGGGCATAGTTGAACCTAGTTGTTCAGTTGTACACTTGCCTTCATAGTTACACTTGCCTAGAGTTGCTGCATTTGCTCCGTAAGACATCTCCGGCACAGCTACTCCGGCCGTGGAAGATAAAATAGGGGCAGTAGGAGGAGGAGATCCAGAGACAGCATGACGACGTGTTTAATATCAACGACGAGCAATCCACTGTTGCGTGAACTCACTCGGCGGTGTTCTTTAAAGCCAAAAATTCATAACGACAGTGTCGAGGCCTGAACAACATGTCCCTTCATGCTTCTCCAACGTACTCCCACTCAGCCATGTTTAGTATCAACGACGAGCATTCCACTGTTGCGTGAACTCTCTCGGCGGTGTTCTTTAAAGCCTCACAAAGGCATTCTGTTCCACAAATTCATAACGACAGTGTTGAGGCCTGAACAACATGTCCCTGCATGAACTCTCTCGGCGGACATCAATGCCACCACTGGGGAAACTAGTTGCAGACGCCATTGTGAGAGATGATGATGCTGAAAACTATTTTTTTAATTGAGTTTTAAAAAAAACAATAAAATATGGAGACACACGTGCTCTTCCACGTGTATTTTTTTTTGTAAATTGTGCATAGTTGAACCAAGTTGGTCAGTTGTACACTTGCCTTCATAGTTGGACTATGACGATTATCAGGTTTTTTAAGTTGAACCTTAGGGATGAACAATATTTTGTAGTTGGACCCTTCATTTTCCTCCGTTAGTCATCATTTAAGATGTTTTAACAATACAATATGTGCGAATTCATAGTATTTTCATCTTCCATATAGTAAGTGGGTGACAAGTACAATAGAAGTCCTTATACTAGTAGGTGTGTTTTGTGAAAATCACAAAACAAATTTCAAAAATTTAAAATTTCTTGTATTATTCATTTTTTAAATTGTTTCCATATGTTTTGGAATACTTACATGGTTTAATTAGAGGTTTCCACATTTTTTTTTAAAAAAATTCAGATTAACGAAGTTAAACAAGATGAACCAATCTGACAACTACGAATTCATAAATATTCAGATTTGTTCACAGTTGGACCAATATGAACTGAGTTGTACAAATCAAACACATACAAATTCAGAGAAATACAAATTCATACAAATACAAACGCATAACTTAAGAATTTTCGGACTGCAACCACCGTTCCAAGTTTATGCCAACATTAGCTACATCTTACTATCATCATTACCAACATTTTCTTCCTCAACATTGGCCCTCACCTCATCAATAACCGGCTCGTTTTGTTATTCTGTTGTTCCACCCGCTCTAAAAACAGTAACGATGCCAACATTAGCTACATCTTCCACCTCATCACCAACTCTCTTATAATTCACACCAAATGAGCTTCCTCCCTTGGCTCTTGAAAGTTGGTCAAACCTCATATAGTCTTCCACATCATTCAACAACTCCACATGCAAAACAGGTCTCAATCCCTCTTTATTCAATGTTGTTAGATAAACAATAACGTCCTCGTCATCTACAATATATAACTCTCTCCGAGCATTAGATAGATTGTAACTCAATTTCAGCTTCACGGTCGTTTCATCTATCGCAATCTTCCTGCATATCTTCTCTGCTAATACCGTATAACTTATCTCCTCCAATGATGACGTCTTAATCGATATAGCGTATAGAGAATTTTTTGATATCCATTCATGCTCTTTTGAATAGCACCCTCCAAAGTCAAAATGCACGTTGGTCCTCCTGTACTTCATCGCCTCCTATAAATAAAAATAATAAATACACATTATCAAGCTATTGCTATTTCGGTCCAACTGGTACAACTGTTCTTGTTGAAATGGTATTTTCGGTTCAACTAGTACAACTGTTCTTGAAGAAATGGTATTTTATGTCCAACTGGTACATCTGCTATTGCACAAATGGTCCAACTGTCTGGACAGTTGGACCATTTGTGCAATAGCAGATGTACCATTTGGACCAATTATTATCACTGTAAACAGTTGAACGAGTTGGACTAGATCTGCAGATTTGGTTATTCTCGTTCTCTTCCGATTCAACACGATTCAATTCAACTACTCTAGAATTTATCAATGCACATAACTAATCATCACTTGAAACGTGAATACCAACTAAATGTTATACCCAGTTAAGCAATTTTCATTTCAAATCCTTAATTTGTTATTTTCTCCCAAATCCTAAATCAAGAACTCAACAACTTACCCAGATATTTTCTTTCTTTTCAGCAATGGCGGAGGAGAGGAGAGGATAAAATCTGGATTCTCAATGGCAGCGGAGCAGAAACCGGCGAGATGGCGGAGAAGACGACGTTGGCTCAGAGGAGGAGGAACAAAGAAGAAGCTTCCCAGATGTCGGAGAAGACAACGCACGAGGGTCTGCTTTTTTTTTCTTTCTTTTTTTCACTATTTCTTTTTTAATTAGAAATTATTTCTAATTTAAACTCTCTAATACAAAGAGAGATTTTCAATTACTACCCACCATCAAACCTTCCACTTGAATGACAGGGTTTCTCATTAAAGGTGAAATAGGAATTCAACGTAAAAAGTGGCATAGAGATTTTTTTGTGGCATGAGAGATTAGTTTTTTTTCATTTGTGGCATCTTAGCCTCGTCCCCTGACAAGGAAGCATAGATTATCTGGTAAATAAATAAATATATATATGATATGGTTCATATGTTTCGGTTCTCTGATTTGTCTCACGATTGGTTTCTTTGTTGATGGGTTGAATGTCATTTTATATCGGTTTCTTAGCTAAGATTGGGAGAGGTGCTTTTTATATATTACTAGTAACCTATTTAATTAGAGTTCATGAGTGCAACATGAAGATCATGATTGGAACTGGTGAAGAGAGGAACGATCAATACTTCTTTTGAGGTGTGGACTGTGGAGAGAGCAACCAAAGTTTTAGTGCTCAGACAAACCAGCGGTTGATGTTTGGTATCGTCACTTACGTTATAGATTTCTAGTTTTGATATTGTAGAGGTGTTTTTAATAATTAAGCGAGTGATATTTCTCCCCTAGAGGCCTCTCCAAGCATACTCGACAATTCTTTTAGCTGTCGAGAGACTATTTGGGGTTTTGAACTTATTCACTGTGATTTATAGGCCTCTATGTGGAACACTCTAGTTCCTTATGATTTTGGTTGATTTCTCAAAAAGAAAAAAATATTACTCTTGTCGAAAAACAATTTAATCGACAATAGGTCTTGAATAGCACGAGATATCTGGTTCCAAGCTAAGATTCTCCAATTAATTTTGAGTAGAATGTGCCTCTTTTGCGGCCAATTATCTCATTTATCGTGGTTCAAATAGATGAAGACCTAAGTCTTTTTTTCCTAACCAAGCATAAAACAGATAAACGCTTGAGACAAGCTATCATGTTCATCCAAAAATAGTGAAATTTAGAAGAGAGATATGTTCGTCAAGACTCAGGATACAACAAAAATGCGCTAGGATACAAAATGAACGCTTGCTACGTGTTAATTTTTTTGGAATAACCCAAAAATGGTTATTGAGCCAAATTTTCCAATAAAATATACCAACAATTTAGACACGTGCGTGTTTGTACAAAATATTGATTTTACGACAAGGGAATTGAAGAAAAACAAAACATAAGAATACAAAATAGAGTAACAAACTCCATAAGAAAGTACATAATAGGGAAAATGACTAAATCTTATCTCTACTTTTGGAACTCTTCAAATAATACATATTTTGTCAAAAATAAATTTCTCATAAAAGTTGAAAAATCAACATTTAAAAATATATTTTGGATTCCCTATATACTTCCAATAATTTATTAAAGAGAAATTTTTCGTTAAAAATATATTTTTAGAGTAACCACGAAAGTCGTAGTCTTTGACCCATACATCTCTATAAATCAGACTACCAAAATACATAAATTAATACTTTATCAAAGATATTCAAATCCATCAGATAAAACTCATTATTCTGAGTTATAGTCACTAAGATACGAACTCTTTGGTTCGTAATAAGTACTTACGTAACATTCACATCTTATCAAATTAAATCAAACCAAAAAAAATTCAGTTAAATTAAATTACACTAAACCTAAATTAAACCTAAAACAACACGAAATAACCAAATGTGTTTGTATAGAATATTGATTTGACAATTCTGTGATATTAAAACAAACAAACAAAGCAAGAAGATCTATAGAAATCATGAGAAAAGAGTAGTTTGATAACAACTTTTATAAATTAACAATGGAGAAATACAAAAACAGAGGAACAAGCTCTAAAAAAAACACAAGACAATTAGTATGTAGTACGGAGTCAAAGCACGTGGCTAAATGACTCGGCCGGTGGTAAGAGTCTCTAATAATAAATCTCAATTATCACTGTTTGGTCTGAAAAAGGAATCTTCTCCCCACGGGACGAGGCTAAGATGCCACAAATGAAAAAAAACTAATCTCTCATGCCACAAAAAAATCTCCATGCCACTTTTTACGTTGAATTCCTATTTCACCTTTAATGAGAAACCCTTTCATTCAAGTGGAAGGTTTGATGGTGGGTAGTAATTGAAATTCTCTCTTTGTATTAGAGAGTTTAAATTAGAAATAATTTCTAATTAAAAAAGAAATAGTGAAAAAAAGAAAGAAAAAAAAAGCAGACCCTCGTGCGTTGTCTTCTCCGACATCTGGGAAGCTTCTTCTTTGTTCCTCCTCCTCTGAGCCAACGTCGTCTTCTCCGCCATCTCGCCGGTTTCTGCTCCGCTGCCATTGAGAATCCAGATTTTATCCTCTCCTCTCCTCCGCCATTGCTGAAAAGAAGAAAATATCTGGGTAAGTTGTTGAGTTCTTGATTTAGGATTTGGGAGAAAATAACAAATTAAGGATTTGAAATGAAAATTGCTTAACTGGGTATAACATTTAGTTGGTATTCACGTTTCAAGTGATGATTAGTTATGTGCATTGATAAATTCTATAGTAGTTGAATTGTATCGTGTTGAATCTGAAGAGAATGAGAATAACCAAATCTGCAGATCTAGTCCAACTCGTTCAACTGTTTACAGTGATAATAATTGGTCCAAATGGTACATCTGCTATTGCACAAATGGTCCAACTGTCCAGACAGTTGGACCATTTGTGCAATAGCAGATGTACCAGTTGGACATAAAATACCATTTCTTCAAGAACAGTTGTACTAGTTGAACCGAAAATACCATTTCAACAAGAACAGTTGTACCAGTTGGACCGAAATAGCAATAGCTTGATAATGTTTATTTATTATTTTTATTTATAGGAGGCGATGAAGTACAGGAGGACCAACGTGCATTTTGACTTTGGAGGGTGCTATTCATAAGAGCATTAATGGATATCAAAAAATTCTCTATACGCTATATCGATTAAGACGTCATCATTGTAGGATATAAGTTATACGGTATTAGCAGAGAAGATATGCAGGAAGATTGCGATAGATGAAACGACCGTGAAGCTGAAATTGAGTTACAATCTATCTAATGCTCGGAGATAGCTCTCTTTTTCTTCTTTTCATCCTTCTTCTCAACTGTCTTCTTCTCACCTCCATCCTCGATGTCTGTCTTCTCCATAGGATTGCTTATATCCAATAACTGAGCTGCCACATCCACATCATTGGTAATATCAACTGGAGAAGCAACGGTTGTTTCAACTTGAGTAACAACGGAAGGGTTAACCTTCAGTACAAATCCAGTATGGGGACTTCCCCCCGAACCTATCACACCACTTCCGTGATTCGCCACATGGTTCTGGATAACCTTCACTCTCACCTCCAAATCAGTAAGCTTCTCCACCACTTTCTTATCCATATTACCAAGCGCCTCCATGAGTACCGTAAACCCTTTCTCCATCTCTTTCAAGAGTACTGCCTTAATAGATTCAGGGTCTTCAACAGAGTTCTCCTTCTCATCCACACCCTCGATCATCCTTGAGCTTGAAGAAAGTCGAGCTTTCACGTCCACTTCGTACCAACCTTTCCAGAATATGGTCTTTCTCTGGACGAGTAGACGTTCTCTCCAACTTTCAACGACCGGATCAACGAAACCGAGGCCTTCGTCAACATCATGCTCAACAATGCGTTCCAACAAACCTCGCTCACCCTCTGTAGGTTGCAAGATGCTAATAATATCCTGAAATTATCACAAAATTTAACTTTAAGTTTATGAAATTATCGCAAATAATACCAAGTTTGTTCATAAAACTAACCTTATTTTCTCCGAGCGCAACGTTTATATCATCCAACGACCAACCTTTAAGCCCTCCATGACCGAACTTCGTCTTGCACATCCTTGGACAACCCGGATCCACTTCTACATCTTCACGAAATTTCATTCGAAGGACTGGAATTACACTCGAACGCCAAGATCTGCCCAAGAAAAAAAATCGTATTATTATCTCCTCGACAGTTGGACCAGCTGAACCATTGATACCATCACAGTTGTATCAGTTGAACCAGCTGAACCACTGATACCTTAAAAATTGTATAAGTTGAACCAGCTGACCCACTATTACCATGACGGTTGTATCAGTTGAACCAATTGAACGTAATGAACCACTAAGAATTTCACAGCTGTTTGCACCAATACTCTAAATATTTAAATGTTTTACCTCTAGAGGTATAATAAATCCTGAAAACATAGGTTGTGCGCCTTCTTTCACGACTCCGTTCATCTTCTTCAACAACGATTTAATCCCATCCATGCAATCATTGAACGTATAACGGCCCCATGGGAACTTCTCACAAACACTCAGATCATCGACAATGCTCAGTAGGAATGAATCAATCTTCCCATCGTGCTTACTCTTCGCTTTCAACACCTTGCACAGAAAATAAAGGACAGCCAACTTCTTCCTGTCCGTAGAGCTCTTCTTCTTCATTCGCTCGAGCTTGTCTTGCACATCTTTCACCTTTATGTCAGTCTTTCCAAACACTTTTTTTACAAACTCCAAACTTCCCAATTTCATCCAGTTCGCGGGGTAGTTTTTGCAATTCAATCCGGTTAAAAGCGCGTGCTCTCTGATGGAATATCTTATCAACCTTCCATTCACCAAAAACCAGCTCTCATTTGCAACATCGGTGCAAGTTGTGTGTAGCATAAGCATCCACATACCTTGGGTCATGTGATTTGCCTCCTTCGGCATGTGAAATACATGCTTAAACTGCTCATGCGCTCTAAACCATTTCAATTCCGCTGGAAATTCCTCCAAAAACTCCACCGTCTGTCGCACACTACACCGGGTTCCTATCTTAATCACCTTGGTGTAGTTAGATGGGGAAAAATACATTTTCTCTGGCTGGAGTGCACGAGAATCTTCCTCATCATCAGAGATATCCTGTAAATAAAAACAAAAATAACAATACTTCGTTTACAGCTGTCCCAGATGTACCATTTGTACCATAACCACAAAATCATTCTCAGTTGGACCTAAATTACCTGCTGAATATCTTCACCATCTTTCTCACTTTCCTCATCCTCTATTTCCTCAACCTCTACTTCAGCATCCTCTCCTTTCTCAGCCTCTTCCTCATCATCACAAATACCCTGCAAATACAAAAAAAATAACACTACTTCGTTTACAGCTGTCCCAGATGAACCATTTGTACCATAACCACAAAATCAATCTTAGTTGGACACAGTTGGACAGTTGGACCTAAATTACCTGCTGAATATCTTCACCATCTTTCTCACTTTCCTCATCCTCTACTTCAGCATCCTCTCCTTTCTCAGCCTCTTCCTCATCATCACAAATATCCTGCAAATACAAAAAAAATAACACTACTTCGTTTACAGCTGTCCCAGATGAACCATTTGTACCATAACCACAAAATCAATCTTAGTTGGACACAGTTGGACAGTTGGACTTAAATTACCTGCTGAATATCTTCACCATCTTTCTCACTTTCCTCATCCTCTACTTCAGCATCCTCTCCTTTCTCAGCCTCTTCCTCATCATCACAAATATCCTGCAAATACAAAAAAAATAACACTACTTCGTTTACAGCTGTCCCAGATGAACCATTTGTACCATAACCACAAAATCAATCTTAGTTGGACACAGTTGGACAGTTGGACCTAAATTACCTGCTGAATATCTTCACCATCTTTCTCACTTTCCTCATCCTCTCTTTCCTCACTTTCCTCACTTTCTTCATCTTCCTCTTGTCTCTCAGTCTCTTCTTTATCATCATCTCCATCTTCACCATCGTTCTCTACTTCCTCATCGTCTCTTTTCTCAGCCTCTTCTTCGCTAATCTCTCGATGCCCATCTTTCTGTTTAGAAGGAGACACCTTTCTCTCTTTTGAATCTCTCAATGTTTTCTTAAGGCCCATTGTACGAACCATTGCTACAAAATAATGGTGACCAAATGAACAAGTTACATGTTAAAACCTTCAAAAACCATATCAAACATAAACCAATTCAACTTTGGATTTTTCACTATCATTCATCTTCAAACAACCAATTCACTATTATTATGATCCAATTCACTATTATTACGAGCCTATTAAGTATATTCCCATTTCATATAAACGAAAACAAGAGATCCCGAAATCGAAACATACCAACGACGGCGGCGGATTTGGGAGAAACTCAGGACACAACGCAAGGGAACTCGTCGGAGGAGGAGAAGGAACTCGTCGTCGGAGGAGAAGGAACTCGTCGGAGGAGGAGAAGAAACTCGTCGAAGAAGGAGAAGAAACTCGTCGGAGGAAGAGAAAGAACTGGCGAGGAGAGTGAATTCGATTTGAGCGTCGATTTGAAAATTAGGGATTTTTTTTTGTTTTGGAATTGGGTCAGGGTCGGACGGGTCAGACTCTCGGTCGGGTCGGATTTAATGGTTGGGTTTGTAAATAAATAGAACTTCCTTAAATTTTTGGTCATTTCATACATATTTTAATTAAAAAATAATGTTTAAGAAAATGAAATATAGAGAGATGGCAATTGAGCTATTCTTTTCACTGATTGTGGCAATTGAGCCATTGTTCCTCTCCCCACGGCCACTTTATTCACTATTCCCACCCATTTTTGTTTTTCATTCACATTTATTTATTTTCTTATAAATACAAATTCAAGCCGTCTCTCTTTCTACACAACAAATCATTCAATACATAAATTTTTATTTCTTTCTTTATCACTACAATAAAAGAACCACTCGCCACAATCTAGAAGATGGCTTCGGTTGCAAGCCCTTTCCCAATTTCTCTTCACCCACAGATAGTTCGTTCAAGGCCCTTGACCCGTCCGATCAGAGCCTCTGGATCAGATCTAGCTGTAGCAAGTCGAACCGGATCAAGAGATCTACCGATCCGGAACATCCCGGGAAGCTATGGTTTACCAATCGTTGGACCAATCAGTGACCGTTGGGATTACTTTTACAACCAAGGACCTGAAGAGTTCTTCAAATCTCGAATTCGTAAATACGACTCGACGGTGTATCGAGTCAACATGCCACCGGGAAGCTTTATCGCCGAGAATCCACAAGTCGTGGCTCTGCTCGACGGTAAAAGCTTCCCGGTTTTATTCGACATTGATAAAGTCGAAAAGAAAGATCTTTTCACCGGAACTTTCATGCCTTCAACGGACTTAACCGGCGGCTACCGTATCCTGTCTTATCTCGATCCATCGGAGCCCAAACACGCGAAGCTCAAATCACTTATTTTCTTCCTCCTCAAGTCATCTCGAAACCGGATCTTCCCGGAGTTTCAAGCTACATACTCAAAGCTTTTCGATTCTTTAGAAAAAGAGCTTTCCCTTAAGGGGAAAGCCGATTTTGGCGGCTCCAGTGACAGAGCCACCTTTGATTTCTTGGCTCGAGCTTTTTACGGGACGAATCCCGCAGAGACAGAGCTCAAAGACGAGGCTCCAGGTCTCATCACTAAATGGGTCTTATTCAACCTTCATCCATTACTCACTCTTGGTTTACCAAGACTTGTTGAAGAACCTCTCATCCATACCTTTAGTTTACCTCCGGCGTTAGTCAAATCTGATTACAAGAGACTCTACGATTTTTTTTACGAAGCCGCCGGTGAAATTCTCGTTGAAGCCGATAATTTGGGTATCTCGCGAGAGGAAGCTACACACAACCTTCTCTTCGCCACGTGCTTTAACACGTGGGGTGGGATGAAGATACTTTTCCCGAATATGGTTAAACGGGTCGGGCGGGCGGGTCATAAAGTTCATAATCGATTAGCGGAGGAGATTAGATCTGTGATTAAATCCAACGGTGGAGAACTCACGATGGGAGCGATTGAGAAGATGGAGTTAACCAAATCAGTGGTTTACGAATGTCTCCGGTTTGAACCACCGGTTCCGGCTCAATACGGTAGAGCGAAGAAGGATCTAGTGATCGAGAGCCACGATGCGGCGTTTAAAGTCAAAGCCGGTGAAATGCTCTACGGTTATCAACCGTTGGCGACGCGAGATCCGAAGATTTTCGAACGAGCGGAGGAGTTTGTGCCGGAGAGATTCGTCGGAGAGGAAGGAGAGAAGCTTTTGCGGCATGTGATGTGGTCCAACGGACCGGAGACGGAGAATCCAACGGTGGGGAATAAACAATGCGCCGGTAAAGATTTCGTTGTTTTGGTGGCGAGGTTGTTTCTGATTGAGATATTCCGGCGATATGATTCGTTTGATATTGAGGTTGGTACGTCGCCGTTAGGTAGCTCCGTTAATTTCACGTCGTTAAGGAAAGCTAGCTTTTAGGAGCTAAGGGGTAAATCTGTAATTTACATGTTCGCACGTGTGTAATCAGTCATTTTTGTTTTCTCTTGTATTAGTCCATCTATATTTGATGTTCTTGTTCCAATTTCTTATGAATTTAATAAAATGTTGTATATCTGTCACTCTTCTCTTGTTTCTTTCTTTGTCATATGATTATCATAGGTCATCTCAAACTATTTATAGACCCTAAAATATAACAAAATTTGGGCAAATATATTGTGGATCCAGTGCAAATACATTCTTTGATCTTACCTAAAGCCGAGGAGCCATGTGTATATTTACCTTTTTTTTTCTTTCTGTTAAGCCATTCAAATGCTCTAATAACAAATGCTAAAAGACATCCACTTGTTTGATTTAATTAGTCCATATATCAGCTTTAGAGATTCGAACGAAATTGTTTTTTTTTTCTTTTTCTATCGAAGAATATCCCATTATTCTAGCATCTCATGATTACGACTCGTTTTAAAGTGAAAAGTTCATGAACGTGAAAAACGTGAAAAAAATAAATATTTAATGAATATTTTTGAATGATGAAAAATATTGGTATATCTCATTCGCCACCATAATAATTTATGCATTTTTTTTTTAATTTGTTATTTAGAACCAGATTGGTGTTATTTCCGTAAATTATCTGCAATCAATCAAATATTTGATTTTTAGTTAATGTGTAGTTGAAAAAACAAATCGATTAATAAAAGAGAAATAGTTAAATTGAAATTGATTAGTAAAAGTTCTTGATTTAAATTACAACGTGATTTCAATGGCATGTGAGAACTGAAAAAAAAAATGGGGAAGAAGATGAAAAAAAAAAAAAAGTGAATTGACATAGAGGGTAATTATGTTTTGTGTTAAAAAAAAAAAAGATAATTATGTCTAACTCACCTCAATGAGCATATCTTATCTGATCTTTATTTGTGATAAAATTATTGGGCTAACATATTGTTGTGTTAAATATATTTATTGGACTACACTTGAGTATGAGGTCAACATTTCTTTTGGGAGGAAGTCAGTTTATAACATTTAACAAAAATTAAAATACTTCTTTTACATTTGTCGCGAAATATTTTAACTTAAAGTCGAATTAAAATAAAATACACTTCTTTGTGATATCATTCAGAAAAAAAAAAAAAATTAGCGAAAAGGTATAGTATAACAAACGAGGATTTCACGAGCCACGACTTGATCCAACAGGTTGATATTTCTTAAAGACATATTGAAACCATGACCTTGTCATTTACACCTACGTGCGTTGTTTGAGAAGGTCAACTTCGCCGATACCAATCCTTGACTTAGAGGATCTTCAATGTCTAAAATTATAAGATCATTAAACCTATTAAAATTCATCTTAAATATATTTAATTATATCTATTTATATAACATTGTATAATAGTCTTAGAAATATTAATAATGCAAAAAAGAAAATTAAAAGAGACATATTTGCTTAAATAATACAATTAAGATTTTGTTGTAAACTTGTTTTTCTATTAATGATCTCTGAAACAATATATATAGATGTCAGGGTACAATAGATAGAGTAAAACCTAATGGGGCGGTTAATGAGTTCATAAGATGTTTTATAACACTCTCCTTTGGACAAAATAACCGTGCCCGATACTCAACCGGGGTCTCTATAATGCGCTGGGGAATGTTGCCTCATTAAAACCTTACCAGGAAAACCCAGTGGGAAAAACCATGGTGAAGGAAAAAGAGTACAACACGCATTACTCCCCCTGATTTGAGCATCACTGTAGATCTTTAAGTCTACGCATCCCAATCTGATAAATGAGCTTCCGGAGTGTTGAAGTCGGCAATGATTTGGTGAATAGATCGGCTGAATTCTCACTTGATCGGACCTGCTGAACTTTGACCTGACCATCCTTCTGTAGCTCATGAGTGAAGAAGAATTTGGGCAGAATATGCTTCGTCCGATCCCCTTTGATGTAACCGTCCTTGAGCTGAGCAATACAAGCCGCATTGTCTTCAAACATCACCGTAGGCTCTTTATCTTCGTCCATACCACAATCTGATCGGATGTGCTGGGTCATGGATCGCAGCCAAACACACTCTCTGCTAGCTTCGTGAATGGCCAAGATTTCCGCATGGTTAGATGAGGTGGCAGCGATTGTCTGCTTCATAGATCTCCAAGAGATAGCTGTTCCTCCATGCGTGAAAACATAGCCAGTCTGAGACCTGGCACAGTGCGGATCCGATAGATATCCTGCATCAGCAAAACCAACTAGCCCATCCTTGTTGTGGTTAGTGTAAAACAATCCTAAGTCCTTAGTTCCTTGTAGGTACCTTAGGATGTGTTTGATACCGTTCCAGTGCCTTTTAGTTGGACATGAGCTAAAACGAGCTAGGAGACTCACGGCAAAACAGATGTCTGGTCTAGTGTGACTAGCCAAGTACATTAATGCTCCTATGGCACTGAGGTATGGCATTTCAGGACCGAGAACTTCTTCATCGTCCTTCTTTGGACCGAATGGATCACTGTCCAATCCTAGGCTCCTCACAACCATTGGGCTGGTCAATGGGTGGGCCTGGTCCATATTGAATCTCTTGAGTATTTTTTCAATGTATGTCGATTGATGCACAAGGATTCCATCTTTGATGTACTCAAGTTGTAGCCCCAAACAGAATTTAGTTTTGCCCAGGTCTTTCATTTCAAATTCTGCTTTTAAGCATTCTACTGTTTGGGCGATTTCACCAGATGTTCCGAGGATGTTTAAATCATCCACGTATACTGCTATGATCACAAATCCTTTGTTTACGTATTTTTTGATAAAGATGCATGGACTGATCGGATCGTTTTTGTAGCCTTCTCTGATGAGATATTCGCTTAACCGGTTATACCACATACGTCCGCTTTGTTTCAGTCCATATAAGGATTTGTTCAGCCTAATGCAGTGCTGATCTCGAGATGCATGCTTATCTTTAATCTCGATGCCATCTGGTAATCTCATATAGATTTCATTGTCCAGTGGTCCATAGAGATATGCGGTTACAACATCCATTAACCGCAAATCTAAGTTTTCTCTTACAGCCAGACTTATGAGGAATCGAAAAGTAGTTGCATCCACCACAGGAGAATAAGTCTCTTCATAATCGATTCCAGGTCTCTGTGAGAATCCTTGTGCTACAAGCCGTGCCTTGTATCTAACGACTTCACCGAGTTCGTTTCTTTTACGCACAAAGACCCATTTGTGGCCCACTGGTTTAGTATCGAATGGTGTCCTTATGATCGGACCAAACACATTCCTTTTCTTTAGACTGTTTAACTCCACGTTTATGGCTTCTTTCCATTTTAGCCAGTCTGATCTACGAGTGCACTCAATTATAGACGTGGGTTCTAGATCCTCTTGCGTGTGCGCAACCTCAAGTGCTACCTTGTATGCAAAGATTGCATCTATGTCGACATCTTTTCTGTTCCATTGAGTTCCAGACATGCTATAATTGATAGAGATTTCATTATTATTGATCCCTTCGGAACCTTGAGATTTGGCGTCCCAAACCTCTTGTATCGGTTCACTAGGGTGAATCTCAGCCGCGGCTATGTCTGTTATTTCAGGAATCCCGGTTTCAACCGTTGCACCTTTCTTTGGTTTCCGGGGATTCTTATCTTTGGAACCTAATGGTCTGCCACGTTTATTACGTGATGCAGATTCTGTAGCAACTTGAGTCTGTCCCTTTTGGACATCTATTCGTACTGGTGCATTACAAGCTGGTATGTACGATTTAGTTACTCTGTCCGGGTCAGCAAAGGAATCTGGCAATTGATTAGCTAGCTTTTGTAAGTGTATAATCTTTTGGACCTCTGAATCACATTCTAGAGTCCGAGGATCTTGCCATTGTGAGGATGTTTGATTCCATGAAAGTTCCTTTACCAGCTTGTGTGTCTCTCCACCTAAGACAGGATATACCGATTCATCAAATCGGCAATCCGCATATCTGGCCTTAAATAGGTCTCCTGTGGTCGGCTCGAGATATTTGATAATGGTGGGAGAATCAAAACCAACATATATTCCCATCCTCCTTTGAGGTCCCATTTTAGTTCTCTGTGGTGGTGCAATGGGTACATAGACTGAACACCCAAATGTCTTAATATGGGAGATGTCTGGCTCATGACCCGTTAGCAGTTGGGATGGTGAATATCTATGCTCACTAGATGGCCGGATGCGTATTAGTTCAGCAGCATGTAAGACTGCATGTCCCCAAGCTGAGACCGGGAGCTGCGACCTCATAAGTAATGGTCGAGCAATCCATTGAATTCGTTTAATGAATGATTCAGCTAATCCATTCTGTGTATGGACATGTGCCACGGGATGTTCTACACTTACCCCCATGGCCATACAGTATTCATTAAACGCTTGGGAAGTGAATTCACCAGCATTATCAAGACGTATAGTCTTAAGTGGGAAATCTGGAAAATGGGCTCGCAACCTGATGATTTGGGCCAATAACCTAGCAAATGCTTGGTTCCGAGAAGACAATAGACAGACATGCGACCAGCGGGTCGATGCGTCAATTAGAACCATGAAGTACCGAAACGTCCCACACGGTGGGTGGATCGGTCCACATATGTCTCCTTGTACTCGTTCCAGAAAATTCAAGGTCTCTTTGGACAATTTGACTGGTGAAGTCCGAGTGATCAACTTCCCTTGTGAGCAAGCTGTGCACATGAGGTGTTGAGGGAAGACTCGGTTTTCTTTAAGGGTGTGCCCTTTAGAACTTTGAATTAATTTACGCATCATGTTCGTACCGGGATGACCAAGCCGGTCGTGCCAAATAGTGTAATCTTTAAACCGTGCTTTGATAGCAGCATTAGCCTCAATCATACTGACCTTAGCATAGTAAAGGCCAGTAGATAGTGCAGGTATAGTCTCAAGGACTTGTTTATGGCCGTGTGAGACTTTAGTGATCAGTAATGATTCTTTGTTCCCTTCACCCTGGGTTTCGATGTGGAAACCATTTAGTCTTATGTCTTTGAAGCTCAAAAGATTTCTCTTTGAAATGGGTGAGTATAGCGCATCTAGTATTTCTAGATGTGTGCCGTTTGATAACAACACATGGGCTTGGCCGTGGCCCTCTATTAGGCTCGAGGTACCCACTATGGTGCTAATGTTTGCGGTTTTTATTATGAGATTTATGAAATAGGTCTTGTCTTTTAATATGGTGTGGCTGGATCCACTATCTACCACAATGATATCCATGTTCTCATGCATATCTTTGATCACGCCTTTTTGGTTCTGACTGGAAAAAGGAACCGGGAGCTAAAGACCTCGGTTTTCAAATCGACTCAAGGTAGGAGAAGAAGCGGCGGCTAGGGCTCAGTTGGTTAGAGCCTCGTGCTGATAACGTGTTGTAAACTTGTTTTTCTATTAATGATCTCTAGAACAATATATATAGATGTCAGGGTACAATAGACAGAGTAAAACCTAATGGGCCGGTTAATGAGTTCATAAGATGTTTTATAACAGATTTAACATTTTGAAACAAATCGTTATTGTTAACCATTCATGAAACAAATCGTTATTTAAATTTTTTAGCAATAATACAAAAAAAAACATTCTCAGTTTGTTTTGTTAAATGGTTAACATATTCTAAAATCTTAGAATCTTTAAGAAGCTTTATATTTAAGAAGGTATTTTACAAATAAAGTTTTTACTATCACTCACACTTTTTATAGTTTTGTTGGAAAAAAATTAACATTTATTTAGTAAAATAAATTACAAAGTAAAAAAATTAGTCTTTTTTTTATTAATGCAAGAAAATTAGAGAATTGAAATTTTATAAATTAATAACACTAATTTTCGTATTTTCTTTAACTTATATGATAATATCAATAAAAATATTATTAGTATAATTTAAACTTATGAATAATGGATATCAATAGATAGATAATTTTATTTTAGGATTTATAAGAAAAAAAATTAAAATTTAAAATACCAACATATAAACTATTAGATGGATTTTAAAACAAATGAGATATTTGATTTATCACAATTACATTGAACCTATGATAAATTGACAAGTTATTATTTGACATGTTTTTATTTGGATATCGGTTCTTAGCTTTTTGATTTTTATCCTAATTTTTTTCTTTATTTTTATTACTTTTTGAGTTAGATACTCATCTAAATCCCCCTGGAAGTGCTGTTATTAATATATAACCCAAGGAGGATAAAGCAAAAAGATTTAGGATTTGATAAAAACACAAAGAAAAATGATGGAATATTGGGGTTGGGATTGTATGTTCGAAAGGTGGAAAGATACGTGATTAGATTCACTATACGTTGGGAATCTTGAACAGGACATGAGTGAAGAAGATCTCTACCATTAGTTTTTCCGAGACGGCT
This sequence comes from Crucihimalaya himalaica, assembly GCA_004349715.1. Taxonomy (NCBI): domain Eukaryota; kingdom Viridiplantae; phylum Streptophyta; class Magnoliopsida; order Brassicales; family Brassicaceae; genus Crucihimalaya; species Crucihimalaya himalaica. The sequence goes on along the minus strand of SMJT01000075.1, from coordinate 438,735 downwards.
TATGTTGTCCGTGCTCATATCTGCAGGGATCCTTCGACCTATCTTTCTTTTGGCTATGACTACGTTTTCTTTACAAATCGTTATGATGGTAAGTACTAAACATTACTCTCTTTTATTTGTTTTTGCAAAACATCCTTTACTTCAATGATTGAACCCTTAAGCTATGTTTTTGCTTCCCGGTCCGGTCCGTGACAGCTGAAAAAGTACTTTTGAAGCTAAACTTTGTTACTTTTAAGGGAAAGTCCATTAGAATTATGTTTTACGGCCAAAATCTAAGTCTCAATGGAGTTGGTAATATATTCATCAAGGTACTAAACATTGGCTCTTCTTTCTTTTGTTTGGTATCCTATTTGATGTTGTTTAAGATCTGTAACGTGTCTCAGAATCTTGACAAATCTATCGATCACCAAGCACTCCATGATACATTTTCCAACTTTGGACTCATTGTTAGAAGCAAAGTAGCTACTGATGCCTCTGGCCAATCAAAAGGCTTTGGCTTTGTTCAGTATGACAACGAAGAATCAGCTCACAATGCTATAGAACATATGAATGGAATGTTTCTTAACGATACGAAAGTACTCGTTAGACCTTTTCTTCAGAGAGATTCTCAAGGCGTAAAAGCGTTCTTCGTCAATGTTGTTGTCAAACAAATCCCCAAACATATGACTGAAACAGAATTGAACAGAGTTTTTCAAGAGTTTGGACCGACGACGAGTTGTGAGATCAAATTAAATGATCAAAGAAAGTCGAAAAGGTTCGGCTATGTTGATGATGCAGCTAAATCTGTCGAGGCTTTGAATGGGAAGAAGTTTGGTTACTACAAGAATTGGTTTGTTGCGAAATCGAAAAAGAAGTATGAGATGGCATTAGTAATGAAGCGACGTTTGAAGAATGTTGCAGAAAGATCTCACGGTTCGAACAACTTGAGTGTCAAGAAGCTGGATACAAGCATAACTGATGAAATCCTCAAAGATTTTTTTTCTCCTTACGGAACAATAACATCATGCAAGGTTTGTATATATTAACATTGAAACTTGTGAGTCGTTTTACAACATACTAATGGTTAAAGTCTTTACATTTTCGTAAAAGTAATGAGTGATAATATTCAAAAAGAAATATACCTAATGAGTAATTAGGAATCCTGAACCTATTTCTAACCATTTTTGGCTTTCCCTAATCATCCGTTCGAATATAATTATTGCGGGAGGAGAACATAACGGGATTTTATCCGGAAACGCACAGGCCTACCTTATAGTATTGTCTCTCTTTTATGTTTATGTTTGTTTTCTAACAAAATGGTTTTTATAGATGCTTGGTGAGAATCTGTACGTACCAGCTTGTTGAGCAACTCGAGCCACATTCAGCTGCAAAGATCACTGGAATGATTCTTGAAATGGACCAAGCCGAAGTACGTCCCGTGTTGGAATCACATGACTCCCTCAAATCCAAAGTCACGGAGGCAGAAGCGGTATAGTAGAGATCTCTCGACGGAGGTGATGAGTGACGAAAACAAGACTTTGTCCTATTTTTCTTTTGATTAAGAAGTCTATTGGCTTGAAGAGTAACGACCACGAGAAACTCGTAGCTTGATTAAAAGGACGTAATTTGGTTGAGGTTAACAAGAAGCACAATGGCTTGAAGCGTTGTGGCTACATAAACGAAATCGTTTTTTTCTTTTCAAAGAGGCACTTTGACTTGATTTTAGAAGCATTTTGGCTTGATTCAGAGGTCCACAATAAACTTGAATTAAAGAAACATTTTGGCTTAGATTCAAATGTTGATGATGAACATCAATGTTGAAAGCACTTGGTTTATAGAAAAAGAAAATAGTTGACTTAGAAACATGATGGAGCCGATCGTTAGATCACCATTGATTTGATACCATAATAATGTGATATGAAAAAATATGTTATTGCTCTCATATTTTCTTCAATAAGCATATGGCATATATACACAAGATGGACATAATCCTAATTAATTGCAAAAAAAATTATAGTAGTAATGATAGAAAAAATTATAGGGGTTGATAATTGATTTGAATGTTGGTCTTTTCTTTTACATGCTTTTATATTTGGATGTTTTAATTTTCGAATCATCACGTCAACTAGCTTGATAATGTGCCACATCAAAATTCAAAATAATTCATTTTATTATAATTAGTATTGTTTTTATAATAATTGATGATGAATATTAAATATAAAAGAGAGAAAAAATATTTTTCAGGAAATACAAGGATGACTGCAGAAGCATTTCAAGGTTGGGTTCTGCTTCTTCTTCTTTCTGGTTTTTAAGGTTTCCATCTTTGACATGCGTTGACCAATTCCATCATTATATTTTTGTTTGCACGCATCGGAACAATTGCAGTAGCACAATCTACTTCAGCCATTTCAGTATTACAATATTGTACTGGTTTACCTTTGATCTCTTTCACAATCATCCCTGCAAAAATATATTTTAAAACATAATCATTTTCCAGTTTAAAACACACTCAAAATGCATAATAAATATATGATCTCAGAATTGATTTTAGAGAATGGTAAATATAAATTAAACCTATGAAAAGGATGAAGAAGACAGCAAAAATGGTGCATTTAGTCATTTTTAATGAAGAGTTTCAATATATTAAAACAATGAGTATCGGTGGTGTTGATATATATATATATATATGTTTATTTATTTCTAATAGATTAGATACATGCATATATAAAGGGAGAAACCAGAAGTAAAATTTAGTGGAAGCATAAAATTATTTAAATCAGTGAATATTATGATTGTTATATTTATAAAGCGTTCCTGCAAAAAAACAAAAATACTCTAAATATTAATTTTGGATATTTTAGTATTTAATTTAGTTATTTTTGAAAACCTAAAAGGAGAGAATAACAATAAATATTAATATTTCATAAAAATATGTATTTCTAAGAGACAAGAATTTAAATTATTAGATATGTAAAAATATCTTTATTAAATTAGAAATTGTATGCTTTAGATACATGCATATATGATTTTCTAATGCATTATTATTGAGATTTTTTTAACGCATGTAGTCATAAATGAAAATACAAAAAAAAAACTAATTTATATCAAAATCTGGGGGAAACGGTCAGTTCCCCCATAAACTTAGTTGTTTTGGTGAAAACACCCCCAATACTTTGCTCCGTGCCTTAAACCACATGAACTAACATTAATTTTGAAATTCATACATGAACAAAACAAATCTGGCCCAAACCCACAAATCGTTAAACGGTGTTACTCTTCCGTTAAATGTGTGCTGACTAGGACGTTACGTCACGAGTGACTAGGATGTCACATCATCATATCGTGCTGAATAGACGCCACGTCATCATTCAATATAAAAGTCGAAAAATTTAATTTTTTTTATAAAAAAATCATATGAAAATATTAAATTAAAACTAGTATTAATAAAATTATATTTTCTAAAACAAATCCAAAAAATTCCCAAAAAATCTATAAAATTTCAAAAATTATTTTAAAAAATCCAAAACATGTGTATTTGCACTTTTAAGACCGAGTTTAATAGCATTTAACATTGTATTTGTATATTCATAGGAGATAATGATGATATTGCCTTGATATAGTAAAATGCTACTAGACTCAATCTAAAAGTGGCAGCCACTTCCACTTTAAACATCGACGCTTTTTTACTCCCACAATAAACCTTGAACGTGAAAAGTTTGGTGACCAATTGTGAAACCTTATCTAACCGTCCATTCTATTAAGTTTTAATGACCAATCGCGGGTCACTCGGAAAAGGGGTAAAACAAACATAACTTTTAAATTTATAATCTTAACCGTTAATCTGAAAATATTACTTAGTTTAACAGTTAATCATGATCAATTAACACATGTTTTGTTGAATGAATTATCATTATAAATAGGAGATTCACACATATACATGACTATTGTAGGAACCTAGATGGAAAGTTATCCATGAAGTTTATTCATATTCCAAATTTTTTCTTATAAATTTTAATATTTTTTAAAATGATAAACTTTTAGTTTTGGTATTTTAATAAATTTTTTAAAATTTAAGATTTTTTTTGGATTTTTTAAAATAATTTTTGAAATATTATAGATTTTTTGGGAAGTTTTTGGATTTGTTTTATAAAATCTAATTTTTTTAATACTAATTCTAGTTTTAATATTTTCATAAAAGTTTTTTAAAAAAATAATTTTTTTTAATTTTTTATTTTATAGACTGATGACGTGGCGCCTAGTTAGTACGATCTGATGATATGACATACTAACATCCTAGTCACTCATGATGTGGCATCCTAGTTAGCACACACTTAACGGAAGAGTAACACCATTTAACGATTTGTGGGTTTGGGCCGAATTTGTTTTGTTCATATATGAATTTCAAAATTAATGTTAGTTCATGTGGTTTTAGGCAGGAAGCAAAGTATTGGAGGTGTTTTCACCAAAACAACTAAGGTCATGGGGGAATTGACCTTTTTCCGAGTCAGGTATGAACTCAATTTAAGCGGCATATTGAAATTATATTAGAATGTTAAAACATTCAAGCTTATTCGACCCATCTCGCTAAATCAACTGTGAAAATGTTTTACTTTACCTTTGTGATAAGTGAAACAACTCATCTATAAATCATACAAATGATTAAGGCTACAAGAACTGGTATAAAAAAAACAACTTACGTCTGATCCGGTGTACTTTGCGCTGCGAACGATATGAGGCTTACGCCACCTGCAAGTCTGAAGGAATGATGTCCTTTATACAGACGCATAAAAATAAGAATAGTAAGTGAAAAGACCTCGAGTGCATAGTACTAAACCAAACAAATTGACCTAGATCCGACCCGAACCCCCGCTTTTACCCTATTTACTAATCCGGAGAGGTAACATCCTATAAATACAATAACTTTTCCTCTAAAGAGGAAGTGATCTAATTTACATCTCACTTACTCTTAGTAATATTTATATGTTTCTAGAGAGCTAAAACATTCTTCCTCAGCTCTCTAGACTACTACTTGTGTCTGATTATATCTAACAAATGTTTCTAGCCATCCTTAGTCTTCAAACTCACTATGTTTTTTTTTTTTGTATGAGTAGCAGGTTCCGGGCTGAAACCCATAATCTTCTTAGGGCGATGTCCAAACCATGTTAAATTAACTCTCTTTCGGAGAGTAGACTCCTCCTAACGTGAATTGAACATGTGACCGCCTATATCCTTACGTTTTCGAAAATTCAGTGATTAACCACTAGACCAACTCATCGCTGGTTCAAGCTCACAATGTTACTCAAAAAAAAAAAATGGTGATAGAAATAATTAAAATTGGTTAATGTGATGCATTATTAGTTTATTTTATTGTTAGTTATTTACATCAAGTTTTATGTTAATTTAGAATATTTAGTCACTTTATGATTTATTTTTGACATCATTTGGATTGAAATTACTTATTTGACACCATTTGGACTAAAATTATTTAAATTTTAATATATATATATATATATAATTATCTATAGAAAAAATATTTTATTAATCGGTGATTAATCTGAGTCAATCCGGTGATCCACAAACCCGAAAAATATCCGAGTTACAGTGCAGATCGGTTTTAGAAACATTACTTAAAAACCATTTTACTCTGCCAAAAAGGAAAACCATTTTACTCCAAAACTGTCCACCAAAAGATTTTTCTTTTCTTTTTTATATAAGATCCCACAAAAAGTCGTCCGACACATTTCAATTGCTTACGTAGTGAATGTATACCCAAAGACCAATAAAAATTCAAAAAAATGATAATAATAATAATAATTGCAATGTTTGAAAGTCTTTCAACATATCATTATCGTCACTCCACATAACAAAGATGCCTCTGAAACTGGTTGAAGACCACAGAAACAAGATACAACAACGTCACAAACCAAAACCAAAACCAATCGTAATGATGATATAGTAATTTTCTGTTGGATTCGATAATGAAAATGAGATGGGTAATTACGACTTTGAGATAAAGACATCTTTTAGTAAGAGCATTAATGAGTATTTTACAAGAAAATGAGTAAATGGAATATTGTATATTCTTGTGTAGAAGCTGACAATAAAATGACCAGAAAAGGCAGTTTTAGAATGAAAGAGTCAAAAAACAAGGAATGTTACCACAGAAGCATTTTAGTTTATCATTTCCATTTTCATGAAACTGTACCTTGCGCTTTTGTGGTCCATTCTTGTTTCTTCATTATTTATTACAAATAACGTTGAACACTTTAACAGTTTAACCCATAAATTAATTGGTAAGAACAGTTTTATTTCAGAGGCATTTATGAGCAATAAAACTGATGGTGACCTTATCACGATGGGGTACTATGTTGTTCACTATGGGGTACCATATTGTTGTCGTGTTTACAATCAAAGCACAACAACATAAACTAATTTATCTTACTTACTTATATGAGAACATAAACTCTTTTACCTACATTATTCTTTTTTCTCGAATTTTGAAATGTTAGTTCCAAAGATCAGAGAAAGAAACCAGAAACCATTAACTAGTAAAATTCTGGAAAAAGATATATACAAATGTCTTTGCTTTGTTTCTTAAGTTTCTTATTGATAACATAAGTTTTTGGTAGTTTTAACATGTGTTTATCGATCATATTATTTTTTAACTCAATGTTTATAGCTACATCTAAACAAATCGCTAGCTAATGTGCATTGATGTGTCGTGTGTAGCCAGTGTTGCAACCCCGATAGAGATTGTAACACGCCAAATTAATGCATGTTGTAAGATGACTATGAATGAAAAGAATCCGAAAAGTAATCAATTAGATAAAGAAATAATCTAAACATACCACTCACATTGTTCCGTAGTTGTATTTACAAGAATATGTTTGAGCAAGTATATCATCTTCTTTAAGTGCATATTTGAATAGAGTGATCAACATCGATACACCCCATTTGTTGGGACATCTCTATTCGAGAAAAGCGTTGTTCACATAAAGCTGACGAATTGGCCACAAACGATTGACAACAACACCAAGGACCTAGTGGATTGCTGTAGATTTTACCACTTTACTATTGATTGACCAGTGAAATTTGCTCCATATTTTGTATCGAAACCTTAGCCACAAAACACCTCTTTAAATCTGTCAATAAACCAACTAAGGTCCTAAGGAGATACTTGGTGCGAAGATCCATTTGCATATATACGATATGTTTTCCTCTGGTTACGTTGGTGAGGAACCAAGTATTATTTGCGATTTAAAGAAGAGCATCAAATTTGGTATTCATGGGTTGACGCCCTTATGGCCCTTGCATCGCTTGGTTCACGATTTTTTGTTCATGTCACAAGTAAATGGAACACAGACAGAATACTGTATCATATAAAGAGAACAACGTCTCATACACTAATAGAACGATAAGAGGGTTCCAACTCTAATATTTGTGACAAAGTTAAGATTCATTAGTAATTTGCTCTACAAGCTCAATAGACGACATTTAATATATATATTCTAAGATGCATAGCACATATGAATCGGAATATTAAATTTGAAAGTGATATTTAGCTCACTTAAAATAATTAAAATTCCTACACAAATAAATAAATATATATCCTACACAAATTGGCAAAACAAACAAAGCATTTTTAAAAATTTATAAAACAAATAATTCAAGTTACGTATTGAAGACAAGGTCCCCGTACATTTCTCCAATGCAGTAATTAAAACAATATCTTATGCAGTAGAAAATTGCAAAAGAAACTACAAAATTAAAATGCAAGAGGAGCTAGAGCTAAGCTGTGACAAGACAAACACATGGAATATGGAATAAAGAACAAATGCGAGAGAAAGAGAAAGAGAAAGAGATATGTTGACCGGATGCTACACACGCACTTATCGATACATCCAAGTATATCAAAAGGGAATTATTCGATTAGTACCAATTCAATTGTTAATTATAAATATATTTGTCACTTGTATTGCTAATTTGATTTTTATAATATAAGAGGTTAAACTATCACATTTCCCAAAGAATCTAGAGCGCATTAGGCGCTGACCCTTGCTTCTTAATCTAATTTAATAATATGTTTCTTAATACATAGCTAAAACAGAATTAGGCTTTTCCTTTTCTTTTAACACTTTTCATATAAGTCTTATCTTTTACTAATACTGTAATTATTTTTCCTAGATCAACCAATAATCCAAATGCTTCCTAAAAGAGATGGAGAAGAGGCTTTGTATTATTTTGTACATTGGACACCTTCCATGATATAGATGGGTTTTTTTTCCCAAAGATATATTTGTTGGTCAGCTAATAATTTTTTGAATACCTGTAGAAAGTGCAACATAATATCGATCATAAGTCAGTATTAAGTCTTACTGTTCAAATATATCAGGAAAAAAGTCTAACAAGTGCGGTCTTATAGAGTATTTTTACACAACTATAGAGCTAAGAGTTCGGCCAATTTGAAGTAAAATGAATTTATCAACCAAAAAGTCTATATTAATGTGAAGTAAATAGCTAGCAATAATAATAAAAAAGAATGATATGATTCCAACTATATATATATATATATATATATATTATAATAATTATTATTATTATTATAAAAAACTATATACTTCCTCTGTCTCATATTAATTGTAGTTTTATACTTAAAGTTTTGTTTGAAAATAAGTGTTATTTTGTATTTTTTTTAATGTACAATAAAATTTTCAATTATCTCTATTATTTTAATATATTAATAAGGGATAAAAAGAATTTTTGATAATGTTCTTAATATGTGTTGTGAAAAACTTAAACAATACCAAACCGTTTAGTTGAATCGGTCCAACGAAAAACTAAAATACATCTGAAACAACTCAATCCAAAATGGTGATACTAATTGGATTACATATATAATAAAGTTCAGAATTCAAATAATTCGGTTAACTGATTGGACTAGATTAAATCGTAATACGATTAGTTTAGCCTATTTGATATCCGGTTGGTTTAGCCGATTTACTATCCGGTTAGGTTTTTAAAATATTGGTTGGTTGTGGTGTGCAAATGCTATAGTTAGAGCATTGCTAAAGGTTATCTAATAGCTAGTTTTCGGACTATATATATGTTTCAAAGAAGGATCCGGCAATTATAATGTTATTATGATAAGAGTGCTTGTGGGATAAACAAGAGGCATATGTAGATGTCGGAAAATGGAATTAACAATGAAGCAACCCAAAATTATAAAATAAATGTCACGTGAGAGGGGAGGCCATGTTGGCGCCGAGGAATGTGGGGCTCGACAGCTTCCTCCAAACAAAATATAAAACGTCAAACACATTAATATGGTAACATTAATACTATAGGTTATAGATGTAACATTTATTTACATTTTTATATATTATTCACAAAAACAAATGAGGTGGGAATATTGAAGCTCTCATGCAGCATCTACGTACGTGCCACGACAAAATGCTACCCGTTGAATAGAACGCCTTAATTCCCCTGTCCTCTCCTCTCTTCTATGACTATGAACATTTATGTAATTAATGATTTCACTATATAAAATTTACTACTCCTATTATTGTTTGATTTACTATTATTGCTATTACAATGTGTAATCCCTAATGTAGAAAACAATATCTATTTCTTTTTGGAAATTTAAAATGACAGTTCATGATTTAATTTTGAGTGTGGTGAACTGTTGATTCAGAGTGGGGTTGTCTTTCCTGGACCTTAGATTTGCTAATTTTTTGAGAAATTTTTCTGTGAGCGATTTTATTTCCAAAACAAGAAATATAAAAAATGTAAATCAGCTTCACATCACAAGTGAGGAAGCCACCGGGCTCAATGATCATAGTCTAGATAAATGAGAAACACTAAAACTTATTAATAAATTTTGTTTTTTTAAAAAATATATTAAAACTTAATATATTTTTCTAAATTCACCTGATTTCATATATTTTCATATTTTAGCTAATAAAATAACTGAATTAAATTATTTGTTTCGTAAAAATAATATATTTTTCTCTTATAATAAGTGTGTTTTTTAATAAGTTAATCGTGAATAGAAGAAATGGGAGAAGGAAGGGCATGTGGGTCTGTGCCAGCCAATATAACACTTGTTCCACTCTTAATTGCTCTCTTACTACTCGGCTAATAACAACTCTTCTTTCTTAATTCCTCTCATTTTCTTAATATGTAAGTGTTATTGTCCACAGTTATTAGTTTAAGTCTTAATCAACCAAATAATATTCGATGGGTCCAAGCATGTGTACAGGTTGGTCCATATTTGCTACGTACGTGCGCCCAGCTATAATACAGGACGTGTAGAATCTTTTATATTGATTTCAATTCTGTGTTTTTCTAAATTCGCATGAATATTTGGCTTTATCTTTGGTACTCCATTTCATTTAAATTAGTCCTCGGATGTTAGCAAATTAACGATATTTATCAAGTAAATAAAAACATCGGAGGTCTTTCAACGTTTAATTATTGTCTTGTGGTGAATTTCTAGAGCGATGAAGATTGATTTTGGTTTCATGTGGCGTTCAAAGAAGATTACAAACTTTTTCTTTTTACATTTTTGTATACTAAATTTTAATGTGGAAAAGAACATTGAATGTAGTATGTAGAAAATGTTAAATCTATATATCTGTATAGGTGAGAGATTGGAAGCTGAAATCTATATTACTTCCTAGTGTCCGTTTAATGTGCATTCTGCTTTGATGGAGAAGATTGTGCATCTAACGAGATCCCTAGACCAGTAGAACAATAGATGCAAAACAAAAATTACTGATTTGGAGTTTCATGAATGTAAATTGTTTTTCTATTAGTGAAGATCCGTGGGGTTTTGCAAAAGCGATGTATGAGCTCGATGACGTACGTGGGAATGATACAAATCTTTCTAAACAATGGAATATTTGCGTTCGTTCTCCACTACAATATTGTTTATTTATAATAAAATGCGAGAAGAAACAAGATAAAATACAAAAGGGACATTTGACTATATCACACACCACATGGCTTCACATTTTTAATATTTATTTGCATGGTTCTCTCCATGGGAAATCTTGATATTTTTGATTAATTGGATTTGGTTTGTTAATATTTTTCGTATAACTTTTTGTAATCTATGATATAGATGACAGCTCATGATTATATATCATCTTAAACCTTTTAGGCAGATAGAAGAGGTAAAGTTTTCTAGAGTTATAATACTATTTATGCATTAATTAAAATACCTATATACTTTTATATGTTATTGATTCAAATCATCTTAGAACATGTTACATATATACCCATAGTCAACAGTAATCAGTGTCACATGCCTACCAATCTTAGCCTTTTGAATGTTGAATTTCGTTTTTATTATTATTTATCTATGAGTACAATAAAAAGAAAATATCATACTCTAATTCTCAATTTGCAAAAAACAAAAGTCAGTTTTTTTATAAAAATTAAGCAATAAGTACAATATTTTCTTGTTTTCAATAGTAAAGCAAAGAGCAGCAAGAGCCTTGAGAGTTCCAGTAAATTTACCTAAAAAGAAGCCTTGAGAGTGTCAACAAAAGAAGAGAGAACAAACAAACAAAAGGAAACAGATAGAAATTAATTAATTAAAAAAATGAAACAAAAGAAATTTAAAAGGTGTCCCCATCAATCAATAACAAAGCAAATTATCTTTCCAAATATTCCATCGTATATTACCACTTCGGCTTTTTCGATGCCAAACCATTAATCTAGTGCCTTGAGACATGTAATATGCATATGTATATACTATAAATATGATAGTACACTTCGAATTTTATTGCTCTATTTTTATCTGAGGTGTTTTTTTTTTTTCAAATGTGGTGAATAGTGATAGTATATAGGTTCAATACCCAAAAATTGTGTTTAAACTTTAAACGAGTGATTTCCTTTTCCTTTTTCAGTGATTGTTTTTTTTTTGGTCACTTTTTTAGTGATAGTTATAAAGTTTCTTATGTTTTAGTTTTTGGCTTTATGTTGAATTTAAGAGTATACTTTGTTTTTCAGTGATATGATATGGGATCCGTAGTAGGCCAAAAAATAACTCGTAAATTATTGGTAAAAGCAAATAATAAATATCAATAATAAATTTTAGGTATATAAAAATGCAATGAAAAGAATACGAGATTTGTGTTTTTACAAAACATAACAATAAGATGTTTATGTTAAACCTGAATTATTGGTGGAATAAAACCAAAACAATGTTGATTGTACCATTGTTCTTTTAATGGCCACGACCCAAGAGACATCGCATGAAAATCAAATAAATATAAAGGTAAATAAATAGAATGCAATTAATTCGATTGGAGTAATTAGTTGTTGTCTTTCTTTCTCTCTCTCTCTCTCTCTCTCTCTCTCTCTCTCTCTTCAATTTTCAAAAGATAAACAAATTTTATTTGGGTTTCTCAGTCAACTTTTCAAATCTGAGGCTTTGAAGGTTTTGCAGTAAACTATTAAATACAAACTCTGTTGTATTCTCCATCAAACCCTAAGAGGCAGAACCTTTTAAAAGCCTATTGCATTGGAAATTTAAAGTGCTTTATTTTATTTGTTAAAAATAGTAATCATAGGGTACTCATTATCTAATTATCACATCCAGTCTCTCTTTCTCTCTCTGCTTGTTTTCACCTTTTTAACCCCTAATCAAAAATATACATTGTCATAAGTCTTTCAACTTTTTACTTTTTACTTTTTACTTTTTATTGTTAATTTTTATTCTTGGGGTAAATATTATTATCAACTGTTTTCAATTGCTCTTCATTTCACCACCATACTCTTGACTTGAATTTTCAAGGGTGCTATTCGAAAAAATAAAACAGAGAATGAATAAAAATCTAAGAAAATGATAAGAAAATACTCAAGTTTTTACATGTTTATGCTATTGGGTATGAACATTTCCTATATCAAGAACAATGAAGCTTTAGTATGTGTTATTCCACTTATAACGAAGGAAAAAAACCATTACAACAACAGAAAAGTTTATCAAACCTGTAAATTCTCAATATATTTGTTATTTAATATTCAAACATTAAGTCCAAAGATCGACGCTTCCAAAAAATTTTTTTTTTATAGAAACCAATATATATCGATCTTATAACTCAACTCTTAATACACATTATTAATCAAAAAGTTTTTTTGTACGTGGGGACTAAACTAACATTTGGTAATATTACGATAAGAGTGTAAGAAGAGTTTTCAAAATAAAAATTATAGTTAATATATGGTACAGAAATGTTTTGTGAAAATAAAATAAACATTTAATCAACAATAAAAGACAATATATAATTTTAGTGACTTGGATGGAGAAATACCCACTTTTCCCCTTTTCTTATTTTTCTCCCTTGGTAAGTGTTGCTTTTGCAGCTCTCTCTCTCTCTCTCACTCTTTCTCTCTCCACACATTCTTGATCTCCACTATTTAAATAGAGAAGGATTATAAAGAAACTAGTGAGATGATGATGTTAGAGTCAAGAAACAGTATGAGAGCTTCAAACTCAGTCCCGGATCTGTCCCTTCAGATCAGCCTTCCTAACTCTCACGCCGGAAAACCTCTTCACGGCGGTGACCGGAGCTCCACCAGTAGTGACTCCGGAAGCAGCCTCAGTGAGTTGAGCCATGAGAACAACTTCTTCAGCAAACCTCTCTTGAGCTTAGGCTTTGATCATCACCACCATTATCATCAAAGGCACTCAAACATGTTCCAACCCCAAATCTACGGCCGAGATTTCAAGAGAAGCTCATCATCTATGGTTGGTCTAAAACGAAGCATTCGAGCTCCAAGAATGAGATGGACTTCTACACTCCATGCTCACTTCGTCCATGCTGTTCAACTTCTTGGCGGCCATGAAAGTATATATATTTTCCTTCTTTTAATGATTTCAAAAAACAGAAAAGACATAACCAATCAATTAGACCGGTATATGTCTTAGTTAAACGTTTTGAAACCAAAGTATTAAGATTTTGTCGCGTACTCGTTGGTCTCAGGAGCAACGCCTAAATCAGTGTTGGAGCTGATGAATGTGAAGGATCTAACCCTAGCTCATGTCAAAAGTCACTTGCAGGTCCATTTCATTTTTCTTCTTCTTTTCTATTTTATTTTTTGAATATTAATGGTATCTTTTACAAATGCAAACATATACATAAATATGTATATAGGCATATGTATATATTTATGAAATGTATCTATTTATGCCACTATCTAACACATGATTGCAAATTTGAAATAAACTTGGCCAAACTTTTCTTTATTTTTCTTTATTTTTCTTTATTTGTTTTGATTTTCTAAGAATTTGTGTTTGTTGATGCAGATGTATAGAACAGTGAAATGCACTGATAAAGGATCATCAGGTAATGCATTCAAACCGGTTTCACTGATTTTTGTATCCCGATTGACCACAATGAAATTTTAATAGCATTTCATTATTTATTTTGTATAAAATTTCTTTTTATTCTTGGGAATAAACAGGAGAAGGAAAGGTAGAGAAAGAGGCAGAGCAGAGGATAGAGGACAATAATGATAATGAAGAAGCTGATGAAGGAACTGACACAAATTCGCCAAACTCATCATCTGTGCAAAAGACCCAAAGGTTACTTTTTATGTATTTAGTTTTTTTGTTTTTAAAACTTTGCATTTAATCTCTTTTTGCCTTAGTTATGCGTGAATTTTGATGAATATGACCCTCTCCTAGGGCTTATGTAGATGTAATTGCCCTTCTCCTCTTTAAATTCGTTAACGTCTTTTTTCTAAAATTTCTTAGTCAAACTGCATATAAATTAATTGTGACGATGGTAAATAAGTTGGAAAAAATGTAATATGAATGGTAAAATAATTAATAACAAGAAGAGCTACCTAATAGGGTCCAACAATATATATGAGTTATAAATAGATTTGTTAAATGTATTTTTTTTTTATTGAAATTTGAACAGAGATTCTTGGTCATCCACAAAGGGTGTATCTATGAGCATATCTAAACAAGGAGAGCCTCACTTGGGAACAACTCATCACACTACAGTACGTACATTACTTTCTCCCTCATCTCGTGTATTGATTGTGTGGTCACTAGAACCAGGGAACCACAATGTTAAAAATGATACACTATGCGGAACCATATGTTCCTAAAATGTGTAATCTTTTGGAAATAGGAAAACAAGGAGAAAGATGCGACAAACGTTCATCTCAATTTGGAATTCACATTAGGGCGGCCGAGTTGGGGGATGGACTATGCGGAACCCTCCAACGATCTAACCCTTCTCAAGTGCTAATTGTGTAACTTGAAAAAGTACAAGAAATAAGTCAGCTTAGATGACCAGTTTTAACATAATTTAACTTGTTTAATCATATGGACTTTGGAAGAGTCATTATCATCATATATGATCTTCTTCCAAGAATGTTATATGATTTTTTTTTGGGATGTATAAACATGAGAATCAGATTAAGTAGTAGCTATATGGTATTGTTGTACTAGATGAGAAGGGAGTACAAGTTCAAGTTCAAGTAGAGATAATTTTTTCGTTGCAATCTTCAAAAAAAAAAAAACATCTCAATCTTCCATTATCACACTTTAATACAAATTGGAAAAGATTCTCTGGTAACTAAAAAGTTTCTACTGCCTCTTTCCTCTTTTGGTATGCTCCACTGCTCCCACTTTGGTATATATGGAGAACTTTTTTTGTAACATAGTCAATTTGTGTTTTTACTTTTTCTATATACATAAAATCTATAGTTTTAGTGTATCATTTGGTGATATTGAATAATGATATCATGCTCATGAAATGCATATAAATATATATTTTATATGGGAATATGCATATTTTTATTATATAAAATAAGATATGATCTTTGGGCTTGATCGTTAGCTTTGTTACGTAAGGCCAACAGCGACCTTAACTTCCTTCAGAACTTCGGGTTTCGTTCCTAATGGACCCTTGTGCTGATCAAATGCCTTGGAGTAATCATGATGATTAAAATAATTAAAAGGTGAAATTAAATATCTTATTCGAGAACATGAACATTTTGTTTAGTCACATTTTGAAATTTGAGTTTTGAACTCTCTAGTTATCATTAAAAACTGTCTTACTTTTCAATGATAAACGCCTAAACGGACATCTAAAATATATATTTATAAGATTCAACAAACAAAAAGTAAATCACTATAGAAATTCTTTTTTACAAAATTGTTTCTACAAACTTTGTAATAGATACATATGTTTTATGCATTCACATTTTAAGTATGTGAGATGAACAAAAAGTATACAATATATGAATTATCATGTTGTATATCGTATAACAAGTACAAATCTATGTACAAAGTTGAGATAAATAATTCAGTTATCACTTCTCATTTCTTGTATTTTGAAAATAATACGACTGCGTCGCTAAGTATAAACAAGTTCGTCACAAATAAATCGTTTTGTCACAAAGGAGTTGCAAATATGTGGGTAATTACTCACGCTTTTGTGACCAGTTCGTAAAATTGAAGAAATGAGTGAAAAGCTAATGTTATGACCCAAATTTTGAAATCATGTATTCGAACTCGTGACCTTTATATAAGAGTCTATTACCATTGAAATCTATTGACGTGTTACAGATAATCGTTTGCTTTGTTATGAATTTACTTTATATTACCATATCATCAAATCCGGAAATGGGAAACCTACATTTGTCACTATTTAGTGACAAATTTTTCTGGTTATAGAAAGAATCGCACTTTTGTGACCTCTTTGATAGGGTCGTAAAAGTGTCAGAGAATTACGACAGCCAAACGACTCTATTGTTGTGTCGTCAATTTACGACGATGTTGTGTCTAATTTGTTAGTCATGGGTTGGTGAAATAATGGACGGTGGTTTTTTTTCCCTTGGGAGTTGTTGGCTCCATGTCAACAATGGAGGCTAAGTTTGTCAACAATTGTGGCTTCACCAACCTCCTCACTTCCCCTATAAATACCAGCTCATGTAAGGAGAAGAGAAGCATCCCAAAACCAAAAACACAAAGAAGAAGAGGAGAGAACGTGAGGGTGAGAGAGAACAAAAATTATCGGGTTTAATTTTCTCGGGTGTTATCGGGTTTTGGGTGTAAGTTGAGAGGTTTGAGAGTGTTGTAAAATTTCCCGAGTTTATTAATAAAAGATCTGTAGCAGGTCCGGAGATGTAGGCAAAATTTGGCCGAACTCCGTTAACAAATTCGGGTGTGCTTTTGTTTTTATCTTCTCGTAATTCTGATTTACCGGAAGTTTAACGACTATTTCCTAACATAATTATATTGTGGTCGCAAAGGCGTCGTAACTTTTGTGAACAAAAGCATCACAAAAATTAGCGACGAAAAAAAGAGTCGCAAATGGTTGTCACAAAACTGTTGTTTTCTAGTAGTGAGCGTTTAAACCATTGCCAGGATTGCATCAGGGAGATCTTTATCGTCGTATCTTTTGTATTTTGCCTTGAAAGGCTATGTAACTTGATTAATTTTTCGATTACTTCAAAGGAGTGGAAGCCGATTAGTTTATCTCAAGGAGGGCCGAAACTCTCTCATATATGCTTTGTTGATGATCTTATATAGTTCGCGGAGGCATCTTTCTCTAAGATACAAGTAATACGACGTGTGCTAGAACGGTTTTGTACAGCGTCAGGGGAGAAAGTAAGCTTGGAGAAATCAAAATCTTATTTTCGAAGAACGTGAGTAGGGATTTGGAGTAGTCGATTAGTGAAGAGAGTGGAATTCAGTCAATGCGAGATCTTGGTAAATATTTGGATATGCCCGTTTTGCAAAAGCGGATCAATAAGGACACATTTGGGGAGATACTTGACAGAGTTTCTTCACGGTTGTCAAGATGGAAGGGACGCTATTTGAGCTTAGTGGGTCGTATTTCGCTAACCAAATCAGCTCTTTCGTCGATTCTGGTACACACAATGAGTACAATCGCCTTACCGAAGTCGACATTAGAGAGTTTGGACAAGATTTTGATATTTTTTTATGGGCAATGAACCGGGCCAGAAGAAGCATCACCTTTTTAGTTGGAAAAGGGTTTGTAAACCTAAGGGTGAATGTGGTTTAGGGCTGAGAACATCGGCTGGTATGAACAAGGCCCTTTTAGCAAAAGTGGGATGGAGGTTGTTGCATAACCAAAATAGTTTGTGGGCACGAGTATTGAGAAAGAAGTATAAGGTGAATGATGTGTCTTGGTTGGTTCCAAAGAGCACATGGTCATCAACATAGCGTAGTGTTGGGTTGGGGTTAAGAGAGTTGGTGGTTCCGGGTGTCAATTGGGTAATAGGCGATGGACGGTCAATCCAGTGAGCTACTTGGTTGATAAGTGGTTAATGAACAAACCATTACTTGATGAGCTACTTGTGGATCTCCCGGATAGTGAGAAGGAGCTCCAGATTTGTGACTTTTGGCGAAATGGGGTTGGTTGGTTATGGAATTGTATAGCGCTATTATTTCTGAATCGAATGTGTTGCGATTACGGTCCAAAGTGCTTGATTATGTGACAGGTGCAAAGGATCGGATGTCTTGGGGTGGTTGTTTGGATGGGAAGTTTACGGTATGCTTAACCTATTCTCTCTTCTCCTATGATGTTACTCCGAGATCCAATATGCAGGACATGTTTCGTCGGATATGAAAGGTCGTTGCACCAGAAAGAGTGAGGGTGTTTCTTTTGTTAGGGATGCACCAAGTTCTTATGACGAATGTTGAACGACAAAAGGCACCTAAGTGATTATGGGATTTGTCTGGTGTGCAAAGCTGGGGAGGAAACAATTATACATATCCTTCGAGACTGTCCGACAATGAATGGTATTTGGGTCAGGTTGGTACCCATTCGTAGAAGAAGAGAGTTCTTTGCAAAGACCTTGGTTGAGTGGTTATATGGTAATTTGGGAGATAGTACGAGCACAAGAGATAGTGTTTGGTCTATGCAATTTGCTCTCGCGGTTTGGTGGGGGTGGAAGTGGCCGTTTGGGAACGTATTTGGGGTTAATGGGAAGTTTTGTGATAGAGTGTGGTTCTTAAAAGAGTTAGCTAAGGAGGTTACATTGGCTAATGCAAACAAGGAGAAATTGAATCCGGGCCGTACGGGGAGAGTGGAGAGATTGATAGCATGGTCACGGCCGGAGGAGGGGTAGATGAAGTTGAATACCGATAGGACATCGAGAGGTAAGCCGGGTTTAGCTGCGGCGAGAGTGTTACGTAATGAGAGTGGAGATGGTGTGGGAGTTTTACTCTTAATATTAGGATATGTTCGGCACCATTAGCTTAAGTTATGGAGTGTCTATTTTGATCTTTATACTGCATGGGACCGTCGGGTTACGTAATTGATACCGTAGGTGGATTGTCTCCTTTGTTCAACCAAAAAAAAAACACGGGACAAAAAAAACTAATGAAAAAGGAGCCGTTGATATTTTCTTGAACTTTAGGTGAATAATCAAATATGCGGCATTAAGTAGAACAATATAGTCAAAATAAAAGTTTGAAAGTATGATTACTATTATTGGATCATTGTTTCCTTTTATGGAAAACAGTAGGTTCAACTCCTAGTCTAATGAGAAGTTTGATTTTATTCATATATTGTGTCTGGACTTCGTTGATGACGATTATGATTGAATTTAGCATGCAAATGTTGGTTGGTTTTGAAATTAATGTTTACACTAATTAGAAAGATAATGAAACAAACGATTACCTATAATTAATTATTTGTAAAAACAAAAATGGTTTACAAAAGTTTTGAAAGTTTGGTTATATCTTAGGATATAATACATTATCATGGTAAATTATTGGGGATGTATTATTGGGTCTGATTAAACAACCTTGTTAGGGGAAAGAAAAAGAGCGAAGAAAACAAAATTTCCACATTTAATCCAGTTAAGTAAAATATCCTTTCCACGATTCTTGATACTTAGCTAGTGCTCCGAGATCTCCGGGTTGACCAGCTCTTCCTTGCTACTCATAGTTACCTTCTCAGCATGCGGCTCCCGGTGCGTCATGCTAACTGTTCTTCTCAGCATGCAGCTCCCGCCACGTCCTGCTAACTGTTCTATCAAGCCTATCAACTGATCAAATCCATCAGGCCTTTAAGTTATAATTATTGGGCCTTCGTGGGTCATGTTTAATACAAAACCTGACACCAACAATTGCCCCCTAAGCCTTTAAGAGATAGTCTTAAATCTTGAAGGGTGATGATTTTTATACATGCCCAACGATAGGCTGGGAAGAGATACGCAAGCTTGCGCTTCGGAACGTTGAACTGGTTGGTTTCCCGTGACAAATAGGTTTGTCGGGCTATTCGCTACCAGGATGCTTTCAAACTTATCAAACATAAATTCGTGAAGAAGAAAAAGGAGGATGAACTCGAGGTGAGCGTTCAAGCAGTTCCAAGAAGCGATGTTCCAGGAAGAGATGTTCCAGAGAATCTGGATGAGTTTGGCCCAAAGGTGGTGCCGTAGGCTCAAGCTGATGATAACGAGGCTTGAAGTTCACTTTCTCTTTGTCTGTGCTGCCACCACGACTTTGCTTATTTCAGACTGATCAGAGATTGTCTTAGTTGTTTGGTGTTTGGCGCCTGCTCATCATGAGATCCTCTTAGGGCGTGATTGTCTCAAAATTTGTTTGTTTGGAGAGTAGAGTTCAAATTAGCCGTTTCGAGGCTGTTTCTTTGCCCAGTCAAGGTTCGACGTGACCGTTTTTTTAGGTCGTTATGCCAAAAATGGACGTGTTAGAGTCGTTTGTGGCTTTAAAATGAGATAGTTTGGATTACCTGTTTTGAGGCTGTTTATTTGCCGAGTCGAGATTCGGCGTGACCGTTCTTTTGAGGTCTTTATGCCCAAAATGGACGTGTTAGAGCCATTTGTGGTTTTAAAATGAGATAATTTCTAATAGCCATTTCGAGGCTGTTGATTTGCCGAGTCAAGATTCGGCATGGCCGTTTTTTTAAGGTTGTTATACCCAAAATTAACGTGTTAGGGGTGCGTAGAGCTTGTGTGTTCAGCTGTGCACCTGAAAAGAAAACAAAAACAAAGAGGATGTCGTGATATGTTGATGATAGAAAGGAAAATAAAGTGGGGGCTGGACTCGCTTATTCGAGCTGCCTACATACCCTATCGAGGGATCACACCTTAACGTAGTTCAATTATCAGTTAGAACTTAGTGGTAATACATTTTGCGTTTCATGGCATTCCACGCTCGCATCTCGAGTATTCTGTTTAAGTTTGCAAGTCTGTTTAAGTTTGCAAGTCTATAGATGTTGTTCCGAACTATTGCGACGACCCTATATGGTCCCTCCTATATAATTCTCAACTTGCATGTATTTTCTTCCTTCGTATTGTCTTTGGACTTTACGTAGGGCCAGCTCTCCTACTTTGAATCTCCATGGATTTAATGGTCGCGTCAATACCCATGCAGCATTTAGAGTATTCGTTGTCTATGTGGACTTGGCTGATCAGGTGGGGGCGAGGTTTGTGAGTTGTTGGGTCATTGTTTCTCTTCGCGAGTCTGGCTGCGAGCTCCTCATCCTTCTCTAATTGCTATTGGGGGGGAGCTTTCAGCCTGTCGGTAGCTCGTCAAATAGCACATTCGAGAAGCCTTCTGACTTCCCTGGATTGTCTTAATGCCCCCAAGGTCAGAAATTTTATGCATTGATGGTATGTTGACAGCACTGCTGTCATCGTGAATATCCACAGCCTACCCAGAATGGCGTTGAAAGGCGCAGGACGATCTACGACTAAGAAATTGACCATTTTTAGGACTTCTGCTGCAGCCACGGGTAATAGAATGGTTCCTAGAGATAGAGTGGTTTCGCCGGCAAACCCAGTTAGAGGTTTTTTGCCCCCTTTATAATATTCTATTCTCATTTGTTTCAGGGCGTTGTAAAACAAGAGGTCCACAGAGCTACCGGTATCTACCACGATTCGGGATAGCTCGCACCTGCCTACATCTAGGCGCATTACTAAAGCGTCATCATGGGGTTTGTCGAGGTCAGCCGTTTTGCCTTCCGCGAATGTGATTTCCCAGTTTCGGCCCGTTTGAAGCATGCACTCTTTTCTATCAATTTGAACTTTCCGTTGGTGGGCTTTGATTGAGTTGACCGAACTACGACAACAGTTTGACCCTCTCATGATAAAGTTTACAAATTTCGAGGGGGTCAATGCTGTTGCGTCGTGGCAAAAACAGATTTTATTCAAACGTAGCCTGGAAGGCTTTTTGGGTGCGAGAGGAGGTGTGTTCTCCGTCTTGTGTTTTGCATCACTCAGACTCAACTTCTTGAAAATCACGTCAATTCGCTTTTTGGGGGCACGATGTGGCGAGTTTGAGTTTGGTTCTGGAGTTCGCTCTCTTTTTCCCATGGGGGCCTTTTTGCTCGAAGTGGCTTTGGATTCCGGGTTGTCTTCTATCGGCTCCATTCCCTTGAGCTTGATGCCTCCTAGTTCTCCTGCGGCGGATTTGGCTGTTAGCAAATTGTCAATTTTGTAGCATTCCTCTGTGGAATACCCCTTTCTTTTATGTAGTGCGAAATACTTATTGGCATCATAGTTTCTACCATTAGGTGGGGGAGGACTACTCACTGCATAAGAGTGCTAACCCAGCCCCTTGCTTTGGTTTTCTACATTTTGGGGTCCTCTAACTCCTTGTTGGTTCGCTGAGGAGGTATGTATTTCAGCGTGTTTTTTAGCTAATGCTTCAACTTCTTCTTCAGAGACTGCCCAATTACCGGCTCGGTGTAAGGCGTCAGCTAGTGTTTCTACCCTTTCAACTGTTAAGTCTTGGCGGAATCTAGATGTGTACCATAGTCCATGACACAACGCTCCTAAGGCCATTTCGTCGTTAAGGTTCGCGATTCTAGCC
Source organism: Crucihimalaya himalaica (assembly GCA_004349715.1). NCBI lineage: Eukaryota > Viridiplantae > Streptophyta > Magnoliopsida > Brassicales > Brassicaceae > Crucihimalaya > Crucihimalaya himalaica. The sequence goes on along the minus strand of SMJT01000075.1, from coordinate 415,919 downwards.
TTCACCTCTTTGAACCGGGTTTTGTATGAGCGCATGGATTCTTTGGGACCTTGTGCCAGGGACCAGAGGTCTGCCTTAGATGCTCCGTCCTCGATGAAGATCGAATACTGTTTCAAGAAGGCTAAAATCAGTTGCGTGAAATTATAGATTGAGTTTTCTTGCAACCTTGATAACCATTCAAGGGCTGAGCCCACCAGGTTCTCTACAAAGAGGCGACAATAGCCTGCCTCTTTTTCGTCCTAGGTGATGTGTGCCCTGGTGATAGCCAACTTAAATACTCGTATGTGAGCTTTAGGATCGCTGTTGCCTTCATATATTGGGTGCCTAAGTTTGCCTGTGTCCTGAATGTTGGATCGCAAAAGTCCTCGTCACACTCGCTGTTTAGCTGAGCATTTCAAGGAGGAGATCCTACCGTGCTTGCAAACCTAAAGGGATGGTTGCACCGGGAGTGCTAGGTTCCTGCCTTATTGGCGGGGCAAACGTGGTGTTTGGGTGAAAATTGATTGTCCTTGTCCTTTCGGGATGTGGGGCAGTACTTGATGCGAAAGTTGATGTTCCTAACCAGCTCAATCTTTGGGGCTCGCAACCTAGAAGAGGAGGAGGATGTGATGGGGCTCGTGGCTGGTATTCGCCTTTTTCTCCTTCGAGAGTGGGGTTTATTATGGCTTCATATGAAGATGTTCCTACTAAGTTGGATCCCATGTTTGTGATGTTAAGGGGTGTGAATACGGGATGCTTGATTGTGTCTTGAGTACGCATCGGGTATATATTGGCTCCCGGAAATACATCAATTATGGAGAAATCCAAGGCAGTTCGAGGGAGATGGCTTCGTACCGTTGTAGGTGCCCGAAGGTTCCCTGCCCCATTCTCAGTTGTTCTAGATAACTCTGAGATTCGCGCTGTGAATTCAGCGCGCCGCCATTCCATACTAGCTGCAATATTTCGGGTAACACTTTCCTGCCTTCTAGTGATGTCAACCAAGTGAGCTCAGAATGTTCTGAATATCAGCGACAACATCTTGGGCAGTAAGCGGCGTGTTTGCTGCCATATTGGGTATGGCCGACTCAGTACAAGTCGGGACCATGACACTAGCCTGCGGCGGGAGTGGAGGAAAAATTCTCTCCACTGTACCCCAGGAGCGGGTGTTGGATTTGAGCGTGCTCTCGGATTGGCGGATCTGTCCCAAACCCTAGAGTTTGGGCAATCTGACATGGTTTGATTTTTTGTGTTCGCTCCAGAAGTCAAAACTGAAGGTGCATCCCGCAGGCCAAGGGAGTTTTTAATTCCCATGACCGCAGTCGAAATGTTAGATCTTGTCTGTTCCATTGTAGTGATCGTCGAGGATAATTGAATGTCTTGGCGGATTGGTTACATTGGACGAGGTTGTCCTGTTTTGCTTCGGGAAGGAGCCTGAAATTTTTCTCGTGGCGGCTCGATTGGTACCAGGATCGGTTGACCTGGTGACGAGATCGCACTAAAGATCATTGTCTCGGTGGAAGCGTTCAGCACGTTTGGTTGTGCGAGAGCTCGAATCGCCGGCTGAACGGCGGTGTTAGAGGCTTGATCAGCTGCGGCGGATATCGATGTGGTTGATGGAATTTGATCCATTTGGTTACTTTGACGATCAGATCTAGGGTTCTTGAGTAAGAGAATATAACTGCCCCCTACCTGACGCGCCGAATTTTGGATCCTAAAATCCGCAACTATGAATTCAATAAATAAAAAAGAGGATTTAGGCTTAAATTCTTGTGATGAACCTAGAACAACATATGTCGAATGTAACGAAATGGATTTGTATTAATATGATTTGAATATCAAGATTAATACAACGGTTTTGTGATGTAAAATGTATATCGAATGACAAAAAGTGGTTTATAAACGAAGTGTGAATGATTTCTCTCGATCTCAAATGACCAAAATTCTTCCCCTCTTCTAGGGTAGTCCTCCTGTTTATATAGCCCCCTCTATCTGTTCAACTCACTACAAGAAAACACCATGTTTTGCGAGGACGATACTCATCGCACTTCTATCGTAAATCGTCTTTTGCAACGATTTTGCAAATGTAATTTAAAATGAAAACTTGTGAATAAATATAATTTCGTCACAAAATCGTTGTAGCTAGTATGGAATGGCAGCGCGCTGAATTCACAGCGCGAATCTCACAGTTTTCTAGATCAAATGAGAACGGGGCAGGGAACTTTCGGGCACCTACAACGGTACGAAGCCATCTCCCTCGAACTGCCTTGGATTTCTCCATAATTGATGTATTTCCGGGAGCCANTCTTCTTCGATTAAAGTTAAAAAAATAGAAAAGAATTAATTAAATTGAATGTCTTCATATCTTGGTAAAGAGGCGTTACATTGCTCAATGCTCTTCAACAATTTATTTCCTTTTGTTTTCTTTAGAATTAAACCAAATTTAGTGATTTATCTTACAAAAAAGCTTCTTGTAACCTTTATCCGTTCCCATGAAAGGGATTTGTTATGATAAAAATTTGATCATTCCTTACTTTAATTAGTGAATATATCCCAACATTTGTTATAACAATATGGGTTGTGTAGAATATTGCATGTATTAATGCATGGTAGCGACTCAATCTTTTCGAAGTTAGAAACAATAGCATTTACTTATTAATGGATGATATGTAGACCATTCATAAGGAAACTAAAGATTTCTAGGTTGCGTAGGTTAAACACATGTTTTTGTCTTTTTCAACAATTTTGTTTTCTTCAGTGACTTTACTACAAACATAATGAAAAATCAACTTCCATATACCACAACGACAAAATCCCGTCTCTTGAAACGCTCGACATCCTCATAAAGTTAAAACAAAAAAGTTGTATCTAATGGCAAAAATATACTCTTTCTTTTATATATATATACCGATAACAAAATTTCAAATTTCTACATCTAATCCAATCAAGTAAAAATATAATTATTCTGGTTTATCCTTCCAAAAAAGGTAAATACAAAAACAAAGCAAAATTGAGATGAGATTCATTTTCTTCTAACCATGATTAGTTATGGGAGGATTGGTTTGATATTTTAAACAAATTATAAAATTTGAACACTAACATTTTTTTGAATAAAAAGAAACAAATATTCTGATATTTGAAGATTTAAAATTAAAATTTTTCTTTTTTTATGAAACAAATTTTTTAAAATAAATTATTGTTACAAATTTCCTCATTATTCTTTTCTCTTTGAAAATATAATTATCTTTTTTTTTATATCTACTCGACTATTCTTAATTTACCATCCATGTTGATTTTTTTATGCAGTGGATGACTTTTTAAATATTTTAAAACATTTCAAAGAGTTTTTATAGAGATTATCAATTATCACATAAAACAAAATGTTAAAATATTTTATAGGTATTAAAATATTCAAAACTCTTAATATAACATTCTCAACAATATTCAGGAAAGATGTACATAACATTGGAATGCGTCAAGAACGAAACTACAAAATGACACTTGATCATTTGAGGGAAGCTTGCGTGGTTGTACTGGTTTTATCGTACTATGGTTTAAAAACAACACTAGAAATACGGTACAATCAGTTAAAAATTAGAAGCAATCCATCAATATGTATATCGTATAGATTTAATGGCAGTTGTTTAGTATTTTTGACATTATTATAAAAAGATGGGTGTTTTGTCATTAACAAAACTTTACTTGAGAGGTTTTTCCATTAAAATTCTAGTTGAGGGGTTTAATTATTAAAAAATTTTAGTTGAGGAGTTTTTACATTAATTATTTAGTTGAGGGGTTTAAAATAGATCAAACAATAGTAGAGGAAAATTTTCACTAAAATTAAAGACAAAGACTGTGTTATCATGTGTTTACGGTTGCACGTTAGATTATTTTGTTATGTCTCTACCATTTATCATGTAATCCTCTTTTTATCTTCTTCGATTAAAGTTAATACTTCACCTAAATTTCACCAAAGAAAGAGATACGCTTAGAAGAAACGAAAAAAAGTGAAGGATCTAAAAGTGAAAAGGCTTTGTTTCATTATTCTCAGATAAAAAATATAAAAAGGGACAAGGCAGCAACAGAGAAAATGCTGCAAAAGACCATAAAAAATATTATGCTAAAATTACTACCAGAAATTAAGAGCATTAGTCAAACACATTGCAGCGAAGAAAGTTTAAGGTACAACATTAATATAAGCGATCATGTAAAAGTACCCATCGTCCTACAAAGTACCAGAAACGCCAGGATCAGATTTACCATCAATTTGTTCTAAATCATTTAGATCACCCATATCATATAAGTTTCTAGGCTGAATATGAACTGCGATATTCCATTCTTTCTCACAAAGATCTTTTACATAATATACCATTCTCGCATGAGACGCCAATATATATGGTTCATCCTCTTCATTATCCCTAGTGTGTAACAAGCGTGAAAAATTTACCATATGATTACCATATGCGTTCACTCTATATCCTCATTTTGTACGGGTGTCAGCCCACTTGCACTTGATTAATACAACTTTGAAAATCTCATAGTAGTTTAACTCCATAATTTCAACCAGATTTCCATAATAATTTATATTTCCTGTTATTGGGTTAGGATCACAACAACTAGCATAACTTATAGTCTCTGTAGCTAAATAAACACCATTGTTTTGTGTTTTGAGGTCATCCTCTCTTTCAGTTGTCCATAATTTGAAACCATTGATATTAGATAAATTTACTCTCGTAAGTGATCAAGTAATTGATAATTGACCAATATATGTCAATGTGCTTGTTGCCTCTCGACACGACTAAGAGTGTAAACATGGCCTGCTCCAACGAATCTTCCAAGGGTTGGGAAAATAAGTGAAACTTCCGAGTTTGGACTTACGTTAGTATGAGCTAGAGGTCGATCATTAACGCGGCCCACCCGAGTAAATCGTGTCTCTATAGTTTCTAGTTTCTAATTTTGCCTCTTTGGTGAGATGTACTATTAAATGCACCATCACTTTAAAAAAACGAAGGGGGAAAAATCATCTCCAAAAGACATTAAGTCACCACAATCGGTTTTGTAATTTATTAAGCGCATCGATATCAAGAACTTTTGGCAAATATATCTCTAAAAAAATGACAGATCTCAACGATGGCTAATGTCACATCTATTGGTAGTAGATTCTGAATCGCGACTGGAAGTAAATCTCTCATTATCACGTGGCAGTCGTGGCTTTTTAAGCCTGAAAGCTTTCGACTATTAACATCTACACAACTTGATAGGTTATAAGCATAACCATCAGGAAATTTCACATCCTTTAAGATACTTAAAATAAGTATTTTTCCCGCTATTATCTAGAGTAAAACATGTTGTTTGATACTTATCATTATCATCGACCACAAATCAGGATGTATACCTAGCTCACGAAGATCTTTTCTAGCACTCAGATTATCTTTCGATTTGTCTTTATCATCTAATAATGTGGAGACTAGATTGTCGAACACATTTTTTTCTATGTACATGACATCTAAATTATGCCCTAGCATAGCAAATTTCTAATAAGATAACTCATAAAACATGCTTTTTTTCTTCCACTGCTGAATACATATTAAAAATTAACTCGTAGACTTCCCTTGCAGTTTACATATAAAATAATTCGAGATTTTGGTTAAACAAAAAACTAACCTCTTTTTTTATGTAGACTTCCCTTGCAGTCTACAAAGTCTAGTAGACTTTGATCAATTGCAAAATTGACCCGTACGGCAACGTGTAGACTTCCCTTGCAGTCTACAAAAATGTGTAGACTGCAAGGAGAGTCTACTTAAATGTGTAAACTGCAAAAGGAAGTCTACTTTCAAAAGTCAAAATCTTGTTAGTTGCAAAAGTGACCCTTTTTATTTTGTAGACTGCAAGGGAAGTCTACACAGAAAAAAGTCAAAGTTGTAGTCAAATGCAAAAGTAACCTTTGTAGACTGTGTAGATTTGCCTTGCAGTCTACATAGGGATATGTCTTAATTGCAAAAGTAACTCAAACTGTAGATTATAAGGGAAGTCTACGTCGTATACATTAGCGGAAGTGTACATTTCACAGTTTTTTTAAAAACTATTTATATTTGATTGTACAAAGAGTTTTTTTTGTTTTTTTTTTTGTTCTCACATGTGTGGTACTTATTACTCTATCCTCTGCAAAGAAAGTTTTCTTGGCAGTCCACATTGTTCAGATACTAAAAAATGCATTTATAGTGTTTATAATGAAATTTTAAAAACTTTTTTGCTTACATATTTGTCATAGTTATTGCTCTTTCTTATGTATGACTTTGACATGTTTAGTTATAAGATTTTACAGGAAGTGTACATTTCATATCCATTGTTGCTTATTCATATCTTATATTTATGATCACATAATTTCAATAATTCTAACTACCTAATTTTGTCTTGGTTTGGTTTGTGATAAAATGTCTTGGAGCAATTGTATATATTTTTAGCTTCAAGTTGGATTTGATTCATCTAGACTCATATAAGTAAGAAAGTGTTTGTTCACAAGTGATACAAAGATAACTCCTAGTCTTTCAACAACAACAAAATGCCACGAGATTGCTTTCAAAGATGAAAAAGGCTTTGTTACTAAGCCATGGTTCAATTCGGTCGGATCAACCAAGTGAACATTTTGTTTTTCTTGTCGATGTGTGTAATTGACTCTTGTCAACTATACAAGAAAAAAACCAACACAATAGATCCAGTAACTAATTGAGACAACAATGGAAATTCTAATTACTTCCATCAAAGTTAAAACAACCAAGACCTACTCTTCACTGTCATAAGAGTCAAACCCAAATACTTGCAAACAACAACCAAAAGTGACATTCAAACTTAACTAGCAATCACCAGAAATGGATTTAACAACATACAGAAACTGATCACAATTAGTCAAAAGACTTATAAGGCACACAAATATGATTACCATTCCTAACTTCGTTTGAAGCAATAGATTCTTTAGCTAATATGAATGAGCAGAGAATAAATGTGGATAAAAAGTATATAAAGCAATATTTGATTCCATACTTGAACATCACCTTTGAGATACAAGCCTCTAGGAATATCATCGTCTAATATAAGTTATCAAAGCTAACACATAACATAGTTTTAATGTCATCGTCTAATATAAGTTATCAAAGCTAACAAAACCACACACAAGAGATAATGGAGCTAATGTAGGTTCCTTGAACCAACAAACATCTCGCATCATCCTCATCGAAAATCTAAGCTTCCTTGAGTTTCTTTTATCCTGTACAAAGAGGAGGAAAGTACAACAAAAAAAAAAACAAATCCTTAGAACAAATCTACTAACCAAAAATATAAGGTGCAATAGGGGTTATGAAGAAAAAGAAACAAATTAAATAAAGAAGAAATGAGTACGGATCTTACTTACAGCGAATCCTCAAATGCTCGAGTGATGTGAAGCGCAAGTGATATCTCTCGTCTGTCAAAAAGATTCAGAGCAATCTATTGTTAGATAATTAAAGCGAGGGTGAAATTGAAGAGTGTTTTCTGGTAATTATCTAATTAAGAACTAGATCTGTCGCCATGTGCATATCAGAAGAAGAGAAAAGGAGAGACAAAAGATCTGCGATGGTGGGATGGAGAGGAGGTGGCTGTTGGTCAGAGAAAGACTTCCCAGAGATCTATGTTGGTTTGAACTAGATGCGACGACGTAGATGGGCTATATTTTTGCTGGTGGAGAAAGAGAGGGATTAGAAAAAGAAAAAAAAAAATTATCTAGGATGTCACCAAATAAAGTTTTTGTTCTTTAAATATCATTAATTTTTAAAAGTTATAAAAATATCATTTTTTCTAAAAAAAAAATTTAAACTTCTGAATTTGGGTTCACTATTATACAATTAAAGTATAATTTTAGGGGGTTTAGAGTTTAGTTTTGAACATTTAAATTTAATTTGAGAAAAGTGATACTTTTGGAACTTTTGGAAAATGTGGTATTTTAGAACTTTTAAAAATTGGTGGTAGTTTTGGAAATAAAACTTAAAAGTGTGGTGTTTTTTAAAATTGCCAAGAAAAAAACATGCCATGAGAAGGAGAGAAAGAAAGGCCGGTGGCTAACCTTGTCGGAGGCGGTGGCGAACTAGTTGAGATTGGCAAAGGTAGAGAGAAGCGAAGGAGTAGATCGCCGCTAGAGAGAGAGAGATATATTCTAGACGAGCGTTTTGTTTTACAAAAATTAAGGCTCCAAATTTTGTTTATATATGGAGGTTAAACCATCCGGTTAGGTTAAATAATTTTGGTTTAGTAAATTTTGGTTTAGTAAACTTTGGTATAACAAACTTCGTTTGAAGTCTACAAAACCCTAAGCCCTATATGCTAAGTAGACTTTGCATAAAGTCTACAAATTGATGCAGATTACACCTGAAATCTATCTACATATCTAAATTGATTATTCTCAAATGATTTATTCAAAAAACTTAAATAAAAACTTCTAGAAAACATTTCAACATTTAATATATTCACGACTTAACACTTTTATGCACATTTGATATTTTAAATATAAAAACTATGAACCCTAAATGTAAAATCATGGTTCTAACTTCTTTAGAATTTTTACTTGGGTTAAAATTTTGATTTTAGCAGACTTCTTTAGAAGTCTACGAAACCCTAATCTGAACGAAACCCTAAACAAGCACTCTGCAAGTTAGAAGAATCTTAACCAAAAGCCTACTACCCGAAACCTACAAAACCCTATACTTTAGGGTTAGATTGTAGTGAGCTTTGCTTATATATAGAGAGTCAAATTATTCCAATTATGTCAAATCAATTACACACCAATCGTTGATCAAGAATCACGAGATGTATCGGAGGTTGTGGTCGAGAACCAAACCGAATCCAATCAGAATCAGGTGCCTATGGTTGAGAGCACTCCCGTGAGCACAAAGACGATGGATCCAAGCCCACAATCCGGATCCGGAGCAACCACCACCATTGTGCCCATACCCATGGTACCGCAGACTGTTTGGTTACACACCTCAACCGCTGGTGGAACAACTTCAACTAGCACCACTAGGACATTGATAGGAGGACTCCCGCCACTCCCCATGGTGCAGAGAAAGCGCTCCCAAGACGATTTATCGAAGATGCACCAAAAACTTTCAACATTAGTAGAGTGGACGCAGAGCCAAGACTTAATTGTTCGAGCAGTGGTAGCCCGCCTCGACCAGCAAGAAAATACATTCATGGCCCAGCTCCATGAGATGTCTCAGTCGATTTCCCAAGGGCTCCCACCTCGCCACATACTTAATGGAGAGGTAACTCCCTCAAGAAATACAACCTCGAGGTGGCATCTAGATTTTTCCAGGATCTAAGTGACCCCTACCAATGCCACATGACATCCAACGTTCAACCCTGGTTTTAGGTCGAATACATGGATTGCGGATCCATCCGGTCCGAGCTCACAAAACACCTATGCACGGAGGAGCGAGAGATTCTTTCCACCTCTTCCCCATTGAACAATACTCAACCTGCTATGACAACATGTGTGGGACAAAGGACGCTTGTGGGGAACTCTCAGAGCACCCCCATTCAAACCTCAACTGGTGGAAACAGGACAACTAAAAATGTTGATATCGCAACTGCAAAAGACACCTTTGATCAGGATACCTTCTATAAATATGATTAGCGAACCCAGACAGAATTGCGCTGCATGCAGTCGTTTGTTCATAGAATCACCAGCTTAGCTCCCGACAATTATCAAGCTATCAAAGATACTCAAAACACTATTCACTTATAGGAAATCTAACGCACATATCAGGGACATTGGGAAAATCAGACTCCCTAAATTCTTTGGAAGTACCGATCCTAAAGCTCACGTAAGGGCATTTTGGCTTGTTGTAGCAATAGCTCACCTGGCCGACAACGAGAGAAAGGCAGGGTAATGCAGGTTATTCATGGAAAGCCTAATAAGTCATACCCTTGGATGGTTTGCAGGATTAGATAGCTGCTCCATCGATAGCTGTGATGGCCTGATCGCACTATCCCTCAAGCAATACTTTGTGTTCGTCGAAGCAAGGGCTTCCAAAGCCAGCCTCTAGAAGCTAACCCAAGGACCTGAGGAACCCCTCAGGGATTATATTTCGAAGTTCAAAGCGATCAAATCCCGGATCGCCAATTTAAACAAAGTAGTGGCACTAGGAGCGTTAAAGAACGGTCGATGGCACAAGTCTAAATTCCGAGAAGAGCTCACATAGTACGATGAGACAAACTATTGTACTCACCATGGAAAAAGAGGCCATTCCACCGAAGAGTGCCGCTAACTTGCTGGCTTCAAAGGAAAGCAAAAGAAAATTGTTGAACCAGCTCAGCAGAAACCGCTAGTTGAAGAAAAAGAAGCCAAAGTCAAATCTGCACCTCCTAAAAACCCAAGAAAAAGAAGGAAGTGGCAAAATGAGAGAGACCCGTCGAAGAGATAAACCAAGTCCATCCCCACCTTTATCCAGGAAGCGAATTGACATAATCTTCGGAGAGCTCAACATATGCTGCGACTCAATGAAATCTATCGTGATCCCATCATCAGCTCCGTAGAAGCTAACCAACCCTTGGATGAAAATACCGAACGCCTTCAAAGGTCTTGGTAACCAAGCCCTAGCTAAACAGGTTGACTTTATCCTCGAAGGATCAAAATTGTGCAGAGATTTGATTAGAGCCCATAAAACCTGGGCCAGCTCAGTACACGTACTCCCAACCGCATTTCTGGAAGTATATCACCAGATCTCTTTCGGAGAAAGTGAAACAGTATACCTAGATAAGCCACATGACGATGCTCTTGTAATCCATCTCGAGATATGTGGTTGCCTAGTTTCTAGAGTTATGATAGACACCATCAGTTTAGTCAACCTACAATTCTACGACACATACAAGAAAATGGGACTCAATGACTCAGATTTACAAGGCCAAGGCACACCGCTAACTAGCTTTTCAGGAGAAACAACTTAATCAATGGGAATGGTCTGACTTTAGTTGATAATCGAAGGAGTCCACAAATTTATGGATTTTATCGTAGTAGATCGCCCAGCTCCATTTAACGCCATTAAATCCGTTTCATCAAAGTATCATCGATACGTTAAATTCCCCACTCCCAACATAATAGCAACGATCAAAGGAAATCAAAAGACGTATAAGATCTGCTACCTGAACGAGCACAAGTAGCTGGAGAAATCCATAAAATATCAATTACAGAAGCGTGAAGAGCAAAACTTACGTCAACTCGCAGAGCATAGCAACTCTCAGCTTATCAAGCCTCGACAGAATTTGGTTACCCAAGTCTAGATCGACGAAGTTAAACCTGATAAATTTGTCGGGATTGGAACCGACCTCCCAGAACCAATTAGGAAGGAGCTAATCGACTTCTTCAAAAAATTGTTAGCTTCTTTGCATGGAGCACCTCCGACATGAAAGGAATTAGCATCGATGTCACATCTTATGAGTTGAACGTCGATCCTACTTTGAAACCAATCAAGCAGAAAAGATGCAAGCTCGGCCGCGAACAAGCTAAAGTCGTCAATGACAAAGTAGAATGCCTACTTAAAGTTGGATCAATAAAGGAGGTCAAGTACCCAAACTGGTCGGCCAATCCCGTAGTTGTTAAAAAGAAAAAAAGGAAATTGGAGAGTGTGTATTGATTTCATTGACTTAAACAAGTCATACCCAAAAAATAGTTTCCCACTCCCACACATCGACAGATTAGTCGAAGCCACTACTAGACATCAGCTGCTATCCTTTATGGATGCCTTCTCCGGTTACAATCGAAGCCACTACTAGACATCAGCTGCTATTTCATTGACTTGATCAAGAAAATGTTGCATTCATAACTGGCAGAGGGACCTATTACAACAAAGTAATGCCATTCGGCTTAAAGAATGCAAGAGATACATATCAATGACAAGTCAACAGAATGTTTGCCCAACAGCATGGAAAAAGCATGGAAGTTTACATAGGTGACATACTGGTCAAGTCAGCAGATCAAAACGACCACGTTGCCCACCTCAAGAGTCACTACTAGAAAACAGGCTTTTAGTGACTACGAGAAGAGTCACAAATCAGCCACTAGAGGCCTATTTGCGACTAATTGGCGACGAAAATGAGTAGTCACAAAATTTTTGTTGCTAATTTCTAGCGTCGCAAAGTCGTCCCCAAATAGCGACGCCGTTGTAACTGGAAAAATTAGTCGTTAATTTGCGACTAGTTTGAGACATATAAAAGGCGTGGCAAATAAGCCACTAATTCACGACTGATTGTGTTCGTCATTATTTTGCGACTACCTTGTGTCGCCCTCTGCAGTCGGTAAATTGTGACACTTTATGTCTGTTTTGTAGTCGTAAATAAGCGACTAATTAATGTCGCTGTAGGAGTCACTAATTAGTGACTGTAATGTGTCTATTTCTGTAGTCGTAAATAAGCGACTAACTTGTGTCATCATCTTTATAGTCATTAATTTGTGACTCTTCTGTGTCTACTTTGGGAGTCGTAAATTTGCTACGGATTAGCGACTATATTGGAGGTCTTACAAATCGTATGGAGTTGCAAATTGGTCATTATTTTGTTTCTGGTTACCCACTGATTTGTGACGCCTTGATTTTCATTGTGACTATTTTTAGTCATTATTTGGTCACTTTTGCAACTTATTTGTGTTTTTTTGTTTGTTTTGAATTTCGGAAAACTAAAGAAGAACCAAAAACTATGAAATTGAAATCGTAATGTACATATTCAAGCACTAGCTTGACAAAAGAAGATGTTAAGTTTTAAAAGTACAAAAAACATGGAAAGTTAGTTAAGAGAAGGTTTTAAAGTTTCAAGAGTCTAAGAGATGGGGAGGGTCGATGGAATGGTGCCTTGGACTGGAGATGCAGTGTCTTCTGCAGACGGTACGATGGTCGGTGAAGCATTGGAGACAAGCGATGGGTCTTTGGTTTTCATGAACTCGAACATCTTCTTCTCCAGTTTATTGATCCGCTATTGGCTTGCCTTTAGCTCCCGATCACGTCGCATATTCTCCTCATCCTGTTATGCAATATCCTCCGATGAGTTGTCTTTGTTGCGGCCTGCTCGCCACGTGGAGTTGGCGGAGGAGGAGGCACTCCTCGCCCTCTTGGTGCCCTGATCGGAGTTGCGAAATCCAGAGATGTTGGAATTATTCACGATGCGTGTCGTCTAAACTTACCCGCTCTTCTGTCACAAACATGGTCAGCCGTCGCGAGGACTTGTATTTCTTGGTTGATCTTCTCCTGCTCCTTTGTCTTTTGAAGCAGCGTCTCTAGCATCGTCTTCATGCTAGACAAGAATTCTGGAGTGACCGCTACCACTGTCGTTGCTGGAGTTTCAGGAATAATTATCGCATTGTTAGTTGTGTTGCTGGTTCCATCTGCTCTGTTTCCCGATCCGTCGCTGGTGCTGTTGATAATGGGTTGTTGTTGATTGTCGTCTCCGGGCATCTTTATTCGAGTTATTAGCACAATGGTTCTCTGAGTAAGAACGTCTCGTGTATCCCTTTAGTCGGTGCCAAATTGTAGGAGTCGAAACTCATACAATTGAATTTGTAAGGGTTTTAGAGGAGGTGCGAGACTTCTGAATAAAACCACAATGCAGAAAGTTAAAGAGATTGTTTATTGTTGTTTCAAAAGCTACAAGTCTTTTGCTCTGAGAAAATTCAAATCATCATCTGGGTTAATACAATGAGCTATAAATAGCTTTTCAATCATAAGTTTAAGTACTAGGTTCGGGTCTTGCCCATTAAACCATAAATAGCTTTTAGACCCATAATATCATTAAACCCATTTTAAACATGTATCTAATTCTATTGGGGGCCTAATAGCAAATTGGGCCCTTTTAAACATGTTTAGGATTTTCTTATGGATTTTTGCATATTTGGTCTTGTCGTTACATCGATCTCATAGGGGTGGAATCCGACCCCTACAGTGGGGTATTAGTTCAGGCCGACAGAAGCGATCAAAAGCCTATCTTCTACACTAGCAAGTCTCTAACCGATGCTGAAATGAGATACCCGCTAACTGAAAAGTTGGCGCTCACCGTCTTTATCTCTACCAGGAAGTTAAAGCCTTATTTCCAATCACATTCCATAATAGTACTAAGTACTTTCCCATTGTGGGATGTCCTGCATAGTCCAACTCAATCTGGAAGGCTAGCCAAGTGGGCGATAGTGTTACGTGAGTTCAACATTGACTATCGCAACATAATATGAAGCGCTACTCGTTGGGTTGCGACCTGCCCGCGAACTTTGAATGAACAAAATCAACGCTTTCTATGATTCTCAGCTCGTCGACCACCAGTTTAATGGCGAATATGCAACGAAAGATGATCGAATGGAGGCCTATCTAAAGCTCATCAAAGAGCTAGCCACAGAATTTGAAGAGTTCTAAGTGCGGACTTATCATCTATCCCTTTTATTTGAGTGACCACTAGCTTGAAACATTCAATAAAACCCTAAAGAGTCTCGGTTACTCCTTGGGACATCATCCATAAGTTTGCCTCTAAAGATCTCCACTCGACAAGGATTGCAAACTCGTTTTAGAAAGCTTTGGAGAACTGTCCAAAGTTGTTAATCAAATTTCTCTCCATGCCAGAAAAGTAATGAAGAATTGCCCCCTTGAGATGTTCTACAAACAGTAGACAATAACCGATATTTTTTTCTTGAGGTCGAAAGTTTGCACGGCCCATCGCGATCGAGAACGCCGTGATGTGTTCTATTGGATTGATTTTTCCATCATAAGTCGCCAATTTGATCTTTCCAGGGTCAGAGAGCTGCGATTTGGTGATCTGCTCCGTGAATGGTGTGGTCCGCGCTTCTTCGAGAAATTGATCGATTTTAGGAGCCTAGCTTGTCGCTCGATGGACTTGGGATCACGTATCCCTCAATTCGAGGGCGGTCTACCGCAGAGTAGCCTTTAGCTCGTTCATCTCCTTTTGCTGGTTATCGGCAGCATAGAAAATATATGAAAATGGATAGTATAAGTGGTAAAATACGAGGTATATCAATGTACCTAATGGATGTTGTAATTGCATATATGGATCACTTGATACTGATATATACATGAAAATCCCTAAAAGATAAAAGATCCATGAAGTATCAAAAATGCATGAAGTATTATCTAAAGAAATATGTTCTGTCAAACTACATCGATCAATTTATGGATTAAAGCAATCTAGACGAATGTGGTAGTAAAGGATACATCAACAATGTGATATGCCCTTATGTGTTTATTAAGAAATCCTCATCAGGATTTGTAATAATTGTTGTGTATTTAGATGATCTGAACATAATTAGAACTCAAAAAAAAAATTGATGATGCAAGAATTCATATGAGATAAGATTTCAAAATGAAAGATCTTGGAAAGACAATTTTTTTGTCTTGGCCTTCAAATAGAACATCTCAAAAATGGATTTTTTGTGCATCAATTAAATTATACTAAAAAAGTACTTAAACGCTTTAATATGGATAAAGTGACTCATTTGAGTACTCCAATTGTCAATAGATCGCTTACTGTTGACAAGGATCCATTTCTACTCTTGTGAAAATAGTGAAGAAGTATTAGGTCCTGAAATACCTTATATGTGTGCTATTGTTGCATTAATGTATCTTGCAAATTGTACGCGACCAGATATAGTTTTTGTTAGTAATTTACTTGCAAGATAAAGTTCCTTTCCTACGCGTAGACATTGGAATTGAATAAAATAAATATTCCATTATCTTCAAGGTACAAATGATTTTGGAATATTTTATTCAAGAAATCTCGAGGTTGGTCTAGTTGGTTTTGCAGATGCACGCGTTCTATCAGATCCACATAAAGTTCGATTGCAAACTGGATATGTATTCACAATTGGCGGAACTGAAATTTCATGGTGATCGTAAAAACAGACTTTAGTTGCTACTTCTTTAAATCATGCGGAAATCATTGCACAACATGAATCATGCAGAGAATGTGTTTGCCTAAGATCAATGACTCTACACATTCAAATGCAAGCAGAATAGTCACCAACAAAGAGCCAAAGACACTGTTTGAAAATAATGTTGTTTGTATTGCTCAAATCAAAGAAGGTTATATCAAGAGTGATAGAATAAAAAATATTCTTTCAAGATTTTTCTCTTACACTCAAGAACTCGAGAAAGACAAGAAAATCGATGTTCAATCCATTCGCTCAAGTGAGAACGCATCAAATTTATTTAAAAAGGCGCTTCCAACTACAACATTCATAAAACATATTTAGAGCATCGTAATGCGTCATCTATGAGATCTATAGAAGAAACATTATATCTATCTTTTTTTGGGAGAGACTATATTTTTTTTTTCTTGTCATGAATTTTATTTTCACTGGATTTTTTCCATTATAAAGGTTTTAACGAGGTGGTACAAAATATCCTAACATGATGAATATTTAAAGGAGAGTATTATGATCGGATAAATATCCATTAGGATAACTATCCTATTAAGAAGGTAAGATAAGTATCTTATTAGTATATTAGTATAGTTACCGATGTCATTTAGGGATAATTTACCGCCTTACTTCTACTATAAATACATAGTACTACATGTAACAAAGAATGATATTAAGAAGCTTAATATATACATCTCTCACTGTTTGGTTCTTCTTTTACTCTTTTTTTTTTTGGTAGTGAACCGGAAGCAAAAGCTCCCAGTGATTTATTAACTCAAAGTAATTAAACACATACTTGTCTTGCTCGAGTTTGTCCCAAGACATCCTCATTCAAGATCAAAATTACATATGAAGGAACACAAGAAAAAACATGAAAACCCAAAGGCAAAGAAAAAGCATAGTTCGCTAATCTATCGGCTAGACGATTAGTCTTCCTATACACATGTAACACAGGACCCTCTAGTCCTTCGATAAAAAGCCATGGCACAATCGTACCAGGAAATACAGCGGGTGTGATTCACCAACCTCTGTCAACAAAACCGCCACTACCATCTCTGAATCCACCTCCAACTCCAAACAATCAATCCGCTTCTCCCAAGCAATGTATAATCCATAATAAACTACCCATAGTTCCTCTAGAGTCGATGAGCATCTCCCGATCTTTTACTCTTTTATAATCTTAGTAAGCAAACACATATATTATATTATAGTTCTTAATAGTCTTATTAGTCATTTCTCCATTTTTTTGGTTTTAGGACAGGGGCATCATTTATTCAAATTGTGAGGATATATAATCAATATACAAACAGCATGTTAGTCAAGAATTAGGGAAAATTGCAACAACAAAAAAAACCAATGAATCTTCAATTCGACGAAAAAATCCCAAAGAATCTTCTGGTGATATAAAATTTCCAACATTTTAATTTAACGCAAATTAATCCCAACATTTTAATTTAACGTAAATTAATCCCAAAATTGATAATCATAAAAGGTTTGACAAAATCAATATGACGAATAAAAAACACAAAAGAGTGTCACAAACCTAATATAAAGATTAAAGGATGCTTCACTGATAATCAAAGGGCTATTCGGGCAATACAACGGTGGAGCCAAGCTGAGCCTCCTAACACGAGATACGGTTGAAAACGCCCGTCACAGGTAACACTCTTGGCTATATTTCATGCAATGGTGTTGGAGCTCAATGTTTCCAATTCGAACGTGCATTACTCAAACTTATTTTTAGAGCTTCAACCTGACCCAATAGAAGACGATATTTAGGCCACTCATATGGTTTGAGAATTGCTTCCATAGCTGTTTTGCCATCTCCAACCATAATAATCTTTTTGAAACGTAAATCTCTAAAGCTCTCTATCAGCCACACGATATCTTTTAGTTGAACAATTATTTGGTTAGGAAAAGATGATATGATTTTGTGTTCATTCTTGTAAGGATTTGAAAAAAAAGTTTTAGTTTGAATATGAATGGATTACAGAGAAGACTCTACGTGAGAGGAACCAAACCATCCTAATAAAAAAGGTGACCCGTTTCTTTAATCTATTTGGTTTGAATTTTATAATGCTTTGTCTCTTTGGTCTTATCTCTTATGTGTTTGTTTCAGATTTAGAGTAGTTTACTCATTAGTCATTTCTATCTAGTAAGTTAAGTTTTGCTGAGTGTTATGTGTTTATATTCTGAGTACCGTGAATTCGCTTTGCCTCAAGGTCAAAAAACCCAATTTGCTGGATATAGGGCGATTCGTGTTCACTCGACCTCCAATAAGAACCTCTGATCCCACCCTCTCTTCGACCAAATCTCTCAAATCGGTCCACTCCCTGCCCTCGATAGCCTCTCTCCAATTACCGGCATTAGGATCATCTGTTGACTTTAACTCAGTTAAGGTGATGTCGCCGTAGTTCCTTGAAAACGATTCATCCTCATCCACAGCAACGATTAACTCGGTCTTTTTTGCTTCTTCTTCTTTGGGGCCAACCTCTTCAGTTTTGCCATTCTCTTACTTGCCTGTTTCTTACTCATCTTCACTCCTGAATTCTCTGACAAATTTTCCGGGTCCGAGAACATGCTGTTTCTCTTCGAAGGGATGGAAAAGTCTAGCCAAACAATAGGTCAGACAACTGGTGAGGCGGCGAAAACCCTAAACTTCAATTAAATATAACCTATGTATTTTGATATTTGGAATTGAAAAGTTTTACTTTTTTCGTTGCCCATATATATAAAGAGAGAAGAAAAATAGGTATAATGAAACAAACAATCAAAACAGACACATAAGACTGAGAAATCAGAATATAAACAGCAACCACCAACTTAGACAGAAATGACTAATGAGTAAACTACTCCGAATCTGAAACAGACACATAAACCCTAAACCCTAAACCATGAACCCTGAACCCTGAAACATGAACCCTAAACCCTAAATCCTAAACCTTAAACCCTGAACCCTAAACCCTAAACCCTAAACCCTGAACCCTAAACCCTAAACCCTGAACCCTGAACCCTAAACCCTGAACCCTGAACCCTGAACCCTAAACCCTAAACCCTAAACCCTGAACCCTAAACCCTAAACCCTGAACCCTTAACCCTAAACCCTAAACCCTGAAACCTGAACCCTAAACCCTGAACCCAGAACCCAGAACCCAGAACCCAGAACCCAGAACCCAGAACCCAGAACCTTGAACCCTGAACCCTGAACCCTGAACCCTGAACCCTGAACCCTGAACCTTGAACCCTGAACCCTGAACCCAGAACCCAGAACCCATAACCCAGAACCCTTAACCCAGAACCCTAAACCCTAAACCCTAAACCCTAAACCCTGAACCCAGAACCCTAAACCCTAAATCCTAATCCCTACCAGGCATCAATTTTGGAGTGTAAATTTCAAGAAAATCCTTGGATAGTAACAATTCTCTGAACGCCTGCACAAATGGTTGGCTACGTTCAGCAAAAGCAACACTGAATCCTAAAATTGATTGATTAGCAGGTGTTCTGAGGTCGATCACCCTATAATTCAAACGTGTATCCTGATTGGCACCAGGTTTCCCAGCCTGCAGAAATAATGGAAACAAAGAGCTCTAGAAGCCAGAGGAAGAAAAACAAAAACTATCACAATTCACTTATACAAAACGAGATATACTACCTCAATATCAGCTTTACTCCTGGCATCATCCTCGACTTTCAGCGGTAATCTTGTCAAGGTGACTCTGTTGATGCAGAATACTTTTCTTATTTGGATTTCAACCTGCAATAAAAGGAGTTAATGTGTGTTGAAGTCACAATCGAATTGGAAGAAAAGGAAAGCAAATAACCTGCTGCGAGGTTCCTGTCACAGGATCCTTGGGGAAAGCAATAACACCAATGACATTGACAAAAGATTCACCAGTTAGCTGCTTGAGGAATTTGATCATGTTAATGCCCACTTTGGTCTCCTCCGATTGGGTAGCCACGCAGTCTGGCCATTATCCCCTAGGGAGCGAGTCTTTGAGGGTCACGGGGGAAGAGTGATGTTTTGCGGATGTTGTTAAGGGCACAAAAGAGCATTACCACTCTCTCCAAGCCCACTCCTAATCCACCGTGAGGAGGTGCACCGAACCTGTAAACATTATTTTTTGTAGTCATTCTCAACTCTTATGAACCAAACTGGTTTGGTTTGGTGTGTGGTTTACCTGAATGAGTTGATGTATGTTGATATTGTCGTGACATCAATGTCGCAATTCTTTGCACGTTCCTCCAATAATTCTGGGATATGGACACGTTGAGCCCCTGAGACGATCTCCTCGCCTAGAACAGAAACCACAAAGTTAGTATCAAATGTGTAGTGAACAAGATAATAGGTGAGAAGACACATAAAGAAGAATTGAAAACTCGAAGATGCACACCTCTGATGAACACATCGAATGAGTTGTTGTAGTCAGCATTGTCTGCACAGGGCATTGTGTAGAATGGCCTAACTGCTAGAGGATATCGATACAGAATGTAGAACTCTGTCTTATACTTTTCAAGCACAAGCTGGCCAAGTTTTCTCTCTGATTCTGTATTTAGGTCTTTAAGAGGATCAATTTCCTCGCCAGATTCCTGTGAACACGTAAAGATGGCCGACCAATTATAATTGGCAGTCCCTTAAAATAACACATCAAGTCAAATGAAAGAAGACCAGTCATACCTTGAGCATTTGAATCCCTTCTGCAAAGGTTAGCCTCAATGTTTTCTGAAGAAACTGCAAGTTTAGTGTCAAACATCAGAATCCAAATAAGATACAAAAAGTCAATTTGCAAAAATCCCTTGCTTGTATTGCATGGTTACCTTCAAAGGTTGAAATGGGTATTGGTTTTTGACAGCTTCGAGTTCCTTTGGACACCTCTCGTTCAATTTAGTGAATATGAACACAAACAACTCATCGACAAGGTCCATTAACTGCAGAAACAAGAAATATTAGGCAGAATAGACGAACTTGAGAGGAAATCATATTTCTACAAACATACAAACTTACCTCTGAGTAGTGCTTGTGAATCTCCATCTCCACATCAAGACCAACAAATTCACACAGGTGTCTATGAGTGAACGAGTCTTCAGCCCTGAAAACAGGACCAACCTCAAAGACGCGCTGCAAATCACCACATATTGCTGCTAGCCTTAGCCTTAGCGACAGTTTACTTCATAAACTCCAGATCTAACTATTACATCCTTATCAGGATCGCACAGCGCGCTATACAAATATATAATGATCATGATAGGAGCAGAAGCGTTATCGGAAAATGTGTCTGTAAAACCAAATGTTTATTTCAAAAAACCCAACTAACAAAGCGTTGGTCACCTCACTAAAAAATGTTCACTAGTGCAGCGAAAACATTAGTGGTAAACGTGTCTGTAAACCCGAAAGTTCATTTCAAAACCCAACTTCCGCGACATGGGTAACCTCTCCAGATAATAATCACTACCGGAATAGACACGCTAAAAAAAGCGTAACTATAAACCAAAGTGTTTATTAAATGAACAGTCTAAAAACTCCTGATCTAACTATTACATCCTTATCAGGATCTCACAGCGCGCTATAAAAATATATAAAGATCATTATAGGAGTAGAAGCGTTATCGAAAAACGTGTCTGTAAACCCAAATGTTCATTTCAAAAAATCCAACTAACAAAGCGTTAGTCACCTCACTAAAAAATGTTCACTAGTGGAACAGAAGCATTAGTGGTAAACGTGTTTGTAAACCCGAGTGTTCATTTCAAAACCCAACTTCCGCGACATTAGTAACCTCTCCAGATAATACTCACTACCAGAATAAACACACTAAAAACAACGTAACTATAAACCGAAGTATTTATTAAATGAACAATCTAAAAACTCTAGATCTGACTATTACATCCTTATTAGGATTGCAGAGCGTGCTATAAAAATATATAAAGATCATTATAGGAGCAGAAGCATTATCGAAAAACGTGTCTGTAAACTCAAATGTTCATTTCAAAAAACCCAACTAACAAAGTGTTGGTGACCTCACTAA
This sequence comes from Crucihimalaya himalaica, assembly GCA_004349715.1. Taxonomy (NCBI): domain Eukaryota; kingdom Viridiplantae; phylum Streptophyta; class Magnoliopsida; order Brassicales; family Brassicaceae; genus Crucihimalaya; species Crucihimalaya himalaica. The sequence goes on along the minus strand of SMJT01000075.1, from coordinate 393,995 downwards.
AAAATGTTCACTAGTGGAGCGGAAGCATTAGTAGAAAACATGTCTATAAACCCGAGCGTTCATTTCAAAACCCAACTTCCGCGAGGTTGGTAACCTCTCCAGATAATACTCACTACCGGAATAGACACGCTAAAAACAATGTAAATATAAACCGAAGTGTTTATTAAATGAACAGCCTAAAAACTTGGGTCTTGATACGCGAACATACTCGCTAATAGAACAGAAATGTGGATGGCAACACATCTGTAAACCAAAGTAATCGCAAAAGGAGAATTTCCAAAACAAGACTTATCCAAAATCACAAGAACAGAAACTGCGTATCATATTATTTAAACCAAGGCTCAAAATAATTTAAAACAAAGCGTCAAAATTGGAATAATATCTTCCAAGCTAAAAGATGAAACGAGAAGGGTAAACACCACCCAAGCTGAATAAACACTAAAAAAAAACTATGCATTTCCTCCGCAAGCATCATCAACGACCTCGACAACTTGCTCGGACGGAACCTCTGTCGCAGGATCTGACAAACTCTCATCATTTGACGAATTAGAAGAACTCGAATCCGAAACAGTTTCCTCACGAAGAAGACCAGGCGTACTAGAACTTCCTCGGTTGGATCTAGAAGCCCCAAGGATCTCCTCGAATTCGCTCACATGCTTAGCAAACACCTCCTCCGCAAGCAACAAGCTGGCCTCCTGCTTTTTGAGAGCATCAAGCTCGTCACTAAGGTCAGGCGCCTCATCACTGTGAAGCAGCTCCACGAACTCGATATTACTCTGAACCTGGGCAAGGTCAACAATATCAATCCTTGGTTGGTCGTTGATCATCCTAAGCTTTTCTCTAGCTCGGCTGATCCTCGCCTCATACTCTGCCGTCGTTTCACGCATTACTTTATCAACGACTCGCTGAACAGCTGCTTCCTGAAGCTTGGCCGCCTGGTTTAACCGGCCAGTCAGATCGGAGACTTGTTGCTTTAAAAGTTTCCTCTCGGACTCAGACTCTGTGAACGTAACATTTGTCTCGCGATGTTTTTCCTTGTTTTCCTTCGTAATAGCTCCCAAAGCAGCAACTCGATCCTCCGCTTCGCGTCTCTGCCTCTTAAAATCATCACAAGCTCTCTGAAGATTAGCAAGCTGATGACTCTGCGAGCGAGTAGTCACCTCGTAATCAATGGCAAGCCCATTGAGCAAAAAAAGGAACTGCCAAGAAACAAATCAAATCATCAAACCCAAAACGGAAGAAAAATGCGGAAAAATTTGTCAAAGCAAAAAAAAACTCGTACCTTCATGCAATGAAGAGCCATGCTCGAATAAGCATCTTTCTTCGACATCTCTCTCGGAGGAGGGAACTTTGTTACTGGATAAACGATCTTCGACAAATGAGACGTTGCCGCAGCACTGCTGCTGAAAAGCTCCTTCGGCTTAGGAGGGGGACCCGGATACTTCAACCTCGACAGGTCGTTAAAATCAGCATTTCTCTCACTATCTCCTCTAGCACGTTTGCGTTCTGACTCAACGACATCATCTTTCTTCCTGGCATCTTTACAACGCCTCGGCGATGATTCTGGACGACACTTGGTGACAGCAGGGACATTTCGCTTGAGCTCCGGAAGACTTGGCCTAGGTGCAAGGATGGCAGTAGTACCAGCTCTAGGGACTGACGGACTCGGTCTAGCTCACTACAGCGCCTTTGCAATGGTGTCGACCCTCGCCTCAGCTCCCAAGGGGATAATGGCCAGATTGTTGATTGTTCTCATGAATCTTTCTGAGAGTTTTTAAGGGGCTTTGTTGTCGTTATCTTATTCTTGAGGCGAGGTTCATTAGAGTTGAGAATGACTACAAATAATAATGTTTACAGGTTCGGTGCACCTCCTCACGGTGGATTCGGCGTGGGCTTGGAGTGAGTGGTAATGCTCTTTTGTGCCCTTAACAACATCCGCAAAACATCACTCTTCCCCCGTGACCCTCAAAGACTCGCTCCCTAGGGGATAATGGCCAGACTGCTGATTTTTCTCATGAATCTTTCTGAGAGTTTTTAAGGGGCTTTGTTGTCGTTAGCTTATTCTTGTCACATTACACCAAGTAAGCCAAAGCCTTTCTCCCAGTACCATAACAAAAGTTCTGGGAAAAATTGATTTGATGATGAATAAAGTATATGGTTTTCTATTTATGTTTTGCATTACCATAACAAAAGTTCAAGAGCTCTGGTCAATGTGAAAGCTGAAAATAGTACGTTTGTCACAGTAACAAAGACGAGATATTTGTTCTTACTTGTTAGCTTGATACCGAACTAACTAGCTGACTGTCCAACCAAGTACTTGCTTATGTTCGGAATAAACAAAAAATCGGATTTAACCGTATTTGAGTTTTTTTTTACTACTATTAAAGATATTATTTATGTTTTTTTTAATAATACATTTTTGAATCGTCATTCATATTCTTATAGCTAAAATGTGGGACTTATGTTTGATGATTTTTGCTTGCCTTTTTTTTTTGAAACTTGCTTGTTTTTTCTTTTACATCTTAATTATTATTAACTTGAGACCAAGTGGTCAGTAAATACAGTATTCGATCGTATAGTTGGTACATAGGTATGAAAAACAGAAAAAACTTTTTCTGGAATTTGAGTTTTTCCTTAGATATGTACTAATTTATTAACTTCTATTGCTTCCCATTAGAAAATCACTTACTGCAAACAATTTAGTCTACCAAAACTTCACAATGCTGTATCGAAGATGATTTTTTTTTATATAGTATTTGCACCAACAATGCTATTTAGGCCGTCTTTTAACATAGACTAGTGGAGCGGTAGAACAGGACCCCGACTCAAATACAAAATATTTTTAAGAATTTATTTACCACATACATAAATTGGACTCATATTTTTTTAATTTTCTTTATTTTTTATTAAGTATTGATATGTGTATATATTGCATGCATTTAGAGTATATTTTCATTCCATTTTGTGCATATATAAGTTAGTTTTGTATCATTTTCATTGATTTCATCCTCATTTGGATCATGAGTCTCATCTTAGAGTCCTAGGTGTATATATTTCCATTTGCCTTGTGTTTTCTTTGTGTTTTATGTGTTTAGGACTTGGTGATACTTGGATGAACCAATTGGGAGCTTGAAGGAGTGAAGTCAAGCCATTGGAGATGGCTAAAGCAAGGAGGAAGTTGATCAAAAGGAGACAACAACTCGGAGGAGTCGTATCGAGCCAGGTATCGACCTGTATGCAGGTCGATACATCCATACCGAGCGACTTATCGACCTCATACAGGTCGGTAATTCTGGAAATCAGAAGACTGTCAACCCCAGAAACTCTTACCGACCCATGAATCGACCAAAAGCAAGTCGATATCAATGTACCGACCAGCGTATCGACCCCATACGGGTCGGTAATTCTGAGACCAAAAACAACAGAATTCCAGAGAGTTGTATCGACCTACGTATCGACCGCATCCGGGTCGATACGTCCTTACCGACCCAGGTATCGACCGCATACAGGTCGATACCATTGCATTGATACGAATTTCTCCTCTTTTGTAGACACTTTTGGACCATTTTTTTTACATATCTCTCATTTCTAAAAACAAACAAAAACATTATTCTCTCTAGTTTTCAGAGTTTGTAATGATCATATCTTTTTAATCTATGGTTTGATCTTAATTTCCTTCTAGATTATGCTTAATCTTGTCTCTAGCTTCATTTCTATGGTTTTATTTTTGGATTTGAGTCAATATTCATGAGTTGACTTTTTATGTTCTTGAGTAGATTTTGGATTTTGATGTTTGTGTTGTTTTTCTTAACTTGAATCATCTTATTTTCATTTTGTAATCATGTTTATGTCTGAATCTTTTGGGTATTTATGTGTAGAATTGATGGCTAGTGAGTAGTCTCTTAAGAATTCTTGGGTATGGTAGATTAGGGTGATTCTTAGCTTGTTTTTGATGTTTAGGAGCTAGACTCTTTGTATTCTTTACTCATTGAGTGTTCTTAATGCTAGATCGGCCTTGATCAAGTCGGTTTAGAGCCTTAGGGATTTTATCCATCGGGAGATGTTTGATATTATTTATGCTAAGTAGTTTACGATGTTGGCAATACCAAGGGGTTCCTTTCTCTGTGAATCTGCGCTGACTCTCTTCAATCTTCTCGCTCTTTTTCTATTCTCCTCAACATAGTAACATCATTATCTGTTTCTTCGGGGAGAGAGTCATGTCATTGGTACCATGTTTTCGACTCTCATTCTTGACAAGTGATCGGCAACACTGTTCTCGATCCCTTTCTTGTCCTTAATTTTCCAAGTCGAACTCTTGGAGAAGTAGTATCCAGAAGCAGTCTCGGCTTTGCATCTTTCTGGCAGCAAATGTCTCAAAGCGGCATGATCCGTATATAAAATCACCTTTGATCCAACCAAGTAAGAGCGGAACTTTTCAGAAGCAAAGACTATTGCTAAGAGTTCTTTTTCTGTCGTAGCGTATTTCATTGAGCATCATTCATCGTCCTACTTGCGTAGTAGTACATGTAGCTTTTTGTCCTTTCGTTGTCCCAAGACTGCTCAACTGCAAAATCACTTGCATCACACATTATTTCAAAGGAAGGTTCCAATCGCGGGGCTTGGACTATAGGAGCACTCACAAGAGCCGTTTTTATCTCCATAAACGCCGCATAGCATTCATCATCAAAATTAAATTCGACTTCTTTGCTAAGAGCCTAGTGAGAGGCCTTGCAATCTTAGAGAAGTCTTTGATAAACCTCCTAATAAAATCCAGCATGTCCTAAGAAACTCCGAATATCCTTCACCGTTTTGGGTGGTTGAAGGATTCATCATCACCTCACTTTAGCCTTGTCAACTTCAATTCCATCTTTGGAGATCCTATGACCAAGTACAACACCATCCTTAACCATGAAGTGGCATTTTTCCCAATTTAACACAAGGTTGGTCTCCTCCAAACGCTTTAGCACCCTGCACAAATTAGAGAGACAAGAGGCAAACGAATCTCCGTACACTGAGAATCGTCCATAAACACCTCCACAACATCCACAATTAACAGAAAATATTGACATCATACACCGCTGAAACGTAGCCGGTGCATTACATAGTCCAAACGGGATTCTTCGATAGGCGAAGGTTCCATAGGGACTTGTAAACGCTGTCTTTTCTTGATCGTTCGGATGTATGGGGATTTGGAAGAATCCCGAGTACCCATCAAGAAAACAATAAAATGAATGGTTTGCAAGCCTCTCTAGCATTTGGTCAATAAAGGGCAATGGAAATGATCCTTTCTAGTCGATGAATTTAGTTTACGGTAGTCAATGGCACATGCGATGACCTGTAATTGTCCTAGATGGGATCAATTCATCATTTTCGGTTTTGATCACGGTTATCCCACTTTTTAGGAGCTACATTGCACTGGTGGATATCCAAGTTATCCGAGATAGGATAGATAATCCCAGCATCTAAAAGCTTAAGAATCTCTTTTTAATACGACATTTTAAATTTGGATTTAGTCCTCGTTGGTTGTTCAAATTGATGTCATTGAATGCATCTTCTAGATAAATCCTATGCATGCAAAGATTTGGGGGAGTTCTTTAATATCTTCCAAAGAATAACCAATTGCTTTTCGATATTTCCGCAGTTCATTTAGAAGTTTGAAACTTCAGTATGTTCAAGTGCATCATTTACAATGACAGGATATGTAGAGTTGGGGCCAATAAAGGCGTACTTAAACCGATTGGCAAAGGTTTGAGCTCTACTTTGGAGGCTTTCAGTTCCTCCAATCTCCATCCAAGCTAGTCTCACCATAGCTAGCTTCACTTGTTTGGGACGTTTTTGTTTCCTCACGAATCACTTCGCATCGATTTTGTTTCAACTCCAAAAATACACATTTGTCGTTCTCTCGTCTTTCTCGCATCAAGCATTCTCTCATATATGATGCCTGCTCCTCAATCAAGAAACCCATGATCTCCCTTCTTACAAGTGAGTGCTACTTGAGAGAGTCCTCTAGAGCTAGCTCTTCTAGAAGCTCATCTGCTAGCTCATCCATTTGTTTGATCCAAAAGGCCTTGGTTGTCATATGGTTGGTCTCTTCATTACCTCATTAATGTCAAACTTAAGCACAATATCTCTTCCCAAGTGCAAGTCTATCTTCCTCTCCTTACATCAATGATAGCTCCAGCCGTAGCCAAAAAGGGTTCCCCAGGATAAGAGGATCTTTTGGTTTCTTCGTCCATCTCCTAAGACGATGAAGTCGGTTGGCACTATTCAAAGTTTCCAATCATTATGGTAAGTTCTCAACATCCCAACTGGAAACTACCTGAACGGTCTGCCTAACACTAAGGAGATGCGACATCCCTTATATTTTTGAACCCGAGACGTTTTGTGCTACCGAAAGCGGCATTAGGCTTACACTAGCCCGATCGCTAAGACATCTCTCAAATGACATCACGTCCCAAAGAACACCGTAACGTGAAGCTACCTGGATCTTCTCAAATTCTTCGTGAGACCTTATTTTGAAAATGATGGCCGCTAGCACCTCATGATGAGATAACATCCCTTCCATCTCTTCGCCTTCTCCTTATATGAATCCTTCAAGAACTTGCTTATATTGGAGCAATCATTAAAAAGCATCCAAACACTTGGTATTATTGGGTTGTAGCTCATTAATTTGCTTATCAAACATGGCTTGTACTTCTCCAATAGTTGCTTCTGAAGCGTCCAGAGAAAGGTTAGGCTTTAGGTTTCATACGGTTTTGGCACAAAAATAGTCTCCTTTTGTGCAAATTCGTCCATCCTTGGAGACTCTGTTTGGACGTATTTTGGTTTTCCTCACCACCTCAAACATCTCTATCTAGCTTTGTCCTTTACTCAAACTCATTAACTCTAAGCTTCATTCTCACGTCCTAAACTCATCTTCGTCAAGTCTTGGTAACTTTTTTCTTCACCATTCTCGATGCCGAACACTTCTTTCTCTTGGTGGAAGTTCTCTCCAACTCTCAATGTGATAGCACTTATGTATTCCTTAGGATTCGTTTCCAGGCTTTCAGGAAGTTGTCCTGTTTGTCGGCTCGTTGAAAGATGTGTTTTGAGCTACTTGTTGGTCTAAATGTTTCATTTTAGACGATAGAAGGCTGGTCGACTGTTTGCGTTTAGATCTTATAAGAGAACAATCACTCTGGTGCTGGATTTGCAGTCATTTTCTTATTTAACCTCGATGGAGTTATTTGCTTGCCCGGTTTAGCATTGGTTGGACATACCTTTAATGTCGAAATCCGGTTGTTGAGATAACTCGGTGTGGTTGGGGTTTGTACCCTTGTTGTAGTTTGGTACACAATGGAGCTTTTCCTTGCTAGTAGTCTTGGTTGTTGGGTAACCCTCCTTGGTTCCTTGGTATTGTTGGTTTAGGCACAAACTTGCTGATTCTCATCCTTGGTTGTTTTGGTTAGATCGCGGAATCGATAGGGTCCTGGGTTGATAGCCGCTTGTCTTTGTTGATTCGCGAAGTTCGGTTGTTGGTATTATTGCTCTTGTTTGAAATTGCCGTTGATAATTTCCTTGGTTTTCCCACGAAATTTCAATCTCTTCTTAGAGTTTCAAGACAATCCCCAAGACCAAACTTCTTGGCACACTTGCGCATCATACTCACCAACAATAGCTAACGTTGCTCTGAGTACTTTTGCAACACTCTTGTCCATCTTTTTTCGAGCAAAGCTTTTATTTCCTTATTCCTAACTGTTCTTCTTTCCACCGCTCTCCTCTTGAGGGCTCTACTCGTGAGTCTTCTCCACTAGCTCCCTATCACTTTGAAGAGCCAAGTTTTCTACCAGCTGTAATGCCTTTGCCTCGACATCCTTGTCCGAGGAAGTTCCGCGTTACTTGCCTGTGTCTAGGAGAGCATACCTAATCTTAGGAACCACTCCTGTATAGCAATGTGCTCAAAAAAGTGACTCATCCGAGAGATCCATGATGGGAACTTAGTCGTGTATCCTTTAAATATCTCCCACGCCTCACTGAAACTCTCATTGTTCTTCTGCGTGAACTCGATATTGTCGTTTCGGAAGTCGGGCTGTCCTTGATGTCGAAAAGAATTTAGCAGAGAATGCTTTCTTGCATTGGTCCCATGTCGTTATTTGAACCGCTGGGCAACTCTTCTCCCCACTGCCTAGCCCTATATCCCAAGTGAGAATGGGAACAACCTCAACTTAAACGCATTCCTCTAGAGATGCCGTTTAATCTTAACAGCCCACACACTTGATCGAACTGATCCAAGTGGTCAAGGGGTCCTCAACGGGCCAGTCATGAACTTGTTTCCTTGCACCATGTTTAATCAAGCTTGCCTTGATCTCAAAGTTTTTATTCTCAACGGCTGGTGCTTGGATTACCCGCTTCTGTTTCCGTGAACTTGGGGTTCTCAAACAGCCCCAATCACTCTTATCTGTGCTCTTTGAGGATGAGTGGAACGCCATCTAAGCCCAAAAAACCCCTTGGCCTGCTTCCTCCTCATTATTATCACCCATCTCTAGACGATGGAATCGCTCAAGTCTCTCTCTTTCTCTTCTCGCTCGTGTATTCAACCTTTCAAGTCGACCAAGGTCTTGCACAATATCAATCAGATTTTTTTTGACCTTGACTCCTCAAGTTCATACACCTGAAAAAGAATATAACCTAAAGCTCACAAATTAGTATTTCCTTAGAACGAAGCTTAGTCTCAAACAAAATCCAAATCTCAATGGCTATTCTAGTTTCCCCGGCAACGGCGCCAAATTGATTGTCAGAGTTTTTTAGCTCTGCACCCAATTAACCCGATGTGCACAACACCACAATAATGGCGTATCGTTATAGCACGTAGGGTATCGAATCCACAGGGAAACAAGAACAACACACCAAGAATACAGAATCTCGTTTAATCTAAGCGGATAGGGGTTTTTGTGTGTGGTGAAATGTTTAACGAACTAATAAAAATAAAGACGGAAAATTTAAATACAAGAATAAAAATAAACTAAAACAGAGCGA
>SMJT01000075.1:344774-384955 GCA_004349715.1 Crucihimalaya himalaica | reverse complement strand
GATAGTTTTGGAAACAAAACTTAAAAATCCAAAACTTAAAAGTATGGTATTTTTGAGAATTACCTAATAAGGCAATAACGATTAGGTAAAAGTAAAAGTAAAACTGAATAACAAACATATACCAAAATAGCAATACCATAATCAGAGACACTTAACCAAATAATTAAAGATACAAAAAATAGAAAACTCATACTCAACAATAAAGTTAACCGAATATTTTCTTGATCTTTAGACAAAAAGTTGATATACCAACGAAGTTCATAGATATAAGTTTAGTTTCAACAACATTTATTGCCATGCAAAACCTTACTTGCAAAACATACCGAACAACAACATAAAAAAAAGAGACGAAGTGACATGTGTGGAAACCCAATTCCATCGAAAACTGTAATTGTGGTTCAACAAACTTCGACCCAATGGACCAAGTTAAGGAAGACCTAAACAGAAACAATATGGGGTTTAAATGACGGTTTTTGAATTAACACAATGATACACAAACAAATCCTTGGTAAGGTTATCGACTTCGGATGACTCCTAACTTGTTCAAAAATGTTCAAACATTCAACAAAATGCATTCTTTTAGCCTAAGAAACACTACTAAAGATCGATCCACTCCCGTGGTAACAATCCCTTTCAATGTCTAACAATCACAAGAACTCCCGTTCGCAATTCAAAGACAATGAAGCATTAAACTCAAGTCTAACTAGCCACAATTCATCTTAAATATCAACTCCCGTTGGCTAAGGTATGAAAGCACTCATTGAATTCATTCCGAAGCATGTGGGAAGGAACCCCCTAAGCTAGACGGTTACCAAAAGAAAAAGTTCTTCAAAGACATCAACCGATTCTATTGGGATGATCCATATCTTTACACACTATGCAAAGATAATCTCTACAGGAGATGTATCTCGGAAGAAGAGATTGATGGCCTTTTGATGCATTGCCACGGTTCAGCATACGGTGGCCACTTTGCCACATTCAAAACAGTCAATAAGGTTCTTCAAGCGGGTTTTTGGTGGCCTACGATGTTCAAGGTCGCTAACGATTTCATATCAAAATGTGACTCTTGCCAGAGGAAGGGAAACCTCAGTAGAAGAAACGAAATGCCACAAAACCCGATTTTCGAGGTGGAAATATTTGATGTTTGGGGAATTGACTTCATGGGACCATTCCCGTCCTCTTATGGGAACAAATATATTTTGGTGGCAGTTGATTACGTGTCAAAATGGGTCGAGGCAGTTGCAAGCCCGACAAATGATGCAAAGGTCGTGGTGAAAATGTTTAAGAGTACTATTTTCCCAAGGGTTGGTGTTCCCAGAGTGGTAATTAGTGACGGTGGATCACATTTCATCAATAAGTTGTTTGAAAGCTTACTAAAGAAACATGGGGTCAAACACAAAGTCGCTACTCCGTACCATCCCCAAACTAGCGGGCAAGTCAAAATCTCAAACAGAGAGATAAAGGCCATTTTGGAGAAAACCGTGGGGATCACACGAAAAGATTGGGCAAAGAAGTTAGATGACGCTCTATGGGCTTATTGGACTGCCTATAAAACGCCAATCAGTACAACTCTGTTTAACCTTCTGTACGGGAAATCATGTCATCTCCCGGTTGAACTGGAGTACAAGGCAATGTGGGTAGTTAAACTTCTGAACTTTGACATTAAAACGGCCATAGAGAAACGCTTCATTCAATTGAGTGAGCTTGAAGAGATTCGCCTTGAGGCGTATGAAAGCTCAAAAATCTATAAAGAGAAGACGAAAGCGTTTCACGACAAAAAGATTATCAAGAGGGATTTCAAGGTTGGAGACAACGTGCTGTTGTTTAACTCTCGGTTGAAACTGTTTCCTGGGAATCTCAAATCCCGATGGTTTGGACCGTTTAAAATTGCTCAATTTTTGTCGTATGGAGCAATTGTTCTGATGGGTAAAAGTGGGGAAGAGTTTACGATTAATGGGCAGCGTTTGAAACCTTATTTGGGAGAAGAGATAAACGAAGAGGGAACCACGGCTTTCTTCTCGGATCCCCAACAACCCTAAAAAAAAAAGGGGGGACGTCAAGCTTAGTGACGTAAAACAAGCGCGCTTGGGAGGCATTCCCATGGTATCCTTGAACATAGTTTGTTTTAAATCTTATGTAACATATGTTGTGTGTTGTAAGATATTTTACATGAATAGGTGGGTTCAGAATAAGGGAGATCATCATTTGGAGGAATTTTCAGAAAATGAGGCGCGTATCGACCGAGGTACCGACCAGAACCGGGTTGGTAAGACCGTATCGAGACAGGTATCGACCCCATACAGGTCGGTAATTCTGGACGCCAAAAATGCAAAAAACCAGAAGCGTGTATCGACCCACGTACCGAGCAGAAACTGGTCGATACACGCGTATCGACCGGCGTACCGACCGCAAACGGATCGATACCAACCCAGGTAAGTGAAATCTCTTCCTTTTCAAATCGAGGTTTGACCGGTCAACCCACATCTTATCTCCTTTAAAATCGATTTCTCTCTCTCTCAAAACTCTCATTCACGATTTTTTGCTTCTTCAAAAACACAAAAACACACACATCTCTCTCAATTCTCAACCAATTTCAACAATTTTTAATTACCCAAACTTGAAATTCTTGTCTCCATCAAGATTCACTATCCTCATCTTCGATCTCTTGACGTTACCCATCTGAAATCCTAGGTATAAACTCGATTTCTATTCTCTTTTAATCAACTTTTCACATCCCATTTTGATCATGAGAGGTTTGATTAGGCACATGCTTGAACATTAGTAATGCCCATTGATGCTTTAATCGAATCCCTAGGTTGAAATTGATGAGAAACATGAAAAATTTTGAATTTTGGTGAAGTTATGGTTCTTGAGAATATGGAAATCGAAAATTTGGGGGGAAACTTGATGCATTTGGTTTCATAAGATTGAATTGAGTCCCTTATGCTTACTTGTAGAAGACTAGCAAGTTTGGAGATTGTTTGATCTTAAATGTTGTGTTTTGGACTTGGTAGAATGGTGAATTGGTGGTTTCGTGTTGAAATGATTGTGAGTTATGCTTTGATGATGTTGTTAAACTTGATGAATGTGGCTCTTTGTTACTTACAAACACTCATTTCATTCTCTTGATATTGCCTAGCCACATTTCACATGTTAAATGCTTGAAATTGATGTTTGATGAGCTATATGGAGAATTTTCAAGATCATAGGCAATATCAATTTGAATATGTTAGTAATAAGACTTGGTAATTTCCTATTGTATGCTTCTCTTGTAGGTACTAATGGCACCACAAAAGAAGAAGAATACACAAACATTAGCCCAAGCGGTAGCGGCTAAGAAAAGAGGAAAGAAAGTTGTCATCGAAGAAAGCGACAGCGAGAGTGAAAATGAGGTTGAAATAGAGAATGAAAGTGAAGATGAAATCCCTATGAGCCCGAAAGGAAAGGGCAAGAAGGTAGATTCAAAAGGAGGAAAAGCTACAAAGAGTGAAGCGGAAAAAGGGAATAAGGCAAAACCAAAGAAAAAAAGCGGGAACCTATGCCGAATACCTTAAGAAATTCCGATCTATTCCCTTCGAGCAAACAAGGTACCTCGATCAAACTTTGCTTGAGGAAATGGGATTGTATGAGGATGTGATGACGCTCTTTAGAAATATGGGGTTGGAGCGGTTTGTATTGATGAAAGAGTATGCCTATACTGAGGAAACTCTACAATTCCTCATCTCGCTCAAATACAAAATCAACAAAGGTTCGAGAGAAGAAGTAGAACAAGACCCGGGAGAAATCGAATTCAAGGTAAAGGGCATTCAATATGTAGTGAAACTGAGAGACCTCTAGAGGGTGTATGGTTTCAGAGGAGGATACTTTAACTTGATGAACTACAATCAACGTCAAGCTGCTCGTGTATGGGCGATGATTGGGAACGGGCGATTCAATGGGGCTAAAACAAGGGCAGCCAACATGAGAAATCCAGCTATTAGGTACGTCCACAAGGTACTCTCAAACACCATGTTCGCTAGAAAGGAGAGTAGCGTCATAAAACAAGATGAGATGGCGCTTATGATAATGGGAATGAAGCCAATCCTCAGAACCTTCGAAGATGGAACAGAATCGTCTCAGTCTAAGTCTGAGACTGTTCCCGTACTATCTTTATCGTACTGATGACCAAGCCGTGAAGCCGTATAACCGAAAGTCATCCTCTTCAAGCCGTATATACCAGAATAACGATCAAAATTTCCTTAAAATACCATAGTTTAAAGTTTTGTTTCCAAGCATACCACCAACTTTTAAAAATTTCAAAAGTACTATTTTTTCAAAAAAAATTCAAAATTTCCAAAAATACCACAAACACAAAAATCGATTTTTAAAGGGTTCAAAATTTAAATTTTTGAGTTTAGTTTTGAACATTTTAAGTTAATTTTAATTTTGTGGTATTTTTGGACTTTTGAAAAAAATGGTATATTTTAAACTTTTAAAAATTGGTGATAGTTTTGGAAACAAAACTTAAAAATCCAAAACTTAAAAGTATGGTATTTTTGAGAATTACCTAATAAGGCAATAACGATTAGGTAAAAGTAAAAGTAAAACTGAATAACAACATATACCAAAATAGCAATACCATAATCAGAGACACTTAACCAAATTAATTAAAAGATACAAAAAATAGAAAACTCATTACTCAACAATAAAGTTAACCGAATATTTTCTTGATCTTTAGACAAAAAGTTGGATATACCAACGAAGTTCATAGATATAAGTTTAGTTTCAACAACATTTATTGCCAATGCAAAACCTTACTTGCAAAACATACCGAACAACAACATAAAAAAAAAGAGACGAAGTGACATGTGTGGAAACCCAATTCCATCGAAAACTGTAATTGTGGTTCAACAAACTTCGACCCAATGGACCAAGTTAAGGAAGAACCTAAAACAGAAACAAACTAATTACATAGACAAATTCTTGGTCAAAATTACTTACTTCAAGAACGACCAGCATCTATGTTAATTGTCGTTGATTTCTAATATCATGTTTTTACTTACTTCGCCCCCAAAAACATCCAGATAGTATATTGGTTTCGATGTTAAACCCAAGATATCTATTTTTTATTTTTTCGAAGAAAGGATCTAGAAAAACAAAAATAAGAAAAGAATGATGAAACTACCAATAAGGAAAAAAAGGAAAAAATATTATAATCAATAATGACATACTGTAATTTGAATATATATATATGATTCATAAATAAAACTATATAAAAACATGAAAAATAGAAATATAATAAATCGTAAAAAAGTTAGTGTTTTGAGTTAAAGAGAATGTCCATAAGAATGATTCATTGGTAATAACATGGCACATATCAATGAACTATTGTTTCATAAGTTCTTGAAAATTGCACATATGATGCGAGAGAGAATAAGATTTCACCTAGAAGCTTTAGCTTATCACATAAAAATAATAGAGTTTCTTCGTCCACTTACTTGGTGGCTAAAATTGTGTAATGTCCAACTAAAACAAAAGAGACCGAGATAAACATAAACGAAACCCTAATGTTACACCTATGACGTAACAAAAGAAAAGATATTTAAATAAAAAAAAAAACACTAAACCAAGAACCAAAATAAATAAAAACGAAAAGACATACCTTGGAGATCTACAAATTACCAAGACGTATATTTATGCCGAGTAAGAGATCAACATGGTTTAAAGAATATATTTACCTTGCGTAGTAAAAACGAGAATACCTGATATTGGTGATTCACAGAACCTTCTTCGAGCAAAATCTTTGAACCGGAACCTCGAAGATTCGTTACGAAATCCGAGTAAAGAACAATGGATGGAGACGGAACAGCGGTTAACCTCAAGAAAAAATAACACAGTCTAAAGATAACAACCACACCAGTAGATAAGATCACTTTTTTGATATTCTTTTTCGAAAACAATCTCCATTAGAAAAAAATAATCAAGAGGGGATAAATACATTGTGAGTCACTATGTTTATTATTAATAGATATAGAAAAAAAAAAGCACAAAATAGTATAGTAACCTTGCAGAGTAATCAAACATAGGCTTTGTTACATATTTTATAATCAACTTTAGCAAGTGGTATGATTAGGCCTGGGTTTTCGGGTTGGACCGAATAAACCTAACCGACCGAACCGAGGATTTCGGTTATCGGTTTCTATTCGGTTATTCTGTATTAACCGATCGGCAGCAATTAAAATCAATCTCGGTTATCTCTTCGGTTCGGTTTGGTAATCGAGAACCTAAATTAAACCGAAGTATAAATATACTAAATTACTAACCCTAAACAAACACCCATCGACAACTCTCATTTCTCCTTTATCGATCTCAACTTTTTGTTTTTCACTTCTTCTCTTTCGCCGCCCTCGAATCACCATAAGGAGCAACCGGATCAGTGAAGCAGACGAAGATTCCTCCTTGTTCTTCCTCCTTGTTAATCGGTTAAGCTCTTCCTCCTTGTTCTTCCTTCTAATCGAATCTCTAATCGAATTTCGAAACCCTAAATCATATAATTTTTGATTTGGGGGTTTGGTTTTTGGGGTTCCAATATGGGGGTTTGATGCTTGTTTGATGTCAGTTTAGGGCTTCGTTGTTTGTTTGATGTCGATTTGGGTGTTTGTTGTTCGATTTGGGGGTTCGATTTTTGTAACCCTAAATCATCAATTTTCGATTTTGGGATTTGAATTGTATTTGCAGTTAGGTTTTTGATTTTGATTTCGATTTGGTTTTCGTATTGTATTTGTATTCGATATGAAAGATTAGGTTTTCGAATTGTATTTGTATTTTCGATTTCGATTTGGTTTTCGTATTGTATTTGTATTCGATATGAAAGATTAGGTTTTCGAATTGTATTTGTATTTTCGATTTCGATTTGGTTTTCATTACTAATGAGAACAAAGAGTTAGTGAACTTCAGCTTTGATAGATCTTACTGCATTTTTAGTAGACAGGTCTTGTTACTCCTGTATCTGTGTTTTCTTTCCATATGCTTATGTGATCTGATTTTATTGCTGGCTTTTATTAGATCTGCTAAATATGAGTGACCAAGGAGGAGATGAAAAGGTGGACATTCATATTTTCCGTATGAATGGCTTGAAGTCTATTGTGGAGACGAGCCTCGACTCGACAGTCAAGTCCTTCAAAACCTTGTTCCAACAGATATGCAATGTGCCAGCTTCTCAGCAACGTTTGATCTACTGTGGGCAAATTCTTGATGATGATCAGACTCTTCAAAGCTATGGTATTATATCAAAGATTATGTGATTTAAGATTCTCGATTCGTATTCATAGAACTCTTTTATTTACTAGGTATAGAGGCAGATCATACTGTCCATATGGTCCAAAGACCTACTGCTGCTGTTGCTGATGAAGAGCAAAGACGGAAAATACTGACTTGGAAAGTACTGCCCTGGTGTCTTAGCAGGGAGAGTGAAGCTGAATATGTAAGCTCCTGCTGAACATCATCATTTGAAAGATCCTATCTATATGTACTAAATATTTGTACAATTGTGTAGCATTTCAGAACAATGGTACAAAACCACTTTGTCCGCTTCCAGAGCCATGCTGAACTGGTAAGCTCTTGTATAATTGAAGGATTTTGTTTGATTTGATATGCAGTATTGTTTCGCTTTACATAGCTGCTGATTACTTGTGTAGGCTTTAAGACAATTCTTGCAATCTAAGAACTTTATTGGAATCCACACACCGAACCAAGGAACTGCGACTCAGGTTCCTAGGGTTCAGATTGCAGCTGCTGTTGATGACTTGGGTAAGACATTTGAGGTTGGCCCCCGTTTTGAGGGTGGAGTCTGTGGTAAATTCGTTCACTTTGATGTGGGGATGTAGATACGCATTGGGTACTCTGAGGTAAGAAAGATTGTGCTGTTATAAAATGTTATTTCCATCTCAAGTATGTCTACTCTGCCACTAGTGCTTCGTTTCTGCAGATAATGAATCTTGTGGAAGAGTTGTGTGAATTCATATTCACGTATGTGAAAGAGAACTGCAAAAACGAAGTAAGAATTCTTGGTAGAGATTCACATTTGAACCTTTGAAGGTAACAAGGAATATTAGAACTGATATCTTGCCCTATAGGGATAAAAAGCCTTGGATTCTGATTAATTGGCTTCAAAATTGCAGCTTTATCCAAAAAGGCTAACCTTTGCAGAGGGGGTTCAAATGCTTACGGTAAGGCATGACTTTGTTGCTTTTTACTTAAGATTTCTGAGTGACCATCTTGTAATCATGATATCTTGACAGGAAGCGGGCGTTGATTTTGATCCTCTTCAAGATCTAAGCACAGAAACTCTGAGAAAACTTGGCCAGCTGGTTTTGGATAAGTAATCCACCACTCTGATCTATTCCATTTTTATATCGTTTAATGCTTAAGTTCCATATTTACAAAATTGTTATAACACTTTGGTGCTGTTGATTTGGTAATGGAAACAGGTACAACACCGATTTTTACATACTCCATAGACATCCTTTGGCACTCAGACCATTTTACACCATGCCATGTGCTGAAAGTGATTCTCCTGGCAACTGCAGCTCCTTTGATGTATTCCTCAGAGGTAATATCTTCTTTTAACCTTGTGTGTCTTCCCATTAATTAACACATCTGATAATAAATTTGCAATCTTCTGTCTCTTAGGAGAGAAGATCATTTCAGGCGGTCAAACGATTTCACATGGAGACTTATTTGAGAAACGCGCGAAGGATTGTGGTGTTGTAGATCTTCAAGAAGCAGTTAGAGATGTCGAGTTGTTCAGGTATTATCTTCTTGTAATCTTATTTACCTTCCCACCAGTTATGTTTTCAACACATCTGATACATTTGCGATCCTCTCTCCTAGGTACTACGCTGTAGCTCTCGTTGGTGGATTCACAGGGAACCTTGAGCAACTGGTCAATGCTTACTTGGGTGTTGAAACGTCCGAAAGAGACATCCTCCTCCCTCATGGACCTGAAAGGCGTGGACCTTATTATCTTTTGGAATGAGTAGTTTTTTCCATGAAACTTTTTCGGAGTTGGATTTTGTGACTTGTGTTATTGACTGATTAGTCAACATGACAGACAAATAGTCTTTGTTTTGGAGGCCCCTGTTTCTACTAGGGTCTTACTCGTATATTAGGCTTTGAAATCGGCCCATTTAATTGCTTAATACTTCTTTTTGTTTTACTTAATGGTTTGTCAGCAAAACAAACCACATTCCCCCCAAAAAACATCTGAGATTTACTAAATTGAAGTTTAAAGTAAGTTAGGATAATCTATGTGTATTATATCGTATTAAAAACAAGAACTTTCCTTTAGGAATCTTCAGACTCGGTCCTCGTCGACTAAGAACTTGCAGGAGTTTGCAGAAACGGACGGTTGCGGTTTTAAGTGTTTATAAGCGATTTACATCTATTAAAAATGGTGCGTTTACGGAATATTTACGATTGGTTGACCGCGGGTGCAGCAGTAGTTTAAAAGATAATTATCAAAATAAACACATTAAATAGTTATAAAAAATATCAAAAATCATATTATTATAATAAAATATAAAAATTATTAATTTAAAAAAATGAAATACTGAAAAATCATGTATATGATATTTACGTTTATTATTATTATTATTATTATTATTATTATTATTATTATTATTATTATTATTATTATTATTATTATTATTATTATTATTATTATTATTATTATTTTGGATAAAGTTATGAATTTAATGGAGAAATTGTTTTTTCGTGAATTAATGTTATATTTTAAAATTTTAGTTTGTTAGATTTAAACATATTAGTGATTGTAATTTATTAAGAGAATTTTGGTGTGAAGATTTTATAAATATAAAATTATAATAAGGTAACTAATTATAAATGTCAAATTATTTATATATTACATATTTATAATATTAAATTTTGATTTTTCAAATTTTTGTATATATTTTTTGATTTTAAGTGGATTTTATTTTATTTTTTAGTAAAAAGTAAATCCGCCCGTAACCGTCCGCAACCGCGATTATGGTCAACGGTTTATGTAACTGAAGTTCACTAACTCTTTGTTGTTTGATGTCAACTTCTAAAGAGTCAACTTTTAAAGTGTGTTTGTTGATCGATATTTGAATATTTCATAATTGGCAGATAGATCACAGAGAAGACTCTACGTGAGAGGAACCAAACCATCCTAATACAAAAGGTGACCCGTTTCTTTAATCTATTTGGTTTGAATTTTATAATGCTTTGTCTCTTTGGTCTTATCTCTTATGTGTTTGTTTCAGATTTAGAGTAGTTTACTCATTAGTCATTTCTATCTAGTAAGTTAAGTTTTGCTGAGTGTTATGTGTTTATATTCTGAGTCTTATCTCTTATGTGTCTGTTTCAGATTCAGGGTAGTTTACTCATTACTCATTACTCATTAGTCAGTCTTATGTGTCTGTTTTGATGTCGATTTGATGCATGTTTGGAGTCTTATATGTCTGTGTAAGTTTGTATTCTTATATGTCTGTTTTGATGTTTGAATTTGTAAATGCTTTGTTAATATTCTGTGTAATGATTCATTTCTCTAATTTGGTTTTCCATTACTAATGAACCTTATCAATGGTTTATGACTTTATGTAAGTTAAGTTTTGTTAAGTATTATCTCTTATGTGTCTGTTTCAGATTCAGAGTAGTTTACTCATTAGTCATTTCTGTCTAGGTTGGTGGTTGCTGTTTATATTCTGATTTCTCAGTCTTATGTGTCTGTTTTGATTGTTTGTTTCATTATACCTATTTTTTAGGGATGTTATCATGGGTCTAAGAACCCATTTAATTAATGGGTATGTTATTAAAATTAAAACCCATTTAAATCCATTTATTAAAAAAAATTAGATAAGGTTATATGGGTTTTCCCATTTAAACCCATATATTAAATGGGTAAATCCATAAATAAATGGGTACCCGTTTAACTGAATTTTTCATCGACCCCAAATCTCTCAATTTTTCATCTCAATCTCAACTTCGTCTCCTCTCTCTCTCTCGTTGCTTCTAAGCTCTAACTCAATCTCAGCTACGATTCACAATCCGACCCATATGATAAAGCCTCTTTATTGATATTCAAGGCTTCGATCTGGTTTCAATCTGGTTTCAATCTCTCTGGTAAGCTTCACCCTTTACTAGTTAAAGTCTCTGGTTTCTTATAATCTCACCCGGCTATTATCAATCTCTCACGTCTCTGGTTTCAATCTTGAGCAAATCTTAAAGTCTTTGTCACAATTCTTCTTAGAGTCTATCCTTGAGTTGAAATCCGAATTCACAGTTTAGTTGGGGGATTACTTGTTTGTGAACTTTGTTTGTCTCGAATCTGTTTGTGAAATTTGTTTGTCTCGAATTTGTTTGTTTAGTTGGGGGATTACTTGTTTGTGATTACTTGTTTGTGAAATTTGTTTAGTTGGGGGATTACTTGTTTGTGAAATTTGTTTGTCTCGAATTCACAGTTTGTCTCGAATCTGTTTTTTGTTTAGTGAACTTTAGGTTTATTGAAAAAGCAGGACTTTGACATTGTAAGCTATAGGGGAGTTCATCAGTCGAAGAGTAATATTAACAGATGATTATGGTTTCGTATACTTACATTTAAAAGGACCATTGACATCGATTACTTGGTGATGCAAGTGTATATGCAGTCGTAAACGATATTTACTTGATTCTGCTAGTTCTCCTCTTTTTTTAATGCTGTTCTTGTTAAACTAATACTCGATTAATAGTATTTTTCTTCTCTCTTTGTATATATGGGCAACGAAAAAAGTAAAACTTTTCAATTCCAAATATCAAAATACATAGGTTATATTTAATTGAAGTTTAGGGTTTTCGCCGCCTCACCAGTTGTCTGACCTATTGTTTGGCTAGACTTTTCCATCCCTTCGAAGAGAAACAGCATGTTCTCGGACCCGGAAAATTTGTCTGAGAATTCAGGAGTGAAGATGAGTAAGAAACAGGCAAGTAAGAGAATGGCGAAACTGAAGAGGTTGGCCCTCAAAGAAGAAGAAGCAAAAAAGACCGAGTTAATCGTTGCTGTGGATGAGGATGAATCGTTTTCAAGGAACTACGGCGACATCACCTTAACTGAGTTAAAGTCAACAGATGATCCTAATGCCGGTAATTGGAGAGAGGCTATCGAGGGCAGGGAGTNGAACATCACCTTTTGAGAAATAGATGAAGTATTTACCATTCAATTTTTTGTAATAAACTTTAAAATATTAAAATTATATTATGAAATACTTGAGGAGTATATAAACTTTGAATCAACGAAAATAATTAAGACAAGATAGAATGTTCAAACTCTCTCATGGTACAAAACATAATAAATTAGTCTTCAAATACGTTCTTAATATAAAATATAAAATATAAAATATATTGACACTAAAGTCATGTTATTTTGAATATAAGTAGAATTAGCTAATTTTATAACATATACTGGATTTGCTGTCCACGAGTATCCATATCTTCAAACAAGTCAAAACAAATTTGCCATCTTACACTTATTTCGTCAGCACGTTGGTACTTGGAGTTGCCTTTGTTGTCTAGTGACTTACTCGGAACGTGATCGCCAAGTTGTGTCATCATGTAATATATTAAAAACTCCAAATTGACAGTATTGGAAAATTTAGTGTCATCATGTAATATTTTTTTTCATTAATAAACGCCAAGTTGTATCATCATGTAATATTTTTTTCTTTCCTTTTTCCTTTAATTTAAAATATATATAAAAACTCCAAATTGACAGTATTGGAAAATTTTCGTTTATACTGCTCGTGCATCAACTTCTTTCCACCAATACCACACTGCTAGACCTGTCACCGAGTCATAATCCACGATCTGCAACCCGTCATGTGGTAGGTTACATAATTTTTCAATCTGCACCCGTCCGCTCTGCAAAATTTACGATTGAAAATAATTAACCCGCATTCGTCCCGCTTAATTTGCAGGTACCCGCAGGTAACAAAGGTGAAGAAACGATATTGACTCTAGCAAAAATGCTCATTGAGATAGGAAGTGGTAGTGGATTGTCAAAATTCAGAAGGAAAAGGGAGGAGAACCAGCGATTAAACTTGTTTTTAACGATTGAAAAGAAAAAAAAATGATGATCACGACACGGAAGAGGCATCACGGGGAGAAGAATAAGAGGTGGGGGATGACTTGATGATAGAAGCCGTTGCACTTGCAGAACAGAGTCATCGCGCAAAACAAATTCAGAAGAGTTGGTATTAGCGAGCTGGAGAGTATAGATAATCTTTTGACTATCGAAAAAGATGTTTTTCTACAGGAAGTAGCCAGAGTGGAAGAAACGTACCGCAGAGAGGGGAAAAGGGGGACAACTTGCCTAATCCAGAAGGTGGTAGACAAGCTGATATATAAGGGTTAACGGTGAAAGAAAACAAATGAATAGAGAGAACTTGAATCAGGGAATCGAAAGATTTAGTGATAGTGAAGAATCAGAGGAGTACGATTTTGATAAGATGAGGGAG
Organism: Crucihimalaya himalaica; assembly: GCA_004349715.1. Classification (NCBI taxonomy): domain Eukaryota; kingdom Viridiplantae; phylum Streptophyta; class Magnoliopsida; order Brassicales; family Brassicaceae; genus Crucihimalaya; species Crucihimalaya himalaica. The sequence goes on along the minus strand of SMJT01000075.1, from coordinate 371,447 downwards.
ATAATAGATACAGATTACCCACCAGACTGGGATCCTTACATCGTGGTTAACCTGCAAAACAAAAGTCCTGATATTGGTAGATACCTACATCAACTACATAATAGGGGACAAGTAGTGCGATATAGTGGATGAAAGGTGGTTGTGGCAAATGTGGACAAGATGTAACCGATGAAACATTAAATGATAGCCAACGTGAAAATCATATTTTTGGTGGACGAGAAAAAAGTGGACAACGTGCAGGCGAGGAAAGTCGCGACTCTGTATATGGTGGACAGGTTAGAAGTGATACAATAGGTAGTAGTGAGGGACATGTAGAAGTAGTTGAAAATGTCGGAGAACATGTATAATCTGGTGGGGGGAGACCGAGCGTAGTGGTGGACAACGAAACAGCCCCCAATCTGAGGGACAACATGAACAACGTGCTAAATATGCAGAAACAACAATTATTATCCACCGCGGAATCCAATGTGGAAATGAGACGATAAATGTGAGTAGGAGTGAAACAAGCGGTGGAGAATGAGAAACAGATGGTACAGTACCGTCGGAAAGTAGGGACCTAACCCCGATCGGATTCAGCCTTGGGATTGATGAATATATTACTACATAGGAAGACATTGGAGAAATAAAGCATGATGCTTACGCGATAGTTACATGTGAAGAGGGAGATCTATGGTCAGATGCCCCACCATTCAGGGACAATGCTGGACGGGTGTGTTATGATGTGACAAATATGAATTTGAGGAAGGATGGTGGGCAGGATTGTTTAGAGACAAGGTGCAGTTAAAAAAGGTGATGGTCGTGTATGCAGTCAAAAGAATATTCACCTATAAGGTAACAGTTTCGGACAGGAAGAGGGTTATAGCCATATGCGTGGACAATAATTATCATTGGATGATATATGCTACAAAACAGGCAGAGTCTGAAAATGTAGAAATCCGCACGGCCACCCTAAAGCATACTTGTGATGTGTCGATAAAAATTCTAGGAGAATTATTGAAGGTTAAGTATGAGAATAGTAAAAAAAGGACCACGAGCATGTGAGCTACAAGAAATGGTGTTGCAGATCTCAGCAGTACAATATCGTATATGAAAGCTTGGAATGCTAGAGAAGTGGCTATGAGTAGGGCCAACAGACAGAGGAGGAAAGCTACTGATTTATGTACACGTACCTGCATCTTATAAAGGAAACCAAACCTGAGGACTATAACAGATGTCCACACATCAAGAAACAAAAGATGGAGGGACGTTGTTCAAGTATATGTTCTTTTCTTTGGGCATCCATTGTTGTGTTTAAGTATCTAACAATTGTGATAGTGATTGACAGGACATAGACTAAAGAGATATATAAAAGATGTTTAGTTGCCACCAGTGGCCAGAATGAGAACTATCAAATTTTTCTTTTAGGATTCGGAGTAATGGACGGAGAGAACTGAGAAAACTGAGAAAGTTTGTCCCCCATAAAACAGCTTTTCTGCCACAAATCTTAGAAAAATGAGAAAGTTTGTCCCCCACAAAGAAGAACTTGTCTTCGTGTCTGATGGACATGTCGCTATATATGCATGTTTGCGACAAGTATACCCGCTAGCAAAACATGGGTCTTGTACTGTTCATTTGTATGTAAACCACCAATTTAAATGAGAAGGGTTGGTGACAGTGGTTTCTCAAGCTGCACGGTCTTATATCGTTGGTGATTTTAGGTATTGGTTTGAAGGGGAAAAAACGGTCAATTCCTCCATGAACTTAGTTGATTTAGTGAAAACACCCCCAACACTTTGCTCCGTGCTAAAACCACATGAACTAACATTAATTTTGAAATTCATACATGAACAAAACAAATCCGGCCCAATCCCACAAATCGTTAAACAGTGTTACTCTTCCGTTTGGAGCGTGATGACTACGACGCCATGTCATCAGTGACTAGGATGCCACATCATCATATTGTGCTGAATAGGACACCATGTCATCAGTCTTAAGACTTTTTTTTTTTAAAGACAACTTGTTGGGCTTGAACTGATCATGACCTCTAACACCAATTTACTAACTCAATACCAAATGTGCTAAGAGAATTCTCGTTAAAACTTCCAGTTGAAACATATATATATATACTCTTTTGTTAAAACCTTAAATATACTTCAACTTAATTATTTTAAAAGAAAAATATATATATATTTTTGGATCCTTGGTGAGAAGACCTTGTTTTCGGCAAAGAGCGTTGAGTGAATGCTCCAGAAATATCAACTGGATCACTGTGGCGTCAACTACTTGATTCTGAGCGAACACCAGCGCCCTTAGAGTCCTCTGAAAGGCTACATATGTTTCTATGAGTCCTATTTTATCGGTTGTGAACAAATGTCTATGGTATTAGAGATCTCTCCTCACGGCTGGGAGCGCTACGGGTTGTAGAAGATTTGGCCGATGCTAGAAGGTCTGTGGAGTTTTGTTTCATAGCTCGGGAGGTCGCCCTATATTTCATAGCTTGGTTGAGGACCAGCGATCTCCTTTATAATCTTCTTTGTTCCTAGCCGTCATTTTAGTTGCCACCCTCTCTTTATAATCTTCTTTGATCCTCTGTACCGTACTGGAACAGGTTCCAATCCGTAAAAATAGATGCGAGGTCGGACATTGGCTTATCATGTGGTTGCTGCCTAAGTCGAATGTGAACCTACGAATACTGAGATCGGATTAGATTTGTTCGTCCGAGCTTTAGAGGTAAGTGCGGCAAGTGCGCCACCTTTTACCTTTGAACAAAGGGGATGGATTATTTTGTCACTGCATCCATGTGGAAGGCGTTAAATTGATTAACTAGCCAGAAAGTCTATGTGGGTAAATTCTACCTTGACAATTTTGGTTTTAATAAAGTTCTTTTTGAACCAATTTAATAGAAGAGTAGGATGATAGGTCAAAACAAAAGAATGTATAGTGTAAGAGAAGGGGTTTGTTCTTTTGACGAGCTTTAACTTTAACTTGTGTTGGTTTTAGCGTTTAGATCAACAGAGTTACTCGTTTTATTTTAAAAATAAAATTCATTTTACTATTTATTGCAGGTGCACTCCAAGGAGTTGCCTACATACCTTTGAAGGGATCAAACCGCTTGTATTTCATATCACATCGAAGTGATGAGCTCATAGAGCTAGTTTGTTTTTTGTTTTTTGGCGCAAACGTTGCGCTGCCTTAGTGTTCTAGAGATAGAACTTCTTGAAGTTGACTGAGCTCCAAGCTTTGGGCTCCTCCTTGTTGAATTTGTTGAACTTGTCCACCAGGTGGTATAGTCTTGGTTTTACGATATTCTACCGATCTCTAGAGGTTCCTCCCTGTTAGTTCCAAGTTTGCCGCTTCTCTTCTGTCTCTCTTTTGAGTTTCCAAAAACCTTCCTTAGCACCTTTAAGTGCATGTTTTGTACCTTTTGGTTGTAGTATTTGGCGGCTAGGTTTTGGTAGTTCTGCGTCCGCAGGAGTGCTTTGCATGGGACCTCATCTAGGTCGTCAATCCGATATTGGAGTATAATGTTGTTCAAATCTTCACGGCTGGGAAGTTTAGTTCATCTTAGAGTGGGAATTTCCAATTTTGTCGGTGCTAATGCTTCGACGTTGTACGCCATGCTGAATGGAGTTCAACCTATACTTTTTTGAGGGGTTGTCTGATGTGACCAGAGTATGCTATCCGGCTAGTCCGCCCAATTTCATTTGTTTTTCTTGACTCATTTCTTTAGGCCATCCATTATTTTTTTATTGGTCGCCTCTGATTGCCCATTTCCTTGTTGATATCTCGGCGTCGAGTAACTTAAACAGTTATTCGTGTTTAGTTAGCGCTACGTGCTCTCAGTCGTCTGACTGCCTACAATCTTTCCTACTGGAATGGTCCTCTGCAGCTTGGGGTCAGAGGTTCATGCCAGTGCTGCCAAGGCGTATGCCGAGGCATTTTGTATGCAGTTTCAAAACTTTCGAATTCCCTAGCCAAATACTGGATGAGCTTTTAGTAGGCGTCTATGTGTTTTTTTTTGCCTCTTACTCACCGCTGAATTGGCTAGCGACAAATTCAGAATCACATTACGCCTGGAGTTTTGTTGATCCAACCTCTTTGGCGAGTAGCATTCCTACCAACATTGATTCGCACTCAGATTCATTGTTTGAAGCGCTCGAAGCGAGTTAGAAGGGTTTATTCAAATTCTCTCCAATGGGGGACTCTAGGCGAATACTGACTCCAGATCCTTGTTGGGATGACGATTCGTCAACATAGCTTCCACTGTTTTTTGGGTAGCGACTCGCTCAAAAGGTTTGAAGGTAGTTTGGATATGAAATCGGCAAGACCTGATCTTTCTTGGCAGTTCAAGGTTGGTACTTGATGTGTATACGCTAAGCTCTACTGCCATCTGACCATTTGTTTGGATTGCATGGAGCTGTGCAGTATTGTTCACAGCGGTTGGTCAGTAAGGATGACGATCGAGTGGGACTGAAAATATGGTCTCATTTTTCTAGTGGCGCCTTGCTAACGTAGAAGATCAGTTTCAGCTACCTCTGTCCTTGCAAATTAGTATTTCGCTTACTGTCGAGTTGGATACTGCGATCTACAAATAAAGGGTGTCTCCTTCTTCCGGTTTGACTAGCACAGGTTGTGAGGTGACATAAGCCTTTAGTTCGTTGAACGCGTTCTCACATTTTTAATCCCACTCAAACTCCTTGTTTCCTCGTATGAGTTTGTAGAACGGTTGGCGTTTATCGATCAATCTAGCGATGAAACGGTTAAGGGTTTCAATTCGTCCTGTCAATTTTTGGACTTCCTTCTTATTTCTCGGTGACAGGAGCTCCAATACGGCTCCATTCTATTTTGGGTTAGCTTCTATACCTCGTTTGGTCACGATATATCCAAGAAATTCTCCAGAAGTGACCGAAAAGGTACACTTGGTTGGGTTTAGCTTTATATCGTATTTATCTAGGACGTCAAACAGACGTGGAGATGTTTGATAAGGTTCTTGACTTCGAGGGATTTTACTAGCATATCGTCGATGTAGACCGCCATGGATTTTCCAAGCTCTTTGGCAAACATTTATTTCACCAAGCGCTGAGAGGTCGCACCAGCGTTCTTCAGCCGGAACGGCATTAATACGTAGTAGTAGACTACTCGATCAGTGATAAAGGCGGTTTTATCCTGATTGCCTGCATGCATCTTGATCTGGTTGTAGATGGAAAATGTGTCCATGGTTGTCATGTGGTGGCCTCCACCAACGGATCTATATACCGGGTTTGCTAGCCATTCCGGATATTAAATTTCCTTAATCATCTTGGCTTTAAGGATTCTATCGACCTCATCTTGCAACGCTTTAGCTTATTCTGGCCCAAGTTTCCGTCGCTTTTTGATGTATTGGTCTAAAGGTCGGATCCACATTTAGTTCGTGTGCGGTTATGTTGGTATATATTCCCACCATGTCATCGATAGACCAAGCATAAGTTGTTGATATATCATGGTTTTTACCCGTTTTTAACCATGATATAGGTCTTATTTTCAGAGTCCTTCTAGTGTTTTTGTAGCCTTTTTGAGTCTTTTCAGGTTTTGGCACGTTTGGAGCATAATTGGAGATATTAGAGCATTCTGGAGCTTTTTGGCGCCCGTTGAATAATTTCCTCCGTTGGATTGAGCTCAAATTTGGATACAAGATAGATCAATGGATTTAGCTTTCATTTGGAAGTGGTTTGAGGCCATTCTAACGGTGCGATCAAACGTTATGCCAGTTTTCCTGAAGACAGTCCAGTCTGGCGAGCACAGAGTCCTAGTGTCGACCGAAACCAACCCATTATCGATCGACACCGACTGCAGGAAAAGAAAACACGTGATTTTACAAGTTTGATGATTCCGCAAATTGGCCCAGAAGATTTTATTATTTACAATTAAGCCCAGAACATGTTTTACCATTATATTTAGGGTTTTTAGCCACTTTTAGAGGGAGACTGGATTTTATTCATTATTCTGAATACTTTGAGAGAGATTGGTTCTATGCAATTATGAACCCTTGTTTACTCTTGATTTATTCTATGCAATTCTATTCAATTATGATTTAAGTTTCATTGATCATGTCTGAGTAGATCTCTCTTAGGTTTAGGATTTTCTCATAAAGGATTTCATGGCTTGTTAGATAACTTGATCTATTAGGATTCATAATCTAAATTAGTTCTTCACCATAGGTTGTTCTCAAAGCTAGTTTTAGGTTGACGAATCTGGAATTTAGATCTTAGGTTGATCAATTAGACACGAGAGTGTGATTGGAAACCCGACAACCCTAGGGTGAGCAAAATAACTATCCGCAAAGAGATTCGGTTTAGTTGTTTTGTGAACATATCAAACCTGAACTTTAAAGCTGGTTTAGATCTTTAGAATTTCCAAAGAGATTTGGGATTCTAGGATTTAGATTTAGATCATTCTTGCAACGACAGTTGGTTAATTATAGCTTAGTGTTTTGAGTTCAAGAACCGTGCTAAATCTGAATCCTGATTGATTGATTTGTCTGCATTCCTTGATTTCCTGAGAAATACCCTGAGCCTATATTCCTCCCATTAAATTTCACAACTTTTATATTATGCTGCTTATTTCCTGCATTACTTTGTTCGCTTAGCTTAATTCGAGTCTTATTATCTAATGAGTGAATTCTTGAGTCTTTGTGGTTCGACCCCTAACATACTACATTTACTGCTTTAGTACTTTTAGGGTATTATATTTGAGCATATCAGTTGTCGTTGGCGTTTTGAGGAAGTTTACGAGTTCTTTCTGGAATGGTTCTTCGAGGTCGGCTCCGATGCTAATGCAACGCGTTTTGTCATAAAGGTTGATGTTGTCTTGTACAATTTTTGCTAAGGTGGGGAACGTTTTCCCTAGTTCTTTGATCGTACCGACCTCTAGCTTTTCCTTCAACTTTAATTTCTATAAGTCCTCCAACCTTCAGCTGCTTCTTTTCAATGACGTAGCAGGCTCGAGCAGCGCGCTGATCTCATTTTGTCTGAGTTCGGGAACTTCAAACAAAGATGGCAGGTCGACGGGATAGCCAAGGGGTTTCGAGTATGGCGTTGTAAGTTTGTGCCAAGTTGATCACAACAAACTCGACCTCTCTCTTGATTCCACCGATTGAGTACATGATTGAAGTGTCGAAGGCTGCTAGCGGTTCCTTGTCCAATGTGATCGCCGTGAATTTGACGTTCATCTTCTTCATGATTTTCTAGAAGATAAGGTTAAATGAACTCCCTGTATCTATCAGAACCCGTTTTACATCGTAGTTCATGATGGTGAGCTTGACTACTAGAGAGCCATTGTGGAGGTGTATTACTCCATGGGAGTCGGTATTGGTAAAGGTTATGGATACCTCTTCTGACCCGAACTTTTCCTCGTACCATTTGCTGAGGTTCATCACTTACCGAGTTCATCGAGTCTTCAACATCTAGGAGTCCTCCCACAATAACTGATATCCACTGACGGGCGGGTGGTGCCTTATTGGAGCACTCATCCCTATCTTGCTTTGTGTCTCGTGTTATTGCCGATCTTTTTTTTTTGTTTTTTCGATAATTTTGATTGTCCAAATAATTCGACCTATTGTTTCCTTCAAATTCGGCAACAATCTCTCCATCCTTAAATTTTTTCAGAAGTAGACTCTAGAGGTTCTGACACTCGTCTCTGGAGTGGCCAAGCTTTTGTGGTAATCGCAGAAGGTGTTCAGCTTAGTGGAGATACCTTCTCTCTGATACTTGTTCCATGGTTCCAATTTTGCGAATGGCTGCTTGTCGATGCTGTTGATGATATGGGTGGAATTTTTCCTTCCCCTTCCACGTTTGGGCTCGTTGTTGGTAACGACATCTTCTTTCTCGTTGTCATATGCTTATCTTAACGGCAGCTGCTATTTTGCCAACATCGCGCTCTCCTCTTTGCTGGTGACGTATCTTGATGCGCGGGGTAGAGCATCTTCCAACGTGGCAGGTTTGTTGAGGATCAGAATTTCTCTGAACCTGGATCCATGCCACATTAATTTTCTCAATTGCGGCTAGGGCGGCAACCTCTTGTATTGAAACCGTTGATAGAACTTCCTTGAAGCTTCCGATGAACGATCATAGGGGCTCGTCTACAGCTTGGACCTGGGGCCATAGATCGGCACTTGATGTCTTTCGGGTAGTGTACATGGAGTAATGCTAAGCCGTCGATAGCTGGTTGAAGGAAATGATGGAGTCGGATTCTAACCTAGAAAACCAAGCCAGGGAGTTGCCTCTCATGGTTTTGACGAACAGTTTGCATGGTCCAGCCTCCGAGTATTTTGAGGATAGATGTATCCTTTGGATAGCGAGGGAGAAAGCCATAACAAAGTGTTGTGGAAAACGTTTTACCCCAAATAAATATCGTAGTGTACAATACATTGATGTAGTACTTAAAGATCGAATCCACAAGGACCAAAACAATTACATTATTGACTATGATAATCAAAACTTGGCTAGGGTAAATAAATAGGATTTTGTAGGCCTGGGCTTTCGGTTTTCACGGTTTTATCGGTTCGGTTTTTTTGGTTTTTCGGTTTATTCGGTAAAAAGAAATTCTGCCGAATTGAACCGAATTAATGTTCGGTTCGGGTCGGTTCGGCACTCGGTTTATTCGGGTCGGTTATCAGTCAAAAAATCTGTTCCGAGAAAAAACCGAAATAGTTGTATTTCGGTTATTTATAACCGAAATAGACCAAATGAAACCCATTATACCGGAAAACAAGTCTGATTTACAATAAACCAAAATTAAACCGAAATTCAAACCGAAATTCAAGTCTGATTTACAATAAACCAACTTACAAGTCTGATTGAAAACATAAAGTCAATGGCAGTTTATAAACTGAGAATAGAAACATCAATACAAGAAGATAAGAACTGAGAACAGAAAAGTGCAAACCCAAACACGAAGATACAAGTCAGTGCCATCTATAAAACTGAGAACAAAAACATCAATACAAGAAGATAAGAAGCAACCTATAGAGTCAATGGTGGCTGAATGGTTCCATCAATACAAGAAGAAACTCTGATCTGCATTCATAAAACATTCATACATCATAAGTCCTAACTTAAAGTTGGTACTTGGTAAGCTTCAAACAAAGAGTTAGTTACCATTGACAAGGTTCATTAGTAATGGAAAACCAAATTAGAGAAATGAATCATTACACAGAATATTAACAAAGCATTTACAAATTCAAACATCAAAACAGACATATAAGAATACAAACTTACACAGACATATAAGACTCCAAACATGCATCAAATCGACATCAAAACAGACACATAAGACTGACTAATGAGTAATGAGTAATGAGTAAACTACCCTGAATCTAAAACAGACACATAAGAGATAAGACTCAGAATATAAACACATAACACTCAGCAAAACTTAACTTACTAGATAGAAATGACTAATGAGTAAACTACTCTAAATCTGAAACAAACACATAAGAGATAAGACCAAAGAGACAAAGCATTATAAAATTCAAACCAAATAGATTAAAGAAACGGGTCACCTTTTTTATTAGGATGGTTTGGTTCCTCTCACGTAGAGTCTTCTCTGTGATCTGCCAATATGAAATATTCAAATATCGATCAACAAACACACTTTAAAAGTTGACTCTTTAGAAGTTGACATCAAACAACAAAGAGTTAGTGAACTTCAGTTACATAAACCGTTGACCATAATCGCGTATAAAGAGGAAATCTATCAAAGCTACACCAAATTTTGGAACCATAATCGCGTATAAAGAGGAAATTGTCAAAGATTCACCAATTTATGGCTTTATGCAGAACAACAATCGAACGAAAAACATCAAATCGCAAAGATAAACACAAGATCTGTACGGAAAACACATATACAGGCGTAACAAGACATATCTACAAGAAATACAGTAATATAAGAGGAGATCTATCAAAGATCTACCAATTTCTGCAACCCTAATCTCGAATCTGTCAAAGCTACACCAACTTCTGGCACCCTTATCAGAGAACAACCGAACGAAAGACAGCAAATCTCAAATATCAACGAGAGGACGATAAATCGCGAACGAAAGGAGCAACTAATCAAAGAAACCGAATATTCACCTAAGTTGCTTCAGAGAGAGTTGAGGTTTTTGCGGAAAACCCTAATTTTTAATATTCAAAAGAAGAGAGTTTGATCGAAAAAAAGGAAAGAAGAGAATATTAAAGAAATATTTATTCGCTCAAAATAGAAGAGTCGGTCACGAGAAGGGTTTGGCGGTGTAGCAATATCCAATAAATAGTTAACGCGTATAAATAAATTATGCAACATCCACTTTTTCAAGAAATGTATTGAAACGTTTTCTTTTCCCTAAACCAATAACATCATAAAGGCCTCGTTCTCCTAGGTGAATATCTCCACGTTTTCCTCTTTCTTAGTTTTTAAATATAAGTTTTATTTTATTCATATCATACGATGAGCAAAATACCAATCTCACCCTCGACCAAAATAAAACGGTTCAAATCAGTATTAGATCCTCTCTAATTAGACTCGTAATTATGCAATGCTTTTGCACGGGCCCCACGCATAATAGCACTCTATGCACACGCATAATTACGAGTCTAATTAGAGAGGATCTAATACTGATTTGAACCGTTTTATTTCGGTCGAAGGTGAGATTGGTATTTTGCTCATCGTTAATAATAAGTATGATATTCGGTTTAGTATAATTCCTTAACCAAGAGTTTTAATTTTCATTGTAGTTACGAGTATCACCGGTGATGACAAACTCACCCATCATTCTAACACTAGACTGTGACATGTACTCAAATGATCCCACAACACCGTTTCGTGCTTTATGCTATTTATCAGACCCTAAGATCAATTCTGATTTGGCATTTGTGCAGTTTCCTCAAAAATTTCAAGGAATAAAAAAAAATGATATTTATTTATCCGAGCTCAAACGACCCTTTATCATCGGCATGATTGGGTATGATGGGCTTATGGGTCCAATTCACGTGGGAACTGGGGGTTTCTTCAATCGTCGAGCTTTTTATGGATCTCCATCTAAGTCCGAGACTGATGAATTTGGGCCAAATCGGATTGTCGGTAAGTCCATTAAGGCTCAAGATGTTTTGGCATTGGCACACAAGTTAGCAGGATGTAACTACGAGTGCAACACCAATTGGGGATCCAAGGTAAGAAAAAAGTTAATTTTATTTTCTTTATATAGGCGGTTTTGGTTATTCATTTCGTTTGTGTATTCTTTTTTTTTTTTTGTCAACAAAGAAAGCGTTTGTATTTACATTTATATTTAGTACTTGTTAACAAAGCGAGTTAGGCGTTCCCTGAGGTAACGTCTAAGTACTAGGCGGATTTTCACTGTAATAAGTACTTAGGTGGTAAGTTTATGTAAATTTTGTTTTGGTAGTGTACATTAAGTGTAGATGGTCTATACGACGCCTAAACGGTTTGGATGGCCTACTCATTTTATCTACCTTTTCTTATTCAAATTATTATTTCTCCAATCCGTTTAGTCCTTTTAATTTATTATTTTCCAATGATGGTTCTATATTAAACATCAAAAATATTGAAGTTTAAAAAACTAATGATATAACATAGTAAAACAATAGGTTTTGTCCTAGCTTTTATTTTTGTCAGATGGTTTTTAAAAAAAGGTTTTTGTAGCTAAGTTAAAAAAAAAAGTATAAACAACAATAGGTTTTTTCTAGCTTTTCAATGTGACACAAATTTTTTGACATATGTTAACTAGCTACTAATTTTTTTTTTATCCTAAATGACATAATTTAAATGAGGTTAAGTTTGTAGTAGGGTGATATTATAAATAGTATCCTATGCACACGCATAATTACGAGTCTAATTAGAGAGGATCTAATACTGATTTGAACCGTTTTATTTCGGTCGAGGGTGAGATTGGTATTTTGCTCATCGTTAATAATAAGTATGATATGAACCAAGATTTATACTATCACAAGATTAATTTCGGTCGAGGGTGAGATTGGTATTTTGCTCATCGTTAATAATAAGTATGGTATGATAAGGAATTATACTATCACAAGATTTACTTTTATATTGTTGATGTCTTGGAACCAAATGAGACATGTATATATATAATGCACCTCGCTTGATGGTTGCTAGCTTCGCTGGAAGTTTAGCTCATGTGACATGCAACGTTTTGACAAGAAAAGTTCTACTTCTATTCTGGTTAATCTATGAATTTCACTTCATAGTTTATATATTTCGGCTGACTGCTTTGAAAAACTTGTGTAACTTATCACAGATAACAACCTCGACTTGGGCAACAATGTATGTCAAGGGATTTGGATGCAATATATATGAGCAACGTCGAAGGGTTACAACTGAATCGGTGTGTTCATATGTCTTCAGACGAACGACTTTGATTAGTACAACTCTACAAGCCATGTAAGCCTCCACCAAGTACTCTAAAAATTCAAAATTTCCAGCCATTTAATTTACCTAACACAATCCTATATTCATTATATCATTGGCTATGCTCCAATCTACAAGGTTAGGCTGCTTAAGTTGACCACTCTTTTCACTGATGTTCATAATTTTCAAACTGATTTAGAGATTTAGAAGACTGTTGATGCGAGCCAGATCCAAATATTAGAAAAAGGGAAGGAGCTCATGAATAAATCCAGTTAAGCAGCTCTGTCTCTCTCTCCTTTGATCCAAATTGGTTTTACATTTCTCAGAATCACATCTCAAAAAGACAATCTTTAAGAATCTAATTTTCTGTTAGTTGGTATGACAGATCGATATGCTTGAAGTTGATGGAGATACTTTGTTGCTTTTGTAAATTCGTTATAAATATGTAATATTTGTATGCTTGAAATTGTTTTTTCGTGAATTAATGTTATATTTTAAAATTTTAGTTTGTTAGATTTAAACATATTAGTGATTGTAATTTATTAAGAGAATTTTGGTGTGAAGATTTTATAAATATAAAATTATAATAGGTAACTAATTAATAATGTCAAATTATTTATATATTACATATTTATAATATTCAAATTTTGATTTTTCAAATTTTTGTATATATTTTTTGATTTTAAGTGGATTTTATTTTATTTTTTAGTAAAAAGTAAATCCGCCCGTAACCGCCCGCAACCGCAAATGCTCGAGGAAAACAATTTTTAGTTTTGAGCGATTTGGAGTGGTACGGAGCGGTAGAAAACGTTGTCTATGATTGTTGTCAAATGCTAGGAACTGTTACCACCCGCAAACATAGCATTTGCGGGTGGTAGGCATTTGCAGGCAATAGCGGGTGTACCAATCAAGCCCGAAATAAAATGTTTCCAAAACTAAAAATGTCAGTTAACCATTGAACGAATCTCAACAAAAATTAGGGAATCAATAAGGACTTTTTGGGGCTTTTACTGATATTGTTTTTCAAATAGATTCCCAACAGCTAATGGATCATCTATAATAACTATTGCAAGGACATCAATCATTGGACATCGTTCCTCAACAGTTCTCCCATAGGAAACCTTGTTTGAACGAATCAGCACATCTTTTGCCAAAATACAAATTAAACCTCAAAGAATCTTCGACTCGATAAAAAACCCTAATAAAAAAGGTAGTGATAATTAAAACCCAATTTTTTAATTTAATGCAAATTAAACCCCTACTTTTTAACATAAAGCAAATTAAATCCCAACTTTTTAGTTGAAGCCAATTAAGTAATTAAATCACATGTTTTTATATAATTAACATATTTAGAGGTCTATTAGTCTAATTTATAGGTTTATGTTCATTAAAAACTATTACCAGTAATCCATTCATATTCAAACTAAAACTTTTTTTTCAAATCCTTACAAGAATGAACACAAAATCATATCATCTTTTCCTAACCAAATAATTGTTCAACTAAAAGATATCGTGTGGCTGATAGAGAGCTTTAGAGATTTACGTTTCAAAAAGATTATTATGGTTGGAGATGGCAAAACAGCTATGGAAGCAATTCTCAAACCATATGAGTGGCCTAAATATCGTCTTCTATTGGGTCAGGTTGAAGCTCTAAAAATAAGTTTGAGTAATGCACGTTCGAATTGGAAACATTGAGCTCCAACACCATTGCATGAAATATAGCCAAGAGTGTTACCTGTGACGGGCGTTTTCAACCGTATCTCGTGTTAGGAGGCTCAGCTTGGCTCCACCGTTGTATTGCCCGAATAGCCCTTTGATTATCAGTGAAGCATCCTTTAATCTTTATATTAGGTTTGTGACACTCTTTTGTGTTTTTTATTCGTCATATTGATTTTGTCAAACCTTTTATGATTATCAATTTTGGGATTAATTTACGTTAAATTAAAATGTTGGGATTAATTTGCGTTAAATTAAAATGTTGGAAATTTTATATCACCAGAAGATTCTTTGGGATTTTTTCGTCGAATTGAAGATTCATTGGTTTTTTTTGTTGTTGCAATTTTCCCTAATTCTTGACTAACATGCTGTTTGTATATTGATTATATATCCTCACAATTTGAATAAATGATGCCCCTGTCCTAAAACCAAAAAAATGGAGAAATGACTAATAAGACTATTAAGAACTATAATATAATATATGTGTTTGCTTACTAAGATTATAAAAGAGTAAAAGATCGGGAGATGCTCATCGACTCTAGCGGAACTATGGGTAGTTTATTATGGATTATACATTGCTTGGGAGAAGCGGATTGATTGTTTGGAGTTGGAGGTGGATTCAGAGATGGTAGTGGCGGTTTTGTTGACAGAGGTTGGTGAATCACACCCGCTGTATTTCCTGGTACGATTGTGCCATGGCTTTTTATCGAAGGACTAGAGGGTCCTGTGTTACATGTGTATAGGAAGACTAATCGTCTAGCCGATAGATTAGCGAACTATGCTTTTTCTTTGCCTTTGGGTTTTCATGTTTTTTCTTGTGTTCCTTCATATGTAATTTTGATCTTGAATGAGGATGTCTTGGGACAAACTCGAGCAAGACAAGTATGTGTTTAATTACTTTGAGTTAATAAATCACTGGGAGCTTTTGCTTCCGGTTCACTACCAAAAAAAAAAAGAGTAAAAGAAGAACCAAACAGTGAGAGATGTATATATTAAGCTTCTTAATATCATTCTTTGTTACATGTAGTACTATGTATTTATAGTAGTAGTAAGGCGGTAAATTATCCCTAAATGACATCGGTAACTATACTAATATACTAATAAGATACTTATCTTACCTTCTTAATAGGATAGTTATCCTAATGGATATTTATCCGATCATAATACTCTCCTTTAAATATTCATCATGTTAGGATATTTTGTACCACCTCGTTAAAACCTTTATAATGGAAAAAATCCAGTGAAAATAAAATTCATGACAAGAAAAAAAAAATATAGTCTCTCCCAAAAAAAGATAGATATAATGTTTCTTCTATAGATCTCATAGATGACGCATTCCGATGCTCTAAATATGTTTTATGAATGTTGTAGTTGGAAGCGCCTTTTTAAATAAATTTGATGCGTTCTCACTTGAGCGAATGGATTGAACATCGATTTTCTTGTCTTTCTCGAGTTCTTGAGTGTAGGAGAAAAATCTTGGAAGAATATTTTTTATTCTATCACTCTTGATATAACCTTCTTTGATTTGAGCAATACAAACAACATTATTTTCAAACAGTGTCTTTGGCTCTTTGTTGGTGACTATTCTGCTTGCATTTGTATGTGTAGAGTCATTGATCTTAGGCAAACACATTCTCTGCATGCTTCATGTTGTGCAATGATTTCCGCATGATTTAAAGAAGTAGCAACTAAAGTCTGTTTTTACGATCACCATGAAATTTCAGTTCCGCCAATTGTGAATACATATCCAGTTTGCAATCGACCTTTATGTGGATCTGATAGAACGCGTGCATCTGCAAAACCAACTAGACCAACCTCGAGATTTCTTGAATAAAATATTCCAAAATCATTTGTACCTTGAAGATAATGGAATATTTCTTTTATTCAATTCCAATGTCTACGCGTAGGAGAGGAACTTTATCTTGCAAGTAAATTACTAACAAAAACTATATCTGGTCGCGTACAATTTGCAAGATACATTAATGCAACAATAGCACACATATAAGGTATTTCAGGACCTAATACTTCTTCACTATTTTCACAAGAGTCGAAATGGATCCTTGTCAACAGTAAGCGATCTATTGACCATTGGAGTACTCAAATGAGTCACTTTATCCATATTAAAGCGTTTTAGTACTTTTTTAGTATAATTTAATTGATGCACAAAAAATCCATTTTTGAGATGTTCTATTTGAAGGCCAAGACAAAAAAATTGTCTTTCCAAGATCTTTCATTTTGAAATCTTATCTCATATGAATTCTTGCATCATCAATTTTTTTTTTGAGTTCTAATTATGTTCAGATCATCTAAATACACAACAATTATTACAAATCCTGATGAGGATTTCTTAATAAACACATAAGGGCATATCACATTGTTGATGTATCCTTTACTACCACATTCGTCTAGATTGCTTTAATCCATAAATTGATCGCTGTAGTTTGACCGAACATATTTCTTTAGATAATACTTCATGCTTTTTTGATACTTCATGGATCTTTTATCTTTTAGGGATTTTCATGTATATATCAGTATCAAGTGATCCATATATGCAATTACAACATCCATTAGGTACATTGATATACCTCGTATTTTACCACTTATACTATCCATTTTCATATATTTTCTATGCTGCCGATAACCAGCAAAAGGAGATGAACGAGCTAAAGGCTACTCTGCGGTAGACCGCCCTCGAATTGAGGGATACGTGATCCCAAGTCCATCGAGCGACAAGCTAGGCTCCTAAAATCGATCAATTTCTCGAAGAAGCGCGGACCACACCATTCACGGAGCAGATCACCAAATCGCAGCTCTCTGACCCTGGAAAGATCAAATTGGCGACTTATGATGGAAAAATCAATCCAACATAACACATCACGGCGTTCTCGATCGCGATGGGCCGTGCAAACTTTCGACCTCAAGAAAAAATATCGGTTATTGTCTACTGTTTGTAGAACATCTCAAGGGGGCAATTCTTCATTACTTTTCTAGCATGGAGAGAAATTTGATTAACAACTTTGGACAGTTCTCCAAAGCTTTCTAAAAGGAGTTTGCAATCCTTGTCGAGTGGAGATCTTTAGAGGCAGAATTATGGATGATGTCCCAAGGAGTAACCGAGACTCTTTAGGGTTTTATTGAATGTTTCAAGCTAGTGGTCACTCAAATAAAAGGGATAGATGATAAGTCCGCACTTAGAACTCTTCAAATTCCGTGGCTAGCTCTTTGATGAGCTTTAGATAAGCCTCCATTCGATCATCTTTCGTTGCATATTCGCCATTAAACTGGTGGTCGACGAGCTGAGAATCATAGAAAGCGTTGATTTTGTTCATTCAAAGTTCGCGGGCAGGTCGCAACCCAACGAGTAGCGCTTCATATTATGTTGCGATAGTCAATGTTGAACTCACGTAACACTATCGCCCACTTGGCTAGCCTTCCAGATTGAGTTGGACTATGCAGGACATCCCACAATGGGAAAGTACTTAGTACTATTATGGAATGTGATTGGAAATAAGGCTTTAACTTCCTGGTAGAGATAAAGACGGCGAGCGCCAACTTTTCAGTTAGCGGGTATCTCGTTTCAGCATCGGTTAGAGACTTGCTAGTGTAGAAGATAGGCTTTTGATCGCTTCTGTCGGCCTGAACTAATACCCCACTATAGGGGTCGGATTCCACCCCTATGAGATCGATGTAACGACAAGACCAAATCTGCAAAAATCCATAAGAAAATCCTAAACATGTTTAAAAGGGCCCAATTTGCTATTAGGCCCCCAATAGAATTAGATACATGTTTAAAATGGGTTTAATGATATTATGGGTCTAAAAGCTATTTATGGTTTAATGGGCCAGACCCGAACCTAGTACTTAAACTTATGATTGAAAAGCTATGTATAGCTCATTGTATTAACCCAGATGATGATTAGAATTTTCTCAGAGCAAAAGACTTGTAGCTTTTGAAACAACAATAAACAATCTCTTTAACTTTCTGCATTGTGGTTTTATTCAGAAGTCTCGCACCTCCTCTAAAACCCTTACAAATTCAATTGTATGAGTTTCGACTCCTACAATTTGGCACCGACTAAAGGGATACACGAGACTTTCTTACTCAGAGAACCATTGTGCTAATAACTCGAATAAAGATGCCCGGAGACGACAATCAACAACAACCCATTATCAACAGCACCAGCGACGGATCGGGAAACAGAGCAGATGGAACCATCAACACAACTAACAATGCGATAATTATTCCTGAAACTCCAGCAACGACAGTGGTAGCGGTCACTCCATAATTCTTGTCTAGCATGAAGATGATGCTAGAGACGCTGCTTCAAAAGACAAAGGAGCAGGAGAAGATCAACCAAGAAATACAAGTCCTCGCGACGGCTGACCATGTTTGTGACAGAAGAGCGGGTAAGTTTAGACGACGCGCATCGTGAATAATTCCAACATCTCTGGATTTTGCAACTCCGATCAGGGCACCAAGAGGGCGAGGAGTGCCTCCTCCTCCGCCAACTCCACGTGGCGAGCAGGCCGCAACAAAGACAACTCATCGGAGGATATTGCATAACAGGATGAGGAGAATATGCGACGTGATCGGGAGCTAAAGGCAAGCCAATAGCGGATCAATTAACTGGAGAAGAAGATGTTCGTGTTCATGAAAACCAAAGACCCATCGCTTGTCTCCAATGCTTCACCGACCATCGTACCGTCTGCAGAAGACACTGCATCTCCAGTCCAAGGCACCATTCCATCGACCCTCCCCATCTCTTAGACTCTTGAAACTTTAAAACCTTCTCTTAACTAACTTTCCATGTTTTTTGTACTTTTAAAACTTAACATCTTCTTTTGTCAAGCTAGTGCTTGAATATGTACATTACGATTTCAATTTCATAGTTTTTGGTTCTTCTTTAGTTTTCCGAAATTCAAAACAAACAAAAAAACACAAATAAGTTGCAAAAGTGACCAAATAATGACTAAAAATAGTCACAATGAAAATCAAGGCGTCACAAATCAGTGGGTAACCAGAAACAAAATAATGACCAATTTGCAACTCCATACGATTTGTAAGACCTCCAATATAGTCGCTAATCCGTAGCAAATTTACGACTCCCAAAGTAGACACAGAAGAGTCACAAATTAATGACTATAAAGATGATGACACAAGTTATTCGCTTATTTACGACTACAGAAATAGACACATTACAGTCACTAATTAGTGACTCCTACAGCGACATTAATTAGTCGCTTATTTACGACTACAAAACAGACATAAAGTGTCACAATTTACCGACTGCAGAGGGCGACACAAGGTAGTCGCAAAATAATGACGAACACAATCAGTCGTGAATTAGTGGCTTATTTGCCACGCCTTTTATATGTCTCAAACTAGTCGCAAATTAACGACTAATTTTTCCAGTTACAACGTCTTCGCTATTTGGGGACGACTTTGCGACGCTAGAAATTAGCAACAAAAATTTTGTGACTACTCATTTTCGTCGCCAATTAGTCGCAAATAGGCCTCTAGTGGCTGATTTGTGACTCTTCTCGTAGTCACTAAAAGCCTGTTTTCTAGTAGTGACTCTTGAGTTGGGCAACGTGGTCGTTTTGATCTGCTGACTTGACCAGTATGTCACCTATGTAAACTTCCATGCTGTTGGGCAAACATTCTGTTGACTTGTCATTGATATGTATCTCTTGCATATTCTTTAAGCCGAATGGCATTACTTTGTTGTAATAGGTCCCTCTGCCAGTTATGAATGCAACATTTTCTTGATCAAGTCAATGAAATAGCAGCTGATGTCTAGTAGTGGCTTCGATTGTAACCGGAGAAGGCATCCATAAAGGATAGCAGCTGATGTCTAGTAGTGGCTTCGTCTAATCTGTCGATGTGTGGGAGTGGGAAACTATTTTTTGGGTATGACTTGTTTAAGTCAATGAAATCAATACACACTCTCCAATTTCCTTTTTTTCTTTTTAACAACTACGGGATTGGCCGACCAGTTTGGGTACTTGACCTCCTTTATTGATCCAACTTTAAGTAGGCATTCTACTTTGTCATTGACGACTTTAGCTTGTTCGCGGCCGAGCTTGCATCTTTTCTGCTTGATTGGTTTCAAAGTAGGATCGACGTTCAACTCATAAGATGTGACATCGATGCTAATTCCTTTCATGTCGGAGGTGCTCCATGCAAAGAAGCTAACAATTTTTTGAAGAAGTCGATTAGCTCCTTCCTAATTGGTTCTGGGAGGTCGGTTCCAATCCCGACAAATTTATCAGGTTTAACTTCGTCGATCTAGACTTGGGTTACCAAATTCTGTCGAGGCTTGATCAGCTGAGAGTTGCTATGCTCTGCGAGTTGACGTAAGTTTTGCTCTTCTCGCTTCTGTAATTGCTATTTTATGGATTTCTCCAGCTACTTGTGCTCGTTCAGGTAGCAGATCTTATACGTCTTTTGATTTCCTTTGATCGTTGCTATTATGTTGGGAGTGGGGAATTTAACGTATCGGTGATACTTTGATGAAACGGATTTAATGGCGTTAAATGGAGCTGGGCGATCTACTACGATAAAATCCATAAATTTGTGGACTCCTTCGATTATCAACTAAAGTCAGACCATTCCCATTGATTAAGTTGTTTCTCCTGAAAAGCTAGTTAGCGGTGTGCCTTGGCCTTGTAAATCTGAGTCATTGAGTCCCATTTTCTTGTATGTGTCGTAGAATTGTAGGTTGACTTATTCATTACAATCCTCCCACTGGCTCACATATGTATTCATGATAAATGTGATGACTATATAGACTCAAAAATGTCATTAATAGTATCGAAGCACAAACAATCTCGTCCATTGACTATATTAAACATAGGATCACAGCGGTCTTCGTTATAATAAAAAATAACTAAACCTTCTATGGTCACTGAATCAATATAATCAAATGACATAGATCAATTATAAAATAAGGTGTGGCATGAAAATCACATGAAAAGTGAAACAACATGTCGATTTCAACTGGTCCTACCTTATTGAGATCCTTTAACTTTATTGTACAAGAGTAAACCAAAGAAACTTATTACTGATCAGAAAATAAATTGCATAAACACAACTTAAACATAAAACCCAAAACTAAATGAAAACTCCCACTAAAGCAAATGATCCAATATCTGAAACATAGAAACACCATTCGAGCAGTATGCTCAAGAAAACCTTTGTGGAATACCTTTGTAAGAGGATCTGCTATCACATGGAGTTGTCCCTAATGTGTTCTATGGAAATCTCTCCACTTTGTACGCCTCTCTTGAACCAACGAGGAACTTAATTTCGATAAACTTGGACTTTGTCGCGCTGCGTATTTTTGTTGGAGTACATAACAGGCTGATTTATTGTCACAATATATCTTTAGTGTCTCTTCAATTCCTTCAAGAATTCGCAGCCCTGGAGTGACAAAATTCTTAGCCAAAGTCCATAGATTGGTATGTCCTCAAAAACTGCTACACAATTCTGCTCGCACATTGCTGAGGAGAGCTACGAGTGATTGTTTCGCACTACGCCAAAATAGCTCCACCGGCCAACAGAAAAAAAACTGATGTAGACTGTTCTCGACTGTCTTTACATCCAGCATAATCAGAATACAGAATATCCAGTGATCTCCAAGTTATCTCATCTCTGATATCGTGAGCGTATAGTCTTTTGTTTCTCTTCAGATACCTCATGACCCTCTTTGGCTGCGTGTTCCAATGGTCCAAACCTGGAATTACATCTATATATGACTGCCCACAAGACCCAACAACATGTACGCTAAATCCTGAGGACGCCGTAACCAAACTTGAGAATAACTTAGACTCCCTACGAGCACGATGATAAGGAGATCTTTTAGCATCTCCTGAATTTCTAAATTTCCTTACGGAGACTGATCAAGACAAAATTTGTCTCCTTAGCGACTGGGTATCACCTGGTTTGCAATCCTGCATGCCAAATCTCTTGAGTACTTTATCGATATAGCTCTTTTTGAGACAGATCTAAGAAATTACCATCGAGTTCGAGTCTCGGTGAATCTTGAATTCCTAATCACAAAAGATGCTTCACCAAGATCTTCAATTTCAATTTACCCTTAAGAGAAAATTTTAGGTCTCAGTAACATGCTCATTATCGTTAGTGGCTAGTAGTATGTCATCAATACAAACAGGAAAATGCACTTACTCCCACTTGAAACTTCTGATACACACAATCTTCGACAAATTCACCTCAAAACAAATGAGATAATTTACCTCATGATAATTTATGGTACCCAATTGATGCCGAAAAGCTTGTTTTAGCCCATAGATGGATTTTATTTAATTCCACCATTATTCCTTATGATGCGACTAAACAAAGATATTTCTGGTTGCACCATATAAAATTCGTCTCATCAATGTCTCCATGAAAACGCTGTCCATTAACATGCCCATCTGATGAAGCTCAAAATATCATAATGGACGCAACAAGGGCCATGATTGTCCTAAAAGAATCCTTGATGAGACCGGAGAAAAGTTTCTTTGTAATCAAATCCCTTCTTCTGAAGTCATAGCCTTTAGCCTACTAGACGGATCCTTATACCTTTCCACGATTAACAAAAAAACACAATTTGAATCCATTTTTGTCTTAAATTCCAAATGTTGCCAAAATAGGTTTACATGTCTTACTGAGAATTGGATCAATGTCCTCAAAACCTTATGTCCATAAACGATTTAGACTGAACTCCTTTCTCTTAGGGTAAGTCATTCATGACCCACCTTATCATGATTGGAACAACCCATGCCGTAGCGGAGTTGGATAGATCATCTTTCCAATTGGGTTTGATTTTCCTGCTTGTTATAAAAGAAATACTATGGTAATCATTGCCGGCAATAAGCACTTCTTCTTTCTCTAAGTGATCGCCGTAAAAGGCACACTGTTCTTGTTGCAATCATAGTTCTTGAGTAATTCTGAATTTGACTTTCCATGATCGATATTATCTGCATCTTGATTTGAGAGGAAGAATTTCAGTATCAACTATGAGTGTTCCAAATTTGCTTCATCAAAAGCAACTATAATGAATCGGTTTAGAAAACTGACCCGATTCTCCCAAGATGATGTCTCTAACTTCATTTCTCCCCCAAAAATTCATACATCCTCGAAGACGTACTTTCCCGGTCTCGAAAATGTTCTTATTTGTGTGCGATCAAAAACTTATACCCCGATGAGTCGTTCAGAATAAACCAATAAAGTAACTGCTCACAGTTGCTGAGAGGTTCAATTTTCTCTCAAATGGCTTGTAAGGCCTAGCTTCAGCTGGACCATCCTCCATATATGTGAAATAGCTTGACACTTAGGTTTGACCAGTCCCAAAAGCTCAGTAAGGTGTTTTTGCAGCTTGCCTTAGTTTGGACTCGATTGAAGAATGTATGCTGCAGTGTCTTTAGTGCCTGCTCACCACAAGAGTGATTCAGTGTGAAAGGGTTGAGTCTGACTATATATACTCCTTACCATATCCGCTAAGAGGCTGGTAACGTCTTTCTGACACCACCAGCATTCATGCTAGAACCGCAGGCATGGTGATATTGTGATACAATTCCAGACCACTCCTACTAGAGATCTGGCAAGAATGAGTTCCTGGAAACTGTTGGTTCAACTGCTGAAGCCGTCATACCGGACCGTTAATATTCGAACCACCACGAATCAGATCTGACAGACTTTATCTTGTTCGGTCGAGCTGATTCAAAGAAATTTCCTGATTTGGACAAAGATTTGCGTCAGGGCATGACATTGGTTTATAACTTAGGTATGAAATCTAGATTATGCATATGTTAGTAAGAAGTTGCCGGTAAAGGAATGGAACCTAACAAATCTTTTCGTAACGATGAGAAGTGATTTGGATTCAAGAACTGGAATGAGTTTTTCTTTTCTCAAATTTATTCTTAAAGTTGGATTTTCGTTTTAGCAATGTACTTTGAACTATATTTTTATGGTTTTTGTTTTTATCTTAATAATAGATTAGGGTTAATATATATATAGGATTTTTAACTCATTCCTCACTTGTTTTTATTTCTCTACAATACGGCCGACTTTTCCCGTGAGTTTACTACGTTTTTCTCATTATTATATGATTTGTGGTACTTGTAAATACTGATTTGATTTAAGGATATGTTGAACGTAGAACCTTTCTCTCTCTCTATTAGTTCATAAATCTATTTTATCTATACTTTACCTTGCCGATTTTTTAATAGGGCACTTAAGTTGTTTGATAATTATTTTGTGTAGGAATTTTGTTAATGACGCAATTGTTCAAAAAAGTGAGAGATAACAAAGTTAAATAAATGAAATAGAATGAAGAAATTTTAAGTGAGGATGTTGATATTATGTTACCTTGTTTGTCATACCATCGAAGATCCGATATTCGTAACCCCAGATTACCAATTGCAGAATCAGAAAACACTACAAGAAACATTGACATGAATACATTGCGAAATGCGTTTGCCTGAAGATTGTGACAATTTTCAACATTATTGTATTTATCAGAAGCATTGCTGAAACTATGTATATTTTTTTAGATTGAAGAATGAGTTCAAAAGACCAAGATGTTTCAGTTGAAAGAAACCGCTTGCCCATATTTTGTTCATCGTTGGTCAAATTCAGGTATATCACTCAAGATATTCCCAAGAGATTATTTTCAATAATACGAGATTTAAACAACAATTGTGAAGGTGTCACTTGCCCAGCTATATGGGCTAACCAGGATATGTTTTGACCCTCTTCTTAATACATAGCTTTATTAATAGAAGCTCATATCTACGGCTATTTTTGATTCGACCTAGGCTTTATCATGTTGTTCATTGCAATTGACCTATAAGATCCATTCCTTCCTAAATATTGCACCACCTAACTAATCTTTCAGAAACTCAAATTATAATATTTTTTGTTGTATAGGTGTATCCCATTAAGGTTGATAAAGTTTTCTTTTGCTCTTTTTCAGTACAACAATTTAATAAGTTCTGAATTATTGTGGGGCTATGATGGAATGTATAGCAAATGCAATGATACGAACAATGAAAGGTCGGCTAGCCGTAATCGAAAAGGATAATTGTCGTGATAATGTTTTAGCTTGCATGTAAATTTTGATTTAGAATTTACATATTTCTTACATATGGCGGCTGAGCTCATAACGCAAATGTAATACTGTATGCTTTAACAGAACACAAATTAATAGTTCTTGAGGTATGTTCTTTATATTATATAAAACTAATAATTTATGTTATTAAATGGTTTGGCTGTATAAAACTGTCTCTGTACTTATTGGAACTAAAGGCGATTTTCCTCCCTAACTATTACGGCTCATTCTGTACAACCTAAACATTAAAATGCGTTCGCAATAACTCCCAATCTTTATTTTCTGTTAATTACTCCTATCTAATAAATCAAAAACGACGTTTGGCTTAACAATAACCACGTTTTATGTGTTTAGGTTATTGGCCTGCATAAATCCCTCTATACTTACCAGTAAAGTGATTTCCACCCCAACTATATACGCTCTTCATGTACAACCTAAACAACTTAAATTTCTTGCGAATACTCCCCCAATTTACTTTATATATATTAAGTCCTATCTATTAAATCAAAAACGCGTTTGATTAACTAAATAATCTCGTTTAGTGTTCGGAAGACTTTTGTTAAAAAAGAGGGTTTCAGGAGAAGAGATCGATATTTTCGTTGAGAGAATTAGGTCGATTGGAGGGCAACCGAGGAAGCGTGAAGCACTGCGAGGAAGTTGATATGTTGTATTTTGTCATCTTTTGCTACATGTTTGCGTCCCTGTTTTGAAGTCAATTGCGTCTTTTGTTGTAGTTTTTGGAGTCCTTCTTGGTGTTTGCATGTTTTAGTTTAGTAACAAAAACTCAAAACATATTTGCTTAATAAGTAAGATTTCTTTATTCTTGGTTGTGTTGATTCTTAATCCACGTGGATTCGTTTCCTAAAGTGCTTACAACGACATACATTCGATTGTGGTATTGTGTCACGTCTAGGTTTAATTGATGCTGTTTTAATCAGAAGTCGAAGCAACTCCGAGAAGGTCAAAAGTAGGTGAAGGTTACATGTTTAAGGGTTAGTTGAAAACCTCTTTTGAACGAGAATGTCTCTCCTATAATCTAATGTGGTTTAACAATACGCCATTATTGGTTTAATCAATGTCGTTTGATTTAATTAGATAGGGTAATTATATAGAAGTTAAAGAGTTTGGGGATATCGCGAAGAAATTTTTAGTGTTTAGGGTTGTACATTGAAGAGCTGTAATAGTGTTGGGTGGTGGAAATCACTTCGTACTTCTAGTAAGTATAGGGATTTTCATGCAGCAATAACCTACGCACTAAACGCGATTATTGGTTTAAGCAAACGTCGTTTTATTTAATTAGATAGGGTTAATTATATAGAAAAATTAAAGGATTGGGGAAGTATTTGTATGTCAATCTTAACTACCTAAAGTAATCTAAGCAGTCGTAAGTATCTAGGGTCAACCATCGAGGATCTCAAGGATGAACACTCATAGATTCCATGAAATATGAATTAAGCTAAGCAGAATA
>SMJT01000075.1:201400-344749 GCA_004349715.1 Crucihimalaya himalaica | reverse complement strand
AAGAATTATTTTGGGGTCACACATGTATAATTAATGTGTTAGGGTCATTATTTAAAGTAGTCAAAACTTATGTGGTCAATTTGGTTTAAAAGAAAAGACTATGGAGCATAAGTGTTATGAAAATTTTATGTGTGGATACATTCAGTAATTTCTAATTTGATGAAGGGCCGAATTAGAAATTAATTCTATTATAAATAGAAAGGTTATGGTCCCCATGGCAACCCTAATCAGAAATTCAGAAAACTCTCTGCATCCCATCAACAGAGACCTTCAGCTATTCTGGGTTCGTCGTGGAAGAGCCATTACCGAATTCAGATCATAAGTCATGGATCCAAAAGGTACGCTTCCGCTATTCTAATATTATTCAGAAACTGACATGAGATTGATTATGAAATCATAAGAAAATATTAACAACGATGACATTAAAACTATGTTATGTGTTAGCTTTGATAACTTATATTAGACGATGATATTCCTAGAGGCTTGTATCTCAAAGGTGATGTTCAAGTATGGAATCAAATATTGCTTTATATACTTTTTATCCACATTTATTCTCTGCTCATTCATATTAGCTAAAGAATCTATTGCTTCAAACGAAGTTAGGAATGGTAATCATATTTGTGTGCCTTATAAGTCTTTTGACTAATTGTGATCAGTTTCTGTATGTTGTTAAATCCATTTCTGGTGATTGCTAGTTAAGTTTGAATGTCACTTTTGGTTGTTGTTTGCAAGTATTTGGGTTTGACTCTTATGACAGTGAAGAGTAGGTCTTGGTTGTTTTAACTTTGATGGAAGTAATTAGAATTTCCATTGTTGTCTCAATTAGTTACTGGATCTATTGTGTTGGTTTTTTTCTTGTATAGTTGACAAGAGTCAATTACACACATCGACAAGAAAAACAAAATGTTCACTTGGTTGATCCGACCGAATTGAACCATGGCTTAGTAACAAAGCCTTTTTCATCTTTGAAAGCAATCTCGTGGCATTTTGTTGTTGTTGAAAGACTAGGAGTTATCTTTGTATCACTTGTGAACGAACACTTTCTTACTTATATGAGTCTAGATGAATCAAATCCAACTTGAAGCTAAAAATATATACAATTGCTCCAAGACATTTTATCACAAACCAAACCAAGACAAAATTAGGTAGTTAGAATTATTGAAATTATGTGATCATAAATATAAGATATGAATAAGCAACAATGGATATGAAATGTACACTTCCTGTAAAATCTTATAACTAAACATGTCAAAGTCATACATAAGAAAGAGCAATAACTATGACAAATATGTAAGCAAAAAAGTTTTTAAAATTTCATTATAAACACTATAAATGCATTTTTTAGTATCTGAACAATGTGGACTGCCAAGAAAACTTTCTTTGCAGAGGATAGAGTAATAAGTACCACACATGTGAGAACAAAAAAAAAAACAAAAAAAACTCTTTGTACAATCAAATATAAATAGTTTTTAAAAAAACTGTGAAATGTACACTTCCGCTAATGTATACGACGTAGACTTCCCTTATAATCTACAGTTTGAGTTACTTTTGCAATTAAGACATATCCCTATGTAGACTGCAAGGCAAATCTACACAGTCTACAAAGGTTACTTTTGCATTTGACTACAACTTTGACTTTTTTTTGTGTAGACTTCCCTTGCAGTCTACAAAATAAAAAGGGTCACTTTTGCAACTAACAAGATTTTGACTTTTGAAAGTAGACTTCCTTTTGCAGTTTACACATTTAAGTAGACTCTCCTTGCAGTCTACACATTTTTGTAGACTGCAAGGGAAGTCTACACGTTGCCGTACGGGTCAATTTTGCAATTGATCAAAGTCTACTAGACTTTGTAGACTGCAAGGGAAGTCTACATAAAAAAAGAGGTTAGTTTTTTGTTTAACCAAAATCTCGAATTATTTTATATGTATACTGCAAGGGAAGTCTACGAGTTAATTTTTAATATGTATTCAGCAGTGGAAGAAAAAAAGCATGTTTTATGAGTTATCTTATTAGAAATTTGCTATGCTAGGGCATAATTTAGATGTCATGTACATAGAAAAAAATGTGTTCGACAATCTAGTCTCCACATTATTAGATGATAAAGACAAATCGAAAGATAATCTGAGTGCTAGAAAAGATCTTCGTGAGCTAGGTATACATCCTGATTTGTGGTCGATGATAATGATAAGTATCAAACAACATGTTTTACTCTAGATAATAGCGGGAAAAATACTTATTTTAAGTATCTTAAAGGATGTGAAATTTCCTGATGGTTATGCTTATAACCTATCAAGTTGTGTAGATGTTAATAGTCGAAAGCTTTTAGGCTTAAAAAGCCACGACTGCCACGTGATAATGAGAGATTTACTTCCAGTCGCGATTCATAATCTACTACCAATAGATGTGACATTAGCCATCGTTGAGATCTGTCATTTTTTAGAGATATATCTGCAAAAGTTCTTGATATCGATGCGCTTGATAAATTACAAAACCGATTGTGGTGACTTTATGTCGTTTGGAGATGGTTTTTCCTCCTTTTTTTTTCAAAGTGATGGTGCATTTAATAGTTCATCTCACCGAAGAGGCAAAATTAGAAACTAGAAACTATATAGACACGATTTACTCGGGTGGGCCGCGTTAATGATCGACCTCTAGCTCATACTAACGTAAGACCAAACTCGGAAGTTTCACTTATTTTCCCAACCCTTGGAAGATTCGTTGGAGCAGGCCATGTTTACACTCTTAGTCGTGTCGAGAGGCAACAAGCACATTGAGATATATTGGTCAATTATCAATTACTTGATCACTTACGAGAGTAATTTTATCTAATATCAATGGTTTCAAATTTTGGACAACTGAAAGAGAGGATGACCTCAAAACACAAAACAATGGTGTTTATTTAGCTACAGAGACTATAAGTTATGCTAGTTGTTGTGATCCTAACCCAATAACAGGAAATATAGATTATTATGGATATCTGGTTGAAATTATGGAGTTAAACTACTATGAGATTTTCAAAGTTGTATTAATCAAGTGCAAGTGGGCTGACACCCGTACAAAATGAGGATATAGAGTGAACGCATATGGTAATCATATGGTAAATTTTTCACGCTTGTTACACACTAGGGATAATGAAGAGGATGATCCATATATATTGGCGTCTCATGCGAGAATGGTATATTATGTAAAAGATCTTTGTGAGAAAGAATGGAATATCGCAGTTCATATTCAGCCTAGATACTTATATGATATGGGTGATCTAAATGATTTAGAACAAATTGATGGTAAATCTGATCCTGGCGTTTCTGGTACTTTGTAGGACGATGGGTACTTTTACATGATCGCTTATATTAATGTTGTACCTTAAACTTCCTTCGCTGCAAATGTGTTTGAGTAATACTCTTAATTTCTGGTAGTAATTTTAGCATAATATTTTTTATGGTCTTTTGCAGCATTTTCTTTGTTGCTGCCTTGTCCCTTTTTATATTTTTTATCTGAGAATAATGAAACAAAGCCTTTTCACTTTTAGATCCTTCACTTTCTTTCGTTTCTTCTAAGCGTATCTCTCTCTTTGGTGAAATTTAGGTGAAGTATTAACTTTAATCGAAGAAGATAAAAAGAGGATTACATGATAAATGGTAGAGACATAACAAAATAATCTAACGTGCAACTGTAAACACATGTTAACACAGTTTTTGTCTTTAATTTTAGTGAAAATTTTCCTCTACTATTGTTTGATCTATTTAAAACCCCTCAGCTAAATAATTAATGTAAAAACTCCTCAACTAAAAAATTTTAATAATTAAACCCCTCAACTAGAATTTTAATGGAAAAACCTCTCAAGTAAAGTTTTGTTAATGACAAAACACCCCTCTTTTTATAATAATGTCAAAAATACTAAACAACTGCCATTAAATCTATACGATATACATATTGATGGATAGCTTGTAATTTTTAACTGATTGTACCGTATTTCTAGTGTTGTTTTTAAACCATAATACGATAAAACCAGTACAACCACACAAGCTCCCCTCAAATGATCAAGTGTCATTTTGTAGTTTCCTTCTTGACGCATTCCAATGTTATGTACATCTTTCCTGAATATTGTCGTAAAGGTTTTTTCATTAAAATCTTTTAATTGTAGGTTTATTCAGGATTTTTCAGTTGATTGTATTGTGTTGTTAATGTTATTTTAAGAAAAAAATATTGTGTTATCTAAACAAAAGTTTTGAAAGTTTGGTTATATCTTAGGATATAATACATTATCATGGTAAATTATTGGGGTTGTCTTATTGGGTCTGATTAAACAACCTTGTTAGGGGAAAGAAAAAGAGCGAAGAAAACAAATTTTCCACATTTAATCCAGTTAAGTAAAATATCCTTTCCACGATTCTTCATACTTAGCTAGTGCTCCGAGATCTCCGGGTTGACCATCTCTTCCTTGCTACTCATAGTTACCTTCTCAGCATGCGGCTCCCAGTGCGTCATGCTAACTGTTCTTCTCAGCATGCAGCTCCCGCCGCGTCCTGCTAATTGTTCTATTAAGCCTATCAACTGATCAAATCCACCAGGCCTTTAAGTTATAATTATTGGGCCTCCGTGGGTCAAGTTTAATACAAAACCTAACACCAAAAATTGCCCCCCAAGCATTTAAGAGATAGTCTTAAATCTTGAAGGGTGATGATTTTTATACATGCCCAACGATAGTTTGGGAGGAGATACGCAAGATTGCGCTTTGGAACGTTGAACTGGTTGGTTCCCGTGACAAGGAGGTTTGTCGGGCTGTTCGCTACCAAGATGCTTTCAAACTTATGAAACATAAATTCGTGAAGAAGAAAAAGGAGGATGAACTCAAGGTGAGCGTTCAAGCAGTTCCAAGAAGCGATGTTCCAGGAGAGATGTTCCAGAGAATCTGGATGAGTTTGGCTCGAAGGTCGTTCTGTAGGCTCAAGCTGATGATAACGAGGCTTGAAGTTCACTTTCTCTTGGTCCGTGCTGCCAGCACGACTTTGCTTATTTCAGACTGATCAGAGACTGTCTTAGTTGTTTGGTTTTTGGCGCTTGCTCATCATGAGATCCTCTTAGGGCGTGATTGTCTCAAAATTTGTTTGTTTGGAGAGTAGAGTTCAAATTAGCCGTGCTTGCAAACCTAAAGGGATGAGCATTTAGATGAGCATTTAGATCCTACCGTGCTTGCAAACCTAAAGGGATGGTTGCACCGGGAGTGCTAGGTTCCTGCCTTATTGGCGGGGCAAACGTGGCGTTTGGGTGAAAATTGACTGTCCTTGTCCTTTCGGGATGTGGGGCAGTACTTGATGCGAAAGCTGAGGTTCCTAACCAGCTCAATCTTTGGGGCTCGCAACCTAGAAGAGGAGGAGGAGGTGATGGGGCTCGTGGCTGGTATTCACCTTTTTCTCCTTCGAGAATGGGGTTTATTATGGCTTCATATGAAGATGTTCCTACTAAGTTGGATCCCATGTTTGTGATGTTAAGGGGTGTGAATACGGGATGCATGACTGTGTCGGGAGTACGCATCGGGTATAGACTGGCTCCCGGAAATACATCAATTATGGAGAAATCCAAGGCAGTTCGAGGGAGATGGCTTCGTACCGTTGTAGGTGCCCGAAAGTTCCCTGCCCCGTTCTCATTTGATCTAGAAAACTGTGAGATTCGCGCTGTGAATTCAGCGCGCTGCCATTCCATACTAGCTACAACGATTTTGTGACGAAATTATATTTATTCACAAGTTTTCATTTTAAATTACATTTGCAAAATCGTTGCAAAAGACGATTTACGATAGAAGTGCGATGAGTATCGTCCTCGCAAAACATGGTGTTTTCTTGTAGTGAGTTGAACAGATAGAGGGGGCTATATAAACAGGAGGACTACCCTAGAAGAGGGGAAGAATTTTGGTCATTTGAGATCGAGAGAAATCATTCACACTTCGTTTATAAACCACTTTTTGTCATTCGATATACATTTTACATCACAAAACCGTTGTATTAATCTTGATATTCAAATCATATTAATACAAATCCATTTCGTTACATTCGACATATGTTGTTCTAGGTTCATCACAAGAATTTAAGCCTAAATCCTCTTTTTTATTTATTGAATTCATAGTTGCGGATTTTAGGATCCAAAATTCGGCGCGTCAGGTAGGGGGCAGTTATATTCTCTTACTCAAGAACCCTAGATCTGATCGTCAAAGTAACCAAATGGATCAAATTCCATCAACCACATCGATATCCGCCGCAGCTGATCAAGCCTCTAACACCGCCGTTCAGCCGGCGATTCGAGCTCTCGCACAACCAAACGTGCTGAACGCTTCCACCGAGACAATGATCTTTAGTGCGATCTCGTCACCAGGTCAACCGATCCTGGTACCAATCGAGCCGCCACGAGAAAAATTTCAGGCTCCTTCCCGAAGCAAAACAGGACAACCTCGTCCAATGTAACCAATCCGCCAAGACATTCAATTATCCTCGACGATCACTACAATGGAACAGACAAGATCTAACATTTCGACTGCGGTCATGGGAATTAAAAACTCCCTTGGCCTGCGGGATGCACCTTCAGTTTTGACTTCTGGAGCGAACACAAAAAATCAAACCATGTCAGATTGCCCAAACTCTAGGGTTTGGGACAGATCCGCCAATCCGAGAGCACGCTCAAATCCAACACCCGCTCCTGGGGTACAGTGGAGAGAATTTTTCCTCCACTCCCGCCGCAGGCTAGTGTCATGGTCCCGACTTGTACTGAGTCGGCCATACCCAATATGGCAGCAAACACGCCGCTTACTGCCCAAGATGTTGTCGCTGATATTCAGAACATTCTGAGCTCACTTGGTTGACATCACTAGAAGGCAGGAAAGTGTTACCCGAAATATTGCAGCTAGTATGGAATGGCGGCGCGCTGAATTCACAGCGCGAATCTCAGAGTTATCTAGAACAACNATCTGGTTGAAATTATGGAGTTAAACTACTATGAGATTTTCAAAGTTGTATTAATCAAGTGCAAGTGGGCTGACACCCGTACAAAATGAGGATATAGAGTGAACGCATATGGTAATCATATGGTAAATTTTTCACGCTTGTTACACACTAGGGATAATGAAGAGGATGAGCCATATATATTGGCGTCTCATGCGAGAATGGTATATTATGTAAAAGATCTTTGTGAGAAAGAATGGAATATCGCAGTTCATATTCAGCCTAGAGACTTATATGATATGGGTGATCTAAATGATTTAGAACAAATTGATGGTAAATCTGATCCTGGCGTTTCTGGTACTTTGTAGGACGATGGGTACTTTTACATGATCGCTTATATTAATGTTGTACCTTAAACTTCCTTCGCTGCAAATGTGTTTGAGTAATACTCTTAATTTCTGGTAGTAATTTTAGCATAATATTTTTTATGGTCTTTTGCAGCATTTTCTTTGTTGCTGCCTTGTCCCTTTTTATATTTTTTATCTGAGAATAATGAAACAAAGCCTTTTCACTTTTAGATCCTTCACTTTCTTTCGTTTCTTCTAAGCGTATCTCTCTCTTTGGTGAAATTTAGGTGAAGTATTAACTTTAATCGAAGAAGATAAAAAGAGGATTACATGATAAATGGTAGAGACATAACAAAATAATCTAACGTGCAACCGTAAACACATGATAACACAGTCTTTGTCTTTAATTTTAGTGAAAATTTTCCTCTACTATTGTTTGATCTATTTTAAACCCCTCAACTAAATAATTAATGTAAAAACTCCTCAACTAAAATTTTTTAATAATTAAACCCCTCAACTAGAATTTTAATGGAAAAACCTCTCAAGTAAAGTTTTGTTAATGACAAAACACCCATCTTTTTATAATAATGTCAAAAATACTAAACAACTGCCATTAAATCTATACGATATACATATTGATGGATTGCTTCTAATTTTTAACTGATTGTACCGTATTTCTAGTGTTGTTTTTAAACCATAGTACGATAAAACCAGTACAACCACGCAAGCTTCCCTCAAATGATCAAGTGTCATTTTGTAGTTTCGTTCTTGACGCATTCCAATGTTATGTACATCTTTCCTGAATATTGTTGAGAATGTTATATTAAGAGTTTTGAATATTTTAATACCTATAAAATATTTTAACATTTTGTTTTATGTGATAATTGATAATCTCTATAAAAACTCTTTGAAATGTTTTAAAATATTTAAAAAGTCATCCACTGCATAAAAAAATCAACATGGATGGTAAATTAAGAATAGTCGAGTAGATATAAAAAAAAAGATAATTATATTTTCAAAGAGAAAAGAATAATGAGGAAATTTGTAACAATAATTTATTTTAAAAAATTTGTTTCATAAAAAAAGAAAAATTTTAATTTTAAATCTTCAAATATCAGAATATTTGTTTCTTTTTATTCAAAAAAATGTTAGTGTTCAAATTTTATAATTTGTTTAAAATATCAAACCAATCCTCCCATAACTAATCATGGTTAGAAGAAAATGAATCTCATCTCAATTTTGCTTTGTTTTTGTATTTACCTTTTTTGGAAGGATAAACCAGAATAATTATATTTTTACTTGATTGGATTAGATGTAGAAATTTGAAATTTTGTTATCGGTATATATATATAAAAGAAAGAGTATATTTTTGCCATTAGATACAACTTTTTTGTTTTAACTTTATGAGGATGTCGAGCGTTTCAAGAGACGGGATTTTGTCGTTGTGGTATATGGAAGTTGATTTTTCATTATGTTTGTAGTAAAGTCACTGAAGAAAACAAAATTGTTGAAAAAGACAAAAACATGTGTTTAACCTACGCAACCTAGAAATCTTTAGTTTCCTTATGAATGGTCTACATATCATCCATTAATAAGTAAATGCTATTGTTTCTAACTTCGAAAAGATTGAGTCGCTACCATGCATTAATACATGCAATATTCTACACAACCCATATTGTTATAACAAATGTTGGGATATATTCACTAATTAAAGTAAGGAATGATCAAATTTTTATCATAACAAATCCCTTTCATGGGAACGGATAAAGGTTACAAGAAGCTTTTTTGTAAGATAAATCACTAAATTTGGTTTAATTCTAAAGAAAACAAAAGGAAATAAATTGTTGAAGAGCATTGAGCAATGTAACGCCTCTTTACCAAGATATGAAGACATTCAATTTAATTAATTCTTTTCTATTTTTTTAACTTTAATCGAAGAAGATAAAAAGAAGATTACATGATAAATGGTAGAGACATAACAAAATAATCTAACGTGCAACCGTAAACACATGTTAACACAGTCTTTGTCTTTAATTTTAGTGAAAAATTTCCTCTACTATTGTTTGATCTATTTTAAACCCCTCAACTAAATAATTAATGTAAAAACTCCTCAACTAAAATTTTTTAATAATTAAACCCCTCAACTAGAATTTTAATGGAAAAACCTCTCAAGTAAAGTTTTGTTAATGATAAAACACCCTTTTTTTTATAATAATGTCAAAAATACTAAACAACTGCCATTAAATCTATACGATATACATATTGATGGATTGCTTCTAATTTTTAACTGATTGTACCGTATTTCTAGTGTTGTTTTTAAACCATAGTACGATAAAACCAGTATAACCGCGCAAGCTCTCCTCAAATGATCAAGTGTCATTTTGTTATTTCGTTCTTGACGCATTTCCAATGTTATGTACATCTTTCCTGAATATTGTGGTAAAAGTTTTTTCATTAAAATCTTTTAACTGTGGGTTTATTCATGGATTTTCAGT
This sequence comes from Crucihimalaya himalaica, assembly GCA_004349715.1. Lineage (NCBI taxonomy): Eukaryota > Viridiplantae > Streptophyta > Magnoliopsida > Brassicales > Brassicaceae > Crucihimalaya > Crucihimalaya himalaica. The sequence goes on along the minus strand of SMJT01000075.1, from coordinate 334,974 downwards.
TGATTGTATTGTGTTGTTAATGTTATTTAAAGAAAAAAATATTGTGTTATCTAATGTTTAAATAAAATATACATGTCATTTTCCAACAAATCATACGTCATAGAATCTATTTAATAGCATTTGTGTCGTATTTTGATATTACTATAGAACGAGGAGTTTTTTTTATTAACGAAACATTAAATATTTTTAGTTGAGGCGTTTTTACCTTAATAATTTTGTTGAAGGGTTTAAAATGGATCAAATAATATGGGAGGAGATTTTTCATTTAATACCCTTAAAATAATCATAAAATTAGGTGTCATTGTAAATAAAACACATTGTTGAAGAGCATTGGGTAATGTAAATAGCAACTTTCAATATTTTTACTTAACTGGATTAAATATGGAAAATTTGTTTTCTTCTCTCTTTTTCTTTCCCCTAACAAGGTTGTTTAATCGGACCCAATAATACACCCCCAATAGTTTACCATGATAATGTATTATATCCTAAGATATAACCCGACTTTCAAAACTTTTGTAAACCATTTTTGTTTTTACAAATAATTAATTATAGGTAATCGTTTGTTTCACTATCTTTCTAATTAGTGGAAACATTAATTTCAAAACCAACCTACATATGCATGCTAAATTCAATCATAATCGTCATCAACGAAGCCCATACACAATATATGAATAAAATCAAACATCTCATTAGACTAGGAGTTGAACCTACTGTTTTCCATATAAGGAAACAATGATCCAATAATAGTAATCATACTTTCAAACTTTTATTTTGACTATATTGTTCTACTTAATGCCGCATAAAACACATTAAGTTTTTCATTAGTTTTTTTTCCGTGATTTTTTTTGCTGAATAAAGGAGACAATGCCCCCCTTGGTTTATATTAAAAATAAATTACACACAAACTTGTCGTGAGATCACAACCCCACTACTTTCCTCTAAAAAAATTGAATCAACAACTTCCAGAGAGGACTCCAATAAAAGAAAACCTAATGGTAAAGAAAACGCATAATTCGCTAATCCATCGGCTAGACGGTTAGCCTCATTATACACATGAGTAACTCGGATGATCCAGTCCCTTGATAAAAAGTCATGGCTAGGAATGACAACGGATGTGAATCGCATATCCCTATCTTGAGAAAACCAACAAGTATCTCCAAATCCACCTTGAGTATCAATTACGTAACCCGACGGTCCCATGCAATATAAAGACCATAATAGACACTCCATAACTTAAGCTAACGGTGCCGAACATATCCTAATATCCGAACACTCCTCCCGCCGCAGCTAAACCCGTCTTATCTCTCGATGTCCTATTGGTATTCAACTTCATCCACTCCTCCTCCGGCCGTGACCATGCTATCAATCTCTCCACTCTCCCCGTACGGCCCTGATTCAATTTCTCCATGTTTGCATTAGCCAGTGTAACCTCCTTAGCTAACTCTTTTAAGAACCAACTCTATCACGACACTTCCCATTAACACCAAACAACAATTGCAACCATCGTTTATAGTCTTTGACCTAGAAATATCTTCTCCCTTCAAAACCCTTGATAAGTTTAATTGTTCGAGTTTCGACTCACATCTATACCCTAAAACCTTAACTATTTGCACTAAAAATGGGATCTACAAGCTTAGCCAATCAATTTTTTTATGGTTCTTAAGTAAATTTTTGATCCTATGTAGTCAAGTAACACAAATTAAGAATTTTTTTTTGTTTTTAATTCATTCTACAAACTTTGTAATAGACATATATGTAGTTTTTGCATCACATCTTAAGTGTGTGAGATGAACATATATGCAATTTTTAAATATTACGCATTTTATGAATTTCATGTTCTATATTGTGTACACAAGTACAAATATATGTACAAAGTTGAAATAAACAAGCTATTACTTCCCTTTTCTTGTATTTTTAAAATAACACAAAAACATCGCTAAGTGGAAACAAATTTGTCACAAAAACATTATTATGTCACAAAAGTGTTGCAAATGTGTCCCAATTACTGACTTGTTTGTGACGCTTTTAGAGAGTCACACATCTATACCCTAAACCCTAAACTATTTGCACTAAAAATGGGATCTACAAGCTTAACTAATCTTTCTTTTTTATGGTTCTTAAGTAAATTGTTGATCTTATTTAGTAAACTAACACTAATTAACATTATAGCAAACACTAAATACCCTAACCATACAAATAAGGCATGTGAAATTAAAGACACCAAGTTACGTCACCTAAGTAAAATTATGTAATCAGTGACATCAATTCAATTTAAATGAAATTATTTCATCTGATAGTGAACAAGTTGGGTTAACATTGATATTAACTCTCTATAGTATGAGCTAGTCCAATCTAGCAGCAAAAACTTTCAAAATTTCCTTCATCTAATTTTTCTGTAAATAAGTTTGAAACTTGGTTTATGCTATTTTTTCTTGAAAATTTTAGAACTTTAAATTTCCATTTCGTTTTAAAAGAAGAGGTCTTAGATAGGCCCAGCATTGGCCCATAACATGATTCTTAGCCTGATGTATGTTTTATTGGTTGCCACAAAGCAATGCATGATCGACTGGTTGGTTGATTTATTTTTTCATTAAATGTAGTGATGTACCAACCATATGTTTTCTTGGGCTGCTATTGATGTTGTTCGGTACTCAACTTTTGTAGTTGAAAAAAAAATCTTCTCTTCCTATGGAGAAGATAACAACAGTAAACGCATGTAATATGATTTGGATATATATATAAGTGAAAAAGGAGTATTTGTTATTCCGGATAAAGTATGACTCGACATTGGTAACTTGTCACAACTTTGTAGTGTATTTGACGAATCCTTACCAATTGTTGATAAATGATATTTGGGTCCATGTCCTTCCTCAAATGAGGCGATGCAATCGGTCTTCCTAAGCGGGATTTGGTATTTCGATAAAGGGATCACACTTGGAAACATATAAAGAAGACGAATCAAGGACGGGTTAAAGAATTGTACATATTGTTACATTGTAGAAATAAGAAGACAAAGAGGTCTGTAGATAAAGGGACCGGAAAGATTGTGAGATTAGATTTAGATCTCAAAATCTGTTGATATCGCAAAAGTCAAAGACTTCAGTTTTAGTCCAAAATATCCAGGCCCAGTCGAACCCATTGTTACTAGCCCGAACAGAGTGCGTATGTTCTTCAGTTCAAATGGAGGTAAAGTATTTTTATGGATTCGCAACTTCAGACAAATCATTAGTGTTGATTTCTAATATTCAAGTGCGAGTGAGAACACAAAACCGGATTATGAGTGAAATTCAGGTCAAGGCCTTCGATTGACTATAATATATCATATTTGACAATATCCATAAACATCTAACGCCTAATATGAGATCATCAAAATGAGCCACACAAAGTAACATAATTCAAAGCTTAAGTAAACACCAATATATGACAGTAAAATCTCTCGGGTTCAATGAAACAGAGAGTAAAGTTTAAGGAATAACACAATATACGAAGCCATTGATCTGAAAGAATGTGTGCGTATGATCAAATGACTTGTATCTAAGCAGAGAAAGGAGGAGATTTATAAGGTAAACTAACAAACTTCATAACGGTTTAAGTTGAATGTGAAGAACAATGTTTTTGGGATTTTCATTTGTGTTTGGTTAAACATAGTTCAAATGTGTGACTAACTATACATCTAGAGTTATGGCTAGAACTATGCTGAGAATCTAAACTTTGGCCATCAGCAAAGATTTTCCAAAAAACATCTTAACATAGTTATGAAATTCATTATAGCAATAAGATCAGCCATAACATTGTAGCAAACAAGATAAATAAGCCATCAGATTGTTCCCAAAAAAACAAGATGCATTTGATACTCTAATAAGCCGACAAAACAATAACCAAAACACCAAAATCAGACATAAACCAGAAAGTCAAAAGGGTTCCAAAATACATAACCAAAGAAAAGACAAATGCATCTCTGAATAGATAATGTCTAATCAAGATTTAAAGATCAAATAGCTCACATCATGTATGAGGTCAGCCTTTAGCAACGCACCTTCGTGATCATGAGCTTCCAAGGACTTAAACTTCTCCTCAATCTCCTTCTTCTTCTTTTCTGGCGCCAAGCTCCATTTTCGTTTCACAGATTCTTCATCAACCATCTTACTCAAATCCTTAACCACACCAACAAGAAACGATCTCTCGAACCAGTCATCAGCTTCAACATCCAAAGAGTTATCCTCCTCCACCTTAACCTTCTTCTTTGTCTTCACATCAACAGTAGTAGAATCAACAACATCTAACCAAATAGTTTTAGCCAACTCCATACACGTCTTTTCATGACTTTTCTTAAACGTGGGTTCAAGACCCTTTTTCTTTTTCCCTAGGTATTTATTCTTCAAAGAAGAGATTTTTTTCTGAAACTGATACAAACCCTATACCTCAAAGCTAAATGAATTTTTAAGCCTTTCGAAAAAGCCACTCATGTCTTGGTTAACGGTCTTCCCTGTAGTGTTCTTGAAATCTATTATCCCTTGAAGCAAGAGGATCTTAACTCCATAGAGGCGACAACAGGAGAAGGAGCTAGAGGTTCGTCCTCTTCCCCTTCCTCAGAAGAAGATTCTTCATCCTCGTCACTCGAAGATTCCGGTGGTGGAATCTTCACCGGTTCAGGTTGCTTCTTCGCCGGCGTCTTGGAAGTGGATGCTGTGACTTGCTTCGTCACATGAGATGGAATTATTTCCGACGGCTTGTTCGCGACTTCCGACGGTTTCTTCACGGTGGAGTTATTCTTGGCCTTCGGAACTTTGGAAACGAGAGAAAGAGAAAGAGAGAGAGAGAGATAAATTTGTTTGGGAAACGAAAGCTTTTTTTTTAAAGTGTTTTTAGGGTTTATTTGACTCGAAACCTAAATAAATAGTATATGTCAACTTAATACGTAATTTATGGAGAGAAACCTAAAAGGCGAAAACAAAGAAGAATAAAGTTAATTACTCGTTAATCTATGGGAAACGTAATGAATGAGAAGATTGTGTAGTCTCTTCAAATCTTCATGCGTCTTTTCGTATTTCCATTTTGATTGATTTACTAGTTTAAAACAGTAAATGCGATAGATATCAAAAAAGAACTATTTCCCTTGATCCTTTATTGTAATATATTTGCTTTTAAGTAGTCATTAAATTTTCTCCATAATCGTCAAGTCATTGCCATACAATATTAGAAGATCATCTACATAGATACATAGAGCTACAAGTATGAATTAGAGAGACACACATATAGAGAGCTAAGAATAATACAATTAAATAGATTTTACTTTTCTTTACTCATGGAAGGCCTTCGGCCTATCATAGATATTCGAATACATATTGCATTTTCGCTCGAAAGACAGACAGACGAAGACACTCTAATTCACCTATCAGGTGGGCTAAGGCAAGACTTCTAACTTAAGCAACACGGCTCTTTACCCTCATAAACCCTAGAAAATTACAGCTTGCAAAATAATACTCTGCCTCACTATCTACCTTGTACACACAAATCTTTCTTTCTCCCCCCAAGAATTGTTCCTAGTTAACTTGCTACAAATCTACTCCACAAACGGCTAAACCATGGCGATATCATTTCGCCAGACCCCGTACATTCAGCATCTCCTTCTTCTGCTGTGCTGAAAAGGGTTTGATCCGAGCAGTCTAGAGAAGCCCCACACGCCATATTGTAGGACTGACATGCTGAATGGCATACCCGTAGTCTGTCGTCTCCATCGATATCACACTTCTGGATCGATATCTGGTTCGGAGAGATCATCAATAAAGAACAAGTGTCATTATCTGAGAATGTTAACGTCTCACCTATATAATCATGGAAACACTTAAAACAATTATACACATCCCGAGAGATTAATGCTCACCCAACAGGCTAGTCTTTTCGCTGCTTCATCACAATAGCTGTTACCGAAAATATTAAATAGTTTCCGAGCCCCACCAGGAAAGAGCCTATTGTAGTTGGGCATCACTACAACTTCCTCAAGCTGCTGAAGAATGCTAGGCTCTCTTGGAGCACAATGTTGTCCTGATATGTCTCTCTCCAACACATCTTTGCACACCAATAAACTTGGGACTAGCTTAGAGCTGTTCTGACATGTGTAGCCAGCATAATCAGAGCAACGGAACTCGCAAACACCATTATCACACACTCCTCCATGTAGGCTGCATTGTTCGTCACAAACAGCTGTACATATAGTTAGAAAGAAAATTCTTGTCGGATATACTATTGATAAATTTTTTATTGACACAATCTATACTAATATGGATATTTACCAGTGGAACAGTCGATTCCAGTAAATCCATTCTCACATATGCATACACCCTGAGTTGTGCATTTTCCATGGCCATTGCAATTATTAGGACATGAACCTGCATGGTGAAAAGCATAACTTGTAAGTTCAGATCTTAGGGAAAGATAGAGACTTGACATGTACCACAATTTGGTGTGAAGGATACATGAGACTTACGGTTTCTACAGTCACGACCGTGATAACCAAGGAGACAACGACACTTTCCATCAACACAATCTCCATTAAAGTTACAAGAATTAGTACACTGACCAAGCACAGAAACTACGGACGTACTGCAGAGTTCATGGTAAGCCGGACAAATTAATTCACCTACAAACCAAAACATTCATAGTTCAAAGGATGGGGTAACAATATCTTATTATTCTTTCAGGAAGATAAAGAGCATTTTTTACCATTAAAACCCGGAAATCGAATTGGTCCACCAGCTTGAGGGCAGAATTTCCATACTCCCTCCACAGCAACCTAAAAGAATGCGACCAGGATAAACATTACTAGTGAAGCTATTAATAAGCATAAAAGTAGGCTATCCTCATCTCCATGGATCAAAGTCGAAGCAAGTTGAAATAGGACCAATGACTCTGTGACTTGTGCTCAAGTGTTGTTTCTGAACTGCTGTACAACTAACTATACCAGCTTATGCCCAAAAGTAAAAAAAAAAATGAAACCTTACGACAAGGAAGAAGATATACAAGGCATACCTCCAACAAATTATTTCTACATCTATGCTGATAACAACCATTCCCCTGAGTCATGGAACCCCGAACAAACCCAGTACGCACTAAAGACGAGGCCATACACCTATATATAAGCAAAACTCTTTCATGAGCAATATTCCATGTGGATATTTACAAACATTCAGTGACAAAGTTAACCAGCAGTAACCTGGATTCACTCCCTCTCACTTCACCCAACATTCTGTCAGGCGCACGTGCACTATTGATATCCGTGCAAGACCCATCTGAATAGGCAACAAAATATGTACAATAATCTGCTAAGGAAGACTGGCCGCCTGCAATATGTTGTGTATGAAATCCATTAGTCTTTGCCAAACAAGAAACAAATACAGGATTGAATTACTGTATAGTATACTTTGGTATATACTACGCTTTCCAGACAACAAGGCAAAAGAAAACTATATTCTGCATATCAAAGTAATATGTTGAAGCAGGTAACAACCTAAGAATGAATAAATACATAAGTAAAAATAAAAACTGAAAGATCTAGATTCTCATATCAGCATGTTCCAGTTAATCAACAGGATATACCTTTGTTAGGCTGTGGAAAGTAACGGGCCCATTGTGGCAAGTCTCCGTTATAGCTTAGAATTGGGCAGTAACCTTCAGCCTCTCTGTTGTATGTACAGCCAGATAGTTGGGTTGTGTTACAATGGTAAGCACCTTTCCACATGTTACATGGAGATGTGACAAAATGAGTCCCCTGGTTCCGGCCCCAATCGAGACGGTCTGCCATGCTATAATTAGCCTTATACCAGCCACTATCTTCTAATAGCGCTAGAGTCATTTTTGACACGACTGATCTTGTGTCTACTGATCCAGTCATTATCTCATTCATGAGTAGTCTCTTTTCCCAGTGGGAACCCGATGTGCCACGTCCTCCTCCATCCTCAAGTTCTAAACCCGAGAAGTTTTGAGAAAATGCCTGTTGAACATTTGACATTCTTATGACTACAGGACAGAAAACTAAGATCACAGGAATTTAACTTGCAAAGATGCATTGATTTCTGAGAAGGAAGTAACTAAACATTGAAACTCACTCCGTAATGATGCCGCGAATGCATGACAACCCGTGGAAGCACTACGCGTGTCACTAACCGGCCAAGCTTTTCATCCATTTGTTGCTCAGTGACCTTAAAACATGAAAAGAATGGCTTATTCCAAGGTAGTGCGTATAGAAAGTTCAGTGATCTCATCCATATGAAGAAGTAACGAAACACGAAAAAAAAGAGACTGAGGCATGTTAATCACAGCTAACTTTTTCTCAGGATGAGGAGGACATTAGATACTCATCAAATACCTCAGTGCGTCTTCTTTTCCTTTCATCTCTAAAATGAGCAAAGGCATGCGGATCAAAGCCAAGGACATGCATAACCTCATGTATGAGAGTTGCTGAAAGCAAAGTCCCAGATTCTGAAGTCAAATGGCGGGGAGCAACATTGACATGCCCTGAAAAAGGCCATAACACTTGGCTTTAGGTTAAAATTCCAAGCACTGCAGGGATTTTAAATACTTGTAATCAACTGGAGGAAATGGACGATTACCAGCAATTGCACGTCCCCATTGATCACGTTCACAAGCTACAGCCCATGCAAGGGTATTACCAGTAGTAGGTCTTGTGGTCACCAATAGAACTAAATCAGTATCAGCAATACCCTCTGTTTGATTTGAAAGAAAACTGATTAGACCAAAATAAACCTAGCGAGACAAGTTTAAATAAACAAGAAACTGCCACCAGAAGCAAAACAGTAATGCAATTACCCTCTACATATTCACGAGGAAGCTGCACACCACCATCCTGCCCACAAGCAGAGTATCCACTTAAACGCAAATTCCCTTTCACAGGTTCAACAGCTAACGCTCTTCTGAACCAATCTGCAGTCTGCTCTAAAGCCTTCATGTGCAAGATTTTATAGATCAGTTCAACTGTGTGACCAGTAACACTCACATATCTAAGACACAAAAAGATCAAGTAAACCTTGCGCAGGCGATGCTTTTTGTCCTCCCCAGATATGTCATCTGAAGTACAGTTATACCAGCAATCACCAAAAACTGGAGGTTTTGCATTAGGATTGCATGCAGGAACAGCAGGGAAAGTACTTGAAGGAGGCTCACCCAACTGAGTTCAATAAACATATTTAGTTCAGTAACTTAAAAATCCTTAAATTTCACACATATGAAAGCTACTCAGAATACCCACCTTCACAATATCGCCAACTCTTTGGCAATCTCGGTCAAGTGAGTGACCAACAGCATCATAATTTAAGTAAATCCTAATAGGTTGTTTCACATCTTTCTCCTCCTCAGAAACACTAAGCAACACCCTTCCATTGTGAGGATCAGCTTTTGCAGCATTTCTTGGCTCATGATAAACCTGAGGAGTAACTGAATATACTTTCCGACCCGGTCTCTTCCTCTGCTCTATAATCTGATCATGAATACACGAATGAGAAGATACTCCATCAACTCCACTTTCCACACCTTGCAAAGGTATTTGATGATGATGATGATGATGATGCCTGGCTTTCGCATCAGCAGCTCCACACCACAATAGAATCAATAAAACCTAAAACAAAATATTGACATTTCATCTCTCTAGAAAGAAACAAAGAAATGCAGCAGATCTGCAATCGAACAATCAAAACAGACCTGTAGCTACGGGGATTCACATGGGGAATAACCAAAGTTGCACTTTCATAGCTAAGATACTGTACATAAGACAATACTTCTAAAACAAACGAAATGAGCAATTTTGCTGAAAAGGGAAAGTTTACAAAACAAAAGATCTAATATTATCTTTGTAGCTCAACGAACATAATCTGATAAATGTAAGTAACAAAATCCAGCTCAAAATTCAAATTCCGAGGAAACAAAACAACATTTTTCAGAATACCCAAAAACCCTAAATCGATAAAATCAATAACTAGAGAAGAAACTTACCCAGGAAATGACGAATCGAAGCTGGAGATTAACAAAGAACCTAGAACATAAACAGCACTGAGCTACTACAACCTCCATGAAATTCCCAGAAAATAAAGCTTCACTTCCATCAAATCTCCAACAAATCCCCGATCCAATCAAACACAGTGCATCTCATTCGATTGTACAGAGTTTTAGCTAACAACAAAAATAGCAAATCCAAGCTCGAGCTTTGAAAAAAAAAAAGTGAATCCAATTCTTCAGAGCTTTGAAAAAATCAAATTAAAAAATGGAGAGAGAGTAAGGGTTTTTGGGTAAAGACTGATTCAAAACAGGTGATCTAGATTCCAGCAACCTCAAAAACAATAATCTTAGATTTTTTTGTTTTCTGTTTTTTTTTTTTAATTTATTTGTCAATCTCTCTAGTGACACTAAAGGATGAGAGAGAGAGAGAAAAAGCAGAGTCAAATGGATTGGGTAGAGTGGGTGTAGGGTAGGATATAATGTATAATTATTATTACTGTTTAATACATTAAAGTGAGTATCAATCAATATTTGGTGCATTTTTGTATAATCTATTTATATTTTTTGTGGTTAAAAGCTGCAAATTGTTTAATATTTTGGGTATTAAATACACATTTACATTTGTTGCAATCTAAATGATTTTCTAATAAAATTGTTGAGACATTCGCTGTCTTCACTCCACATCATCATCCTTATCTTAAATCAGTTTTCCTTTTTTTTTTTTTTTGTTATCAGTCTTAAATAAGTTTTAAAGTTTTAAGTCTATATATAAGTAATTCATGTATTAATATTAATAACCTTGAGATATTATTTTTGTTGATTTCTTGGATATATGTACTTGGTCTAAAACTATACACTAAAGACATACTCTATATAAACTGAAAATAAAAGACAATGGTGTTTTAACATATAAATTCGATCTTAAATACAATTATCTTCTGAATAATATAACATATACTGTTTTTTTTTTAAAATGTGTTTAAGAGTTTGTATATTGAATCGTTTGGAACAGAATGCGAATGAATGTGCATATGCGCGCTTCCGAACATTAACACCAATGTTCACCATGTTCACTAGTAGATTACATAAGTTTCTTTAGGAAACAAAAAGTACCAATGAAGCAGTAAGGAAAACTTTGCACAAAAATCAAATCAGATCATAATGCGCATAAAGATGTGTCTAGAGGGTAAACTGTAAGGTTTGATATGATCAATTTATGAAATGTCACCCCATGTTTGTGTGCAATTAGTGAAACTAGAAGATGAGAAAATTAAGCATTGGTGAGTGAGTTGTATGAAAGATTAGAAAACAAACTATTCTCAAATCGATCACGGATAATTGATAACACAACAATGTTGCACCAACATTATTACAACTTTACAATACATTATTGAGGCTGCCGGTATAGTAATTCCAAATTAAGAGTAGAGTGAAACTAACTTATCTTCGAGGTTGTATTATGTTATAGCGGTATTCAGCTTCCAAGTTATGTTGCTATCTAAACTTCTTTTTTTTTTGTTAAAGTGTTGCCTTCCAAACTTTGTAAAGTTGAAACTCCATAATTAATACTCGATAAATTAATAATCACTATTTATCTGATTTTGAATTGGACTAGGATAAAAGTTAATATTTATATATATTGTTTTTTGAAAACAATATAAGAATATATGATATCATCAATATCATAAATTAATATTTATATAAATTGATTAATATAAATATATACATATATATATATATGTAAGAAAATTTAGTGAAATATAATTCTTGTATTTTTTGTTTTTTTTTTATTTACATTTTTGTTAGGGTTTATTTCTAATTTTTTTACTTTGTCAAAAACTTTGAATGTTATCATCTCGAATTGTATCAAATTTTTTGAAAGATTCTAAATGTGGTAATTGCCTCCTTAGGTATGATTGGTTCAATAAGAATATGAATTATGACTAAAATATTTATATGTAAGCAATTTTTTAAAATGTAATAAAATTAAAAAATATCTTGATAAATTAATAAAATATTGTAATCTCAATATTATTAATTAATAGAGGTTTTACTGTATTGCACTGTGTTTTCTAATTCTTTAATTTATTTTTAAGCTTTGTTTCTTTCCAAACTTTGTATTACACTAATACACTCTGTTTTCTTTAGTTCTTCAGCTTATTTTCAAGCTCTATTGCTTTCCATACGTTCCTATGATTATTTATAATCAATTGTTTTGATGAGTAATATACCAATAGAAATTAAAACTATTATAATTTTAAGATTCAGTTGTTATTGCAAATAAAATGACATATAATATACAAGTAACTGATATTAATATCCTAGAATTCAGAATAGATGTATGGAATCACGATTGGCGCATCCGTAAGACAACTATCCATATTTGAATTTGTGGTTTCCAGATTTTCGTTTAAAACTGTATCTCTAGATGTTCGGATCTTTAAAAAGTATAAAAAAATAAAAAATAATGATATTACAATATTTTAAAATTTTTAAAAAAATTATGAGGTAATATGTTAGATAGTCTTATAAATTATATAGAAAAGAAAAAAAAAATTTATTTCTGTTTTATACAAAAATCATATAATATATGAAAAAGTATAGTTTTAATAAATATCTTTTAATTATTTTAAGGGATCCGAATTTGAATCCTGATAGATGGACCTCTTAATATCTTAATATTCGTATTAAATCAAATCTTAGACAATATTTCCACCACCTCAATTTTAACAACTTCGTCTACGTAATAATGATTATTACGTAATCGTTTAGAAGAAAATGTCAGAAAAAAAAGAAAAAAAGAAGTGTAAATAGTTATTAAAATGACTGCACGTATATATGGAGGTGGTTTGGTTTCTTGCGTTTTTGGTCAAGATTGTAGTGATGGCTCCAGCTATTTACGTGTTCGAAATCACAAACGAATTCGCACTATAATTTATAGTTGGTAGATTAAAGTTCCACCAACTTAGCCTTTCGACTATAATTGGATATTGACGTCTCACTTTTCTTGTTAATGGTTTACAATTAAATCCTCACCAAATACACGAGGAGAATAGATTAACTCTTTTCTTGACATATTAATAATTTAAGGTAACAATTGAATGATAGCTAGATTTGCTACGAAGTGAGGTACATGTCATAATTTGTGGATGATTTTCTTATTTTTATGTTAATCAACCAAGGGAAATGTAATATGTAAAAACAACAATGAATAAATTAAATGATATTAGCATGTTCATGGAAAAAAGGCAGTATTCTATGGCAAATAAATCTTAATAACATATCACTGTTATTTTCTTAGTCACATCTTCAATTTTTGAAAAGTACCTAATTACTTCATGAAATAAACTCTTGAAACGATAGAAGAAACTTCATGGGTTAGATAAAATAATAGTTATGGATGCTTGTGAGTTGTGACAAATTGTTCTTTTGCTTTCTCACGTTCGTTTTTTAAACGGTACTTTTTCCTCAACACAGGCCTAAGCCCACAAAAGAAGGATACTTTATGAGTATGCACAAAATTTAGGAATCCAACTTTATCAAATACACATACAAGTTGAGGCCCAAATTCAAGTATACACAATCTATGCGAATCATATATAGAGTAGCCAAGGAGAGGATGCGTCTATCTAGCTAGACCGGAACATGAGATTTACGCGAAAACGGAGTGAACAAGGAGTTGAGCTCATTGTACCTCAGAATATCAAACCCATACCTCTCCATAAGCTTCTTCTGTTTGGTCTTAAACCGTTGTCGAAAAAGACCTTCGAATGATGGTTCTGTGGAGGTCCGAAGAAAAAAGAGGTAACCGAGGATGAAATGAATGGACGTGACAAAGAAGCAGATTGGTTCCATTACATCCCAACTTAGTTCCCAGAAGGTAAGACGCATAAAGCCTATAGTTTGCGCAGCTAGGAATCCGAGACCGCAATATAACTCGGCCTTCACTATGCGTTGGGCCTTTATGTCAATACACTTCTTTGTAGTCTCAAGCTGAACTAATTCTTCTTTCCGTGGATCGTTTGCGAGTGGTGATGTTTGCTTGATCATTGCTTCCATAGACTTGGCTATCTGAAAATATAATAGAAGATTATATATCATGAGAAAATAATGCTTACGATGATGAAACATTCATTTGGGACCACTAATTTTAAGTGACAACCATTACACATTTTATTTTTAATAATATGAAAAGAACATACGTGTATAACACACTAAAAAGAAATTATAAATGAAACAAGACAATAAACTAAAATATTTTGAAGAAAAATGCTTGGACAGGTTTTGTTATGGATTTATCGTCGATGTATCATTTATGTTTTTATAAAGTATTTTCAAAAATAAAAAATCTAAAATACTTAAAAGATCATGCATGAACCATAAGTGTCTTGAGGCTACTAGCTAGTCATGGAGATTCACCTGATGGGGATGAAGAAAAACGATGTCTCCTAAAACGACGACGCATCCAGAATGATCCAAAGAGTTAGCCATTTGAGAACCTTGCTCGTCGTTACCACAGCTCTCACAACAGATCTGAACATATTCCCAATACGAAACAGAACTTTTAGGAATCTCTCTGAGTCTAGCTTTCACCTTCTCTGTTTGATATATTCTCAACAACTTCTTTGTCTCACTTATAGATAAACCCTTCACTGCTACTTCCTCCAGCCTTGGCGGAGGAATAGACTCGATGTGGATCCCGACAATATGGTCGGTAAGATTCTGACCATTCCGTGAGGTCATGTACTGACGATAGATCTTCGTATTAGACGGTGAGAGTTGTCTGAAAACTGAGTGTTGTGTTCCCTCAGATCTGTAACGGCCAATGAAACGTTTAGTGATTGCTCTGCGAAGAGCCATTAAGAGAGAGAGAGAGAGAGAGAGAATCTTGAGTTTGGGTCTTTGTTGTGTGATTTGAGTAATGAAATTTTTGGCAAGAAGGCATTTATATAGTCTGATTCTTTAGGTTAAAATGTAAAAGGAAGTAAAGTTAATGTTTCCCATTTTATTTGATCTTATTAAACTGTTATTAATAGAAATTTATTTGTGAGAATCTTTGTGAAAAAAGATTCTCAGAGAATCTCAGTTATTTAGGTAAGAAGCCAAGGAGTATATTAGAATATTGGACAACACGTGTCAATTTCACTACAAAGTATCCCCTCTATAATTGGAATCGATGTGGAATTAACTATTATTTTGTTTATATTTGATAAACAATCAGAATCCAATTGATGAACAAAATTTTCAAATGGGGCAGTAAATGCTCAAATTATTAAAAAGAAAAAACAGTTTAGTTCCTTTGAATCTTGCATAGTAAGTACTTATGCACCTTCTAGCAATCTTTCAACTACTAGGTGTTATGTTGTATGCAGTGAGATAACGATTTAGTAATATTTGTAACACTAATTTCTATCTCCCAAGATTTTCATAAGAGTTTTTAGATGAGTTGAACTCAACTTTGAGTTTTACTCGAGATTATTATTCTTACACAAAGCAAATAATTTATGGATATCTATTACATGTGAGGACCGGTCACGAAGAACGATGTGCTACAATGGAGGAGCATCAAAATATATATAACTAAGGAGTTACCCGGTATCATATGCGGGGAAAAAATAGTAACAATGATGATATTTTTGTTTTTAATGGTAGTAAATGTGATATTTCACATTTTCAATTTTATTTTATTGCTAACTATTCATCCGTAATTGATAAAATATTAAAAAATCTTAACAATTGTTTATTGATTCAAATTCTTGCGTGTTATGTTTAGTTTTAGTATAACAAATGAATGTTCAAATTTTTTATATATGGTATAATCCTTATTGAATATTTTTATATGTTATTATCTTGACATTTTTAAATCTATTATAAATGTAAGATAACGACAACTATACATTACAATTATCTCCAACCAATAGTTAATACTTCATAAAATTTTCAATATATCTTAATTTGTTCATTATATCAAATATATATATATATATATATGTATATAAGTCTTGGTAAGACATCAGATGATTTTAAAAAAAATATTATCTCACATATTATATTTTCGGTATTTTGTTTTTTTTTTGTAGAAATATAAATTTTCAATTTCTTTAATTTTCTAATCATTATATAATTATCTTACAATAAAGTCAAAATATTTTAAAAAGCAATATATCTATGATATAATAAACTATATCTGAACCAAGAAAAATAAAATTTTATGTTATTAATAAAATTTCGTGATTTTTTTTTATAGTAATATAAATTTTATACGAATATTTTTTTAAGTTTTTTTGAAAATCTAAATGACAATTTTTAGTCAAATAAATTTATTAAGAATAGAGTGGTAATGAACCACAATAAAGTTTGCTAAACTTATCTAAGTGCCTTCAATAACTCTTTCAGAGTACCAATGAGTACCTCATCTATTAGAGCATCAATTTTTGGATCATGAAACAGAAGAAAAAACGAAAACAGATCAATTATTGCATAATTCTAAAAATTAAAATCTAAACCTCAAATTTTATCTTAAAGAAATAAATGTAAGTAAGAATAGACATGTTCATCTATAACGATGAGGTGAAAAAACTTTTCAAACATATTTGATATTTTGAATTTCCTGAAAATTTTGACTCGTGTGGTTCACTGATGAACAAAAGAATTCAGTTCCGATACACCAACAATATGTATATTTTGATGAATCATTTATGATAACATTAAAATGTAATTTAGACAAAATAATTGAATTATTTATGATAACATTAAAATGTAATTTAGGCATAAATTTTTTTTATAATAATTTAATTTTTTTTATTTTTTTATATTGTTCAATGCAAATGACAAAATATTTAAATAGACGGATTCATTAAGGACATAATATGGAAAAATAGTAGCAGAATATAACATTTTTGTTTCTGAAAAGTTGTATTGTTTAATAAAGTTTATAGAGAGCTGAATATTAACTTAATTTGGATTTAGATTAATTCAATTTATTTAAAGAATCTTCCATATATATCGTAACATTATTTTAATATCAAATAAAAATTTAAGAAAACATTTTTAAGAGTTAAAATACATATAACCTCTATATCAAATTAGTTTTTTAATAAAATTTAAAATAACAAAAATAAACAAACTTTATCTCCACAAAATTATAAGAAAACTACCTAAATAGTTTTCTTTGTTTTTTAAAGTAAACTAACTTTTTTGATTTTTGAAATATTTTAAATAGTATTTGTTCTCTTAATTTAAGTATTTTTAAAATATTGTTTCTTAAAACTAAATGGTAAAAAAATAATTAAAACTATCTAAATAGATTTTTCATAATTTTTTTATTTTTAATTAGTGATTTATTTTTTTATTTTTTAAATTATTTTTCTTGAATTTTTTAAAAAGTTATTTTTAATTATTTTCTTAATATAATCGAATTTTTATATATTTCTTTATAGTAAAATAAATTTTATGTGGATAAATATATTTTTTTAAATCTTAATGGCAAAAATTTAGATATGTAGATTCATTAATGGTAGACTGGTAATCAACCATTCGGAGGATGAATGTGAGCATTATGTACTTTTCTTTTAATATATAAGATGGTTAAGAAAGAGTACACGAAATAATATATCAACATATATACATGTACACGTCGATCACACTCCCATAAATCGGTGTGTAAACATGATATACATTATGTTGCGTTTCCAAAAAAAAGTTATTATGGTTCCACTACAATTCGTGTGGTTGCACCCGTTGGATTCCAAATCGAGAGTCTACAAAGTTGAGAAAAGAGTGAATTCTTAAAACTACGATGATTATTTAGATCAACGATGAGTTGGCTTTGTGGTTAATCTCTGGGTTTCCGAAAACGTAGGGACATAGGAGGTCATGAGTTCAATTCACGTTGGGAGGAGTCTGCTCTGCGAAGGAGAGTTAATTTAACATGATTTGGGCCTCGTTTTAAGAGGATTATGAGTCTCGATTCGAAACCTCCTAATCATACAAAAAAAAAAAAATTAGAACATTGAGTAGGATATTACAAACGACTAAGATGAAGAAGCATGAGGAAGAGCTAAAAAAGCTTGATACAAATCTGTCCAACACTCCAAGAATTGATTCAAACACTTGACAAAGAAAAATTTGAGCCGACATTTTTCATAGCTTTCTTGAAGTTAGAGAAAGTTTTCTTGTGAATCTCAATGTAAGCTGAATTCATAACATATAGCTTCATTTGGTAGGAGGGGATCAATTGGTTTCATTAAGTTGGTATGCTCCATAAGAGTTTTAGGTTCCTCCCTCACTCTCCTTCAATCTCCCTCAATCTCCATAAGTTTTTCATAAGTATTGTCTTAAAGTTCTAACTTGTTCGTCACTTAAGATTGTGATGAGCTACCTTTTTGGAAGTTGTTGTATTATTTTTGTGGGAAGCTTTGTCCCTGAGGCTTGAGGCTTAGAAGGATCAACTTTTTCTTGAGGATTCTTCACATTTTTTCTTGTATAAACATTGTTGTTGTTTCTATAGTTGGGGTTGAACTATCGATATTTGAAATCATTATTGGTTGTTTAGGTAGTTGATATCTTACTGTCCTCTATTTGATCTCTTCTTGGCCTCTTTCCATCGTATCAACTCATATGTCTTATAGTCATCAAAATTTTCCACAACATGTGTTTAATCCACTACAACAAATATGTACATTATTAGCGCGAAAACTCTGCTATCATATGTCATAGATAGCGTTTTATGAACTGTTGTGTCATTCGTAGCTATCGTAGGTGCCTCTCATACGATATCATTTTTCCAAATGTTACGATAGGTACACATATCATAGCATTTTTTTGAACGCTTTTAATTATTTTGTTATAGCATATTCCTTTTTTTAAAAACAATTATGAAAACTCATCTTTCGTGCTATGATATGTTCGTCTACAAAAGCAATTATTTTTTGCTATCACATAGTTTGTTAACACTTTGCTAAATGTTATGATACCCTCATTTATACATTAATTAAATAATTTAACGACTCATGTTCCGTGCTATAATATATGCTTCTACAATAGCATTTCACAATTGTCATACTTAATGAGATTTCAGATAGCTATGTATTAGCTCTATTGTCCCATTTCAACCCTGTTATATTTAAAAATGAAATCATTCATAAAAATAAGTCTGAATCCATTATACCAAACATAACACAAGTCTACATATTCATCATTCAACAAACATAACACAAGTCTGAATTAAAAACAGAAAAGACAAGTCATAAGTTCATTAGCCTAGTCTTAAAATAATTAAAACTAGCTAACCTGGACCAAGGTTTTTCATTCCCTGCAACAATCAACAATGACTTACATTAGTTTTGCAATAACAGTATCATATGTACAATCTAAGATCAAACATCACACGAACTACAACACTTACCTCAATTTCTTTAAATCAAAAGATGACCAATTTATCCATTGGCCATGCAATAGATGAACCAAGTGCATCTCTCATATACTCGATTTCATCTGATGTCCTCCAAACTGCTGCATCATCTACCTTCACCACATCCACCCAAACTCTAGCTGCATCAGCCCCCAATGTAACAAAGTGGACCGTCTGCTCTGGGTCCACTAAATGCACACGTCCTTCTGCAACAACCCGCTTCTTTCCACTAATATCCATTAATTTGCACTTCTGATTTTCCTTGATAACTGGATCAGCTCCATGTTTACGCTGCGAAGTTCAGAATATAAACCATTAATGTGTTTTCAATAATAACCAGAAGCAACTTCATAACTTATCCAATAAAATTACCGGAGATTTTCGCAGAGGTGCCAGACTTTTCGCTGAAGACTTTGTAGTTTTTGCTGGAGACTTCTCTGCGGCAAGAGATTTTGAAGAGGTTGCTGCAGATTTTCTTCCTGTTGGTGGAGATGTCTCAGTACGAGTTTTAGAACCTGGTGCTGTTGATTTCCCTCCTGAATTCTGGTCATGAGTTAATGCATAAATTTGCAGAGGAGATTGCTGTCCTGTTGCATCTGTGGTGTTTTCATAGACAACATTTTTGGCAGGCCATGCTACAAAATTATTTAAACAGTCCTCAAGGTATGTAAAATCCTTATTAGGCCTCCATATATATGTCTCTAGTTGAAGTACCACATCCACAAATACTTTAACACCCCTTGGTCCGATTTCAAGTCCATTAACCGTTGCTTTTGGTTCTTTTGTCTGCCAACATCCTTCAGCAACAACTATATCATCTGAAGACAAATTCAGTAGCTTGCATTTGTTCAAAGCATTTGTTCTTGGGCCCTTTCAAACACATTCATACTCATCACTGCATGACCAAGTCATTTTGCTAGATACTATGCAAGTGGATAATAAACTTTACCAGGGGTATAATGTCTTCTGGTTGGAGCCCCTCGTTTAGGTTAAGACAATTGGGTGCAGGCCATGCAATCATCTGTCCAACGACTTCTTTAATTGTCATCTTGTTAGCGGCAGGTCTCCAAAGGAATGCATCTGGTACAGTAGCAATGTCAACCAAGACTTTAAGATCTTTATCGCCTAATTTACCATCATTCACCATCTCATCTGGATCAGAAGAAATGATACGCCCCTCAACAACGTTTCCCTCTTCACCTCCCCAATCAGTCAAGACACACTTGGGTTGTGATCTTTTGTTCACACTCTATATAATGTTTAATAGAACAAAAAAATGTCAGACTGTAAATAAAAAACCAAAACCAAATGGATCTGAGATGAATGATTTACCCTTGCAGCTGAGTTTTCACCAACTTCAGGTTCCAGTCTCTGTAAAAGCAAAATAAAACTCAAATCGTTATCTAATAATTCAGCAGCTCCATATATATATATATAGAGACTTTTCTAACCAGGTTCTTTATTCTGGCTATTTCATTTTGTAACTCATTGACTTTTCTCTGGAGTTTTTCTTGATTCTCTTGCATTTCAGCCATACACTTATTTTTCATTTCGAAACAAGCTAATTTAGTCTTAGTCATGTTTCTACCCATTGTCCTCATCCTACCAGGATTATCAGGTCCTAACAGTTGGGTAAGTGTATCTCCTCCTTCATTAGTTGCAGTTGATGGAGTACCACTAATAACAATCTCAGCTACCTTTTTCTGCAAATCAAAAGAGCCAGATTCATGTGCTAAAATGTAACAAAAAAACTAACTTGTTGAATAATGAATTTTATGCTCACTCATAATCTTTTCAGCGGCATTCGTATTCACTGGTGTACCATCTCTCTTGGTACGCGACCTGACCCAGACTGATAGCCGTGTCACATCATATGGTTTTTCACTACCCATTTTCTAAACCAAAACATATATCAACAACAAGAATTAGTATTTTAAAGTTTGAAAATCAGAATAACCATACCAATTGTAGTAGGCTTACCATGTCTTCTGCAAGTCTAACCATTCTTTTGCGACTACAAGTGTGTGTTATCTGTTTGCTCCTTCTTTCCTTGTAGCTTTCACTCAGAGCCTAACAGATTACTGTTACTATATGTAATATACTATTTGATAAATAAACTACTTGTTTCACTGCAATGAATTAATACCTTAAATTCTGGGCTACTTTTGACCTTGACAAATTTTCACCAATCAAATGGAGAAATATTTTTAGGTTGCAGATTCATCCTCTGTTGGTTATTCTCAGCTTCATTAATCGCTGTAACTATTTTTGATGTTGATGTCCTCCACAAACATGACATCTGCTTAAGCACTGCTTTCCTTTGGTACTCCTCATTTAAATCAAACCTTGCCTGCATTCATTAAAGAAAAAAAACAGTGAAGTTCAACTAGAAACTCGTTAAGTAAATTTAGTAGATGTCAATGAAAATAAAATGTCACCTGGACAGATTTCCAAAGCACTGTTTTCAAATCTTTACTGACATTTTTCAACTATCAATGTGAAAGGAACGTGTTCCCGTACCAAGGCACCAACATATGATGACAGCTTAACTGACCCATCACCATAGCTTCTCCCATGGCATTGTAGTGTACTTGTATTTTGGTGTTTGGATCCTTGGCTATGTCTTTCATCTTTGTTGGTCCTCGTTTTCTCTTACGAGTAGGTTCAAACACATGCTCTTCTGATAATTGTAACTCACCTTCTAGCTCTTCTTCATTCGATCATGGTACCACATGTTCTTCCATATGCTCTGGAGCTGGTAATATTGTTGAGCTTCTTTCCATCTGCTCTGGAGCTGGTACATGTTGTTGAGCTTCTTCCAACTGCTCTGGATCTGCTACAGGTTGTTGGTCTTCTACATGATCTGCTTCCACAGTACGCACATATTCTACCTCTTCATTGACTTGCTTCTCTTTCTTTTTGCTTTTTATTTCCTTTAATTTTCTTTCCACGTCTCATTTTAATTCACCTGAAACAAATGACATAAGATAGAGTTAGATCACCACATTACAGTTAGTTAAGTATATCTCAACAAATAAACAAACAACTAAACAAGCACTTAATGACCAAGCAATCATCAGAATATCAAAGACAATAATTGTATGAAAATGATAAAGAAGCTACATATCACACATATATGCCTTCACAATCAGTTCGAGCATTTTCAGCTTCATCCATGGTAACTCTCCATGTCAACATCTGATGGTAATGGCCCAAAGTCTGTAATTCCTTCTTGAAATCTTCCTTACTGTAACTTCTTGAAGGACCTTCATAACAACATACCAACTTGATGACTCATCTTCCCTAGAGTAAAAACTTGCTTTGCTTGAGAGGCTAATATATATGGATCTCTTGAAAAAGAGACTTTACTATGATTCAATTAACAAGTGTGAATCCATCTTCCACCTTAACTCTATTACCCAATACTGCCCATTAACACCGGAATAGAGGGACGTAAAAAACATTATAATCCAACAATATATAATGTCAGTTACTTTGCCGTAGTATGTTACCAAATCAACCATATGTGAAGTGTCTTTAGCACTAAATCTACAGATTTGCCGTAGCCTCATAAATAACTCCACTATTCTGACTTTTCCTATCAACTGATCTTGTGTGAAACCGTTGCCCATTTACTATGAAACAAGTGTAAGACCGTGCAGAAATTCATGGACCATATGCCAACACACTTAAGTGTTTCACTATGTTGGTTTTGAATCATGAGGGATCTTAGCAAAATTAAAAAAAAAAACATTTAAATAAACAAGTCAGAAACCTAATGACTAAAAACTTACCATAACAAAAATAAAATAAAAATAACTAGCCTTTTCTTTTAGCCAAGTTGCAAAATTCTGAGTATGCATACTCCATAACATCGAGGCATCACGTCTACATCTTCCATTTGAGTCTTGTAGATATTGCAGGTGCATACTTGTACCAGATTTAAAATGAAAAGTATTAGCATGTTTTTCATAAATGGAAATGGCTAATGAACAAGAAAACTGTGGAAATAACTTACTCAACATAAGATCCACAACAGCCATATTTTGGATGACAACAAGATGTGCTATTTCTTCTCCATTTCAGTAAGAGTAATTGAAGTTCTTGCAGATATTGGACGCCCCTCAAGTATGGAGTTGTTCTCGTACTCCATATTTCTATCTAGTTTTATCTTGAACTTTTATTGTTTTCTTCAGAATTTAGAACAAAACAGGATGCATTCTTCAGCAAGATAAGACTCAGTATACACCCCTCTGGTCTTGCAGGGTTTCTCACAAAGTCTTTCAGAACTTTCATATACTTGTAAAAGTGTGAAGACTGATAGAATAGCAACAGAAACAAAACAATAACAATTCAGTCTAATACAACAAATACAAGTTATACCTTTCAAATGGGTACATCCATCTAAAATGGACTGGTCCACCTAGCCGGGCTTCCTTCCTAGATGTACCGTCAAGTGCACCATGATATCAAAGAAACTTGGAGGAAAAAATCTTTCAAACATGTAGAGAGTTTCAACAATCTCTGCTTCCATTAAACAAAATCTGCTCCCTATCAATAACTCGCTGACACAAATGGTTGAAGAATGCGCATAAGCGTACAATTGCTACCCTAGGACCTTTAGGTAGCAAACCTCTAAGTGCAATCGGAAGAAGTTATTGCATTAAGACGTGATAATCATGTGATTTCAGACCTGTGATCTTACAGTCATCTAGTGATACGCCTCTCGATATGTTTGAACAATATCCATCTGGTCTTTTGAAGTCAAAAAGTCGCCTACAAAAGGTTTTCTTCTCTGTCTTGGTGATATATCATGGTTTTTACCCGTTTTTAGCCATGATATAAGTCTTTTTTGTCGAGTCTTTTCTCTAGTTTTAGAGTCTTTCAGGTTCTTTTCAAGATATAGGCGCTATGGAGCTAATTGGAGAATTTGAGAAGCTTTTGAGGCAATCCGGAGTTGAAGCCGTTCGGGAACAAGCTCAGCATCGATCGACACTGTGAAGCATCGATCGACACCCTTCGTTTGAGAGTTCCACGACCAGAAGACCAAGCATCGATCGATACCACTTATGGCATCGGTCGATGCCCGTGACCAGAACGTGTGACAAGCCCGAGATTTATTCAGAAGCTTTCCTTATCTTTCGATATAGATTCCAAAACGTTTTAGAAACAATATAATTAGGTTTTGAACCTCAGAAGAGGTATCGGATTGTATTCAGTTTTTACCTTGTGGATTTCTGGAGAGAGAGTTCTTCGACAATCGAGTATTTTGGAGAAGAATTCTTGAACCTTTTTGTTATTCTTATTTCTTATAATATGATATCTATTCTATTCATTGTGTTTGTTGCATTCACCATGTCTGAGTAGATCCCCTGTTAGGATTAGGGTTACTTAAGGGTATTTGATGAATTGTTAGATCTGAATTGATTGTTAGGGAATACTCTATAGAGCTTTTCATCTAGACTTGAGTTTAATGCTGATTTTAGCCTCGCGAACTAAAATCTGACCTTAGGTTGTTAATTGGCACGGAAGTGTGATTGATTTGCCTGATCTAGTGTTTGGTGAGCAAAAGCCCTATTCGCAAAGGAATTTGGTTTAGGGATTTTGTGAACAATTGAACTTGAACTTTAATGCTTGTTTAAATGCTATGAATTTGCAAAGGAATTTGGAATTCTAGGTTTAGACATAGATAGTTTTCGCAACGACAGTTGGTTTACTTTACATATGTGTTTCGAGTTTGAAAGCGGAGCTTAATCTATTCTTGACAATTGATTTGATTTGATAATCCTGATTTACCTGCAAGTTTCCCTAAGCCTAGCTTTTCCTCCATTGATTTTATATCCTTGACTTACTTGCTTTTGTTACTTCTTAATTCCATCGATTCTGCTTAGCTTAGTTTTTATTTCTGAATCTATTGAGTGTTATCTTGAGTCTTTGTGGTTCGACCCCTAAATTACTATAGCGACTGCTTAGATACTTTAGGGTATTAGTTTTGAGCATATCACTTGGACAAAGACCAAGGTGCTGCTGGAAGGTATGTTCTTTTACCATGTGTGTTAGGGTGCAGATCCTTCCTAATACCAAGCTCCTATAGATCTTTACAACATTCAGACCATCTTTTGATTTCCCACAATGCAACAATGTAGATATGATACTTGCAGCCACATTTCTTTCCACATGCATTACATCTAAGTTATGCCTAACCGGGAGTTCCTAACAGATTCATATAGAAAACACAAAACCAAACTTAAACAAAGCTTAAATGATGAAATCTGAATTAATAAAAGAACCAAATGACAGTAGAAGATACCTCCCAGTAAGGTAGCTTGAAAAAGATTGACCTTTTCTTCCATCTTGATAACTCCTCTTCATCTACTTTTACTTCTTCTTCTTCTTCTTCATCCTCTGATTCATTGGATAAATCCTCACTGTCAGAACCTAAACCAGTACAATCAATACGTTTTCTCTTACGTGCATATTGTTTGAAATTACCAAAGTCATTTCTGAAATTTTTCAGGTTTTGTGAAATTTCCTGACCAGATAATATTCTTCCCTTTCTCCTATGTTCAACTTTTCCATCAAACCACGACTTTTTCTCCCTAAAAATATGTGTTGGTGGCAGACCCTTTCTGTGGCACATATAGACATGTTTTCTACTGAATTTTAACCACATACTATCTGTATTTTTCCCACATAAAGGACAGCCCATGTTACCCTTTACTTTGCAGCCTGCAAGATTCCCATATGCAGGAAAGTCATTAATCGTCCAAAGCAGCATTGCCTTAAGAGTAAACGTAGATTTACTGAAAGCGTCATATGTTAACTCTCCATTGTTCCATAGATGGGTTAGATCCTCTATGAGGGGTTCTAAGTAGATATCAATACTATTAACAGGCTGCTGTGGACCAGGAATCAAAAATGTAAGCATTATGTTCTCCTTCTTCATGCATAAGTCAGGTGGCAAATTATAGTTTACTAGCAAAACAGGCCAGCAACTATACCTGGTGTTTTTCATGTTAAAAGGGTTAAATCCATCTGTGGAAAGTCTTAGCCTCATGTTCCTTTCTTCAGCTGCAAAGGAAGGGTATTTGTCATTCATCTGATCCCATGTGACTGAGTCCACTGGGTGACGAATTTTCTCATCGCTGCTCTTGTTACTAACATGCCACCTTAAATTCTTAGCCATTTCCTCATACCTAAACATTCTCTTCAGCAGTGGGATTATCAGAAAGTAGCGTAATACTTTCTGTGCGACACCTTTCTTTACTTCACCAGTATGTATGTTAGTCTTCCATCTTGAAGCATTGCATTTCAGACACTTCTCCAGTTTCTTGTACTTCTTTCTGAATAGACATCAGTCATTGACACAGGCATGAATCTTCTGGTAACCCATATCAAAGGATTTCAGGAATTTCTTCACCTCATACAGTGATGTGTGTAGCACAATATCCTCTGGTAACATCTCCGCCAATGTGTCTAGCAGATCATTGAAGCTCTTGTCAGACCAGCCATTTTGTGTCTTCAGTCTAAACAGTGATACAATAGCCGACAACTTGCTATGGTTTACACAACTAGGATATAGTGGTGTTTCAGCATCTGCAAGCTTTGCGAGGAACTCATCTTCTTTTTTGTCCCCACTCTCTGCAATATCACCCAAGTCAGCCTTACTACCAAACTCTTCATTCAAAAAATCAGCATCTTGATATAACCCATATATCTCAGAATTCCACTGACTTAAGCTATTTTCTCCTTCAACTCCTGAGTTCAATTCTCCATGGTGATACCAATCAGACCGCATCTTATAAGCCTCATCCATTCCCCGTCTTACAAGATGATCAACTAATACACTGCCTGAGTGACGATCTATATTACGACAGTTAATGTAAGGACATATAATCATATCAACGTCTCCCAAAGCCACAACCACAACCCTTACAAAATTTGACACCCCTCTCTCATAAGCAGGATCAGCTCTTCATTGCAGAAAATGATATATAGAAAAAAAAAAAACAAGTAAAGTCTCCAAACCCCCACTGAAACCTAACCTATATTATTGAATCCCTTACCTGCAAAGATGCACCCATGCCTTGTCCACCATTATATATGTTCTAACTTTAATTAAAACCTTTAAAACAGCTCCATTCAAACAAAAAGCACCCAATCAAAGTTATGCAAAGACTGTTCCAAATATGACAAGAACTCAAGCTCAAACAAATCAACCATATACTATCGTCTCAAGTTCAGACAACTAACAAAGTACACTTAAAAAAATTATACTATGCTAAACACTTATCTGAATAAAACAAGACAAAACAACAACAATCACAATAATGTACTATTATAACAATCGTAATTAAACCAAAAAACAAAAGAATCACAGCCACTCTGAACATGGATAGATGGACTAACCTGTCGTGTGATTAGAACAACATAAAAGCTTCAGTTCCCATATTGTAATCAGCAACACTTGCAAAACAAAAACGTAATCAGTACATGTTTCAGCAAAACCCATGTTGAAAGTTATGTATCCAGCACATTGAAACAAAGAGATATGGCTTTGGTCTATTATGTCTGAGATTTCATTCAATCATAACAAAATTGAATTCCAAGTAGGCAAACAAAATCCTGTAACCTATGCAAACGAAATCCAAGTATTAAGAAAAAATTGAATTCCAAGTATTACTTCAGAGCAAACAAAATCCTGTAAATCAAAACTATAGATTCTAAAATTGTTCATTCTCAATAACCTAACCTAAACTAATTTGGGAATGCTTGAACAATCGCAAAGAAAAGAGACATGCAACAACATTAAGAAAATATATCAATGGAAATAAACCCTAAAATCGACACTATCAAAACTGCAATCAAACTTAAATTAAACGAAGATCGAAGGACAAAAATGAGAGCAAAGAAGAAAGGAATAAAAGTCTTCGGTAAACATGCCTTCGATTTGAGCTCAAAGTTAGTTTCGATGGTGAATGTCGCTGGGTTTGAGTTGACAAAATCGTGAAAGGCGATGGGGTTAAGGGCTTCAACGAGTTTCAACGGTGGTGGCGGCGAGTAAACAGGTCGCTGGGAGAAGATTCAATTTCTGGGTGTGAGTTGTTAAGTGTTTAGGACTTAGCTTTTTCGAGGGAGAAGTAAAAGAGAGAAGTGAATTATTTTGGTTAAGTTTGGCGGACAAAGTCATTTTTGTTTTCCGCTTATTGATTATTTATCAATGGCGTTTGATAAATGCTATTATAGAGTAATCAAAAATTAAACTCATCTTCGATAACAGTTGGGAAAAATGCGCTATGGTATTGTGCTATCAATGTAGACTTTTTTTTGTAGTGATCTGACTGTTCTTTAGTTAGATTTGAAGATCTAATTGGTTTAAATTTTCATGTAAGAGTTTTTCTTTCCCTTATAGTCATCAAAAGTGGCTCCTCTCACGACCTTTCATATCATCACTTAGCTAAAGTCACTTAGTGCAAAATTCTCAACTAATATTTCTCATAGTCTCCTCGCACTACATCTTTAATGCAGAAACTTCAATTCAGATTTACTAATCTCTCATGCCAAAGGGTAAAAAAATCAAATGTGATCTTCATGTGAACATATCAAATACAAAGAAAATAACAACAGAGAATCCAAAAACACATATTTTTCATAAGTTTTGAAATTTATCCTCCCAAAACCATATTCACGCAAAACATTTGTTTTACATAGAAAAAATCATTTTTTCAAAGAAACAAGCTGATAATTTATCTCAATTGTACTTATCTCTCAAACCAGAGGATGCGGTAATAAATCAATCGGAAAGAGGAGGCGGTAATAAATCAATCACAAATCACATGAGGACAACTAGAAAGAGAAGAGAGCGAACTAAAAGTAAAATATGCTGAACCTCATGAGAGAGAAAGATGGATAAGGAAGAACATTCACCAAACTAAAGGGAATGCGTAAATATATACATTCACAACTCATTTAGAGCTTTTGTTACTAACCAATTTTCTTTTTGTCAGCTCATATGTAACATTAGGTACATTTACCTAACACTTACCTTTTCTCTTATTTTCTTTTTGTCAACTCTTTCATTACTGTTCATTTACTATTTTCCCCTGATGACTTTTCCGCATTTACCACGGTTTTCAAAAAACTTTTCTGGCAATAATTCATTTAATTTACCCAAAATTAGGGGTGTCAATCGGGTCATAGGCCCGCGAGTATAGCCCATTTAGTCACATTGCGGGGCGGGTATGGGCCTATCTAGCGAAGCCCACAAAAAGGCGGGTCTAGCGGACTCGGTCCGTTTGGTATGCGGGTTAGCGGGTGACCCGCTTGATCTTCCATTTTTTTTAGCTTGCAATCAAAATACAGATGTTGTTCATCAAGTTCAATTGTTCAAATGTTCAATCGATCGAAATGGACATCAAAATTGAAAGAAGAATCGATCTAAATCAAAATCGAAAAAACCTTTACTTACCACACTCTTTCTTCTTCTTTTCGAGTTACAGATTCTCTCTTTCCCCCCCCTCCCCTTTATTTTTACTATCCTTTAACTGCTGGAAGATGAAGTTGAGACCTCAATTGGAGAAGGTGAAAAGAAATTTGGATCAAATTTTCTGCAATTGGGTTCACGCAACGAGCAAGACGCTGATTAGTGAAACCAAACGAGAGGATCTTGAAGAAAACGGGCAAGACGTGAGAGAGCTACTAGCTAGGCAACATGCGTTGTAGGTGATACATGTGACAATCCGACATCCTATAGAAGTTGAGTGCTCAAAACTCAAAAGAGATTTGGTTATGAGATAAGTTTTTTCACAATATCAGATAAAAGACATAATAAAAAGAACTGTAAGTTCCGCTGCTCCGAGAAAGTTCACATCCTGACGATTCAATGTTTGATCAAGAAGCACAAGTCTCAAACAAGTCACATCTGTTTGCAAACCTGACGTTGAAGAAGTATGTTCTGATTCAAAT
Source organism: Crucihimalaya himalaica (assembly GCA_004349715.1). NCBI lineage: Eukaryota > Viridiplantae > Streptophyta > Magnoliopsida > Brassicales > Brassicaceae > Crucihimalaya > Crucihimalaya himalaica. The sequence continues at coordinate 304,589 of SMJT01000075.1, read as the reverse complement.
GTTGGTTTATCTCAATTTTGAATTCAATTCATTGTCTTGTAAATTTACTGGAATTGAGTTTGCAGTTTTTTTGCAAATATTGATGTTAATGAGTGTAATTCAGCGCTGAGGCGTGAGATTACACCTAATGTCTTGATCACAAGTTACAACATGTTGTTTCAATTGTTTATCCTAATCTGAAACATATGAGATTTTACATTTTTGTTGTGGCTTTTAATTCAAGTTAGTGTTGTTGGATTGCAGAGAGGACCTGCAATTATATATGAGTTGCTTTTGTGATTCCAAACTCTCATTATCACAAAAGAAGAATTTATGATTTGAAAAAGGTGTTGCTATTAGTTTCTGAGAATCTTTGTTTTCTTATAAAGTTAGTCTCTTTTTGCAACTATATAACCCTTTTAGATGTTGTTATGCAGATTGTAGAATATGCAAAACAGAAAGATTTTACATCTCTTATTGATTATACACTTGAATCCTAATAAAGGTCAGATGTTGCAGTGCATCATCAAGAAATAAAACAACCTTAAAGAGCCTGGAGACAAGTACATATCCAATGCAATCATGCAGGTAAACGTATGTCATTTGGTTTGAGATGGGTTGTGAATTGTGATTTGTGAACTTGAGATTTACACGTATGGTCTATGGGCAGCAAAAAAAAAAAAAAAAAAAGGCAAAGTAAACCTTCTGTTCCATTTAGAAGCTTTTAAGTTTATATTAAAATTGTAAACCCTAGTCCCTAAACGAGTTCAATATAAATTGCTTGAAAAGGAAACTAATCAGCGTACGACTCAATCTCCAACACGAGTACACGACTAAACCATTCTTTGAGATTTTACAAAGACGTAATGGTAAGAACATGAATTGATTATTTACTTAACATTCAATCATTTTGTTTTGTACAATGAATTGATTCATTCTATTTTTAACACACTCCATTACATGTTAATTTGTTTTATTTTTTAAACAGGATTCACATGATTCTGATAGGACTAATGGTTATTTGGTCTTGTTTCTTTACAGGATTTACATGAATCTTGTGATTTGAGATCGATAGACTTGGAGACTCAAAGATTTGTCAATGTTGCAAATGCTGAACACGAACGACGTACGTTTGATGGAGGAGAAACATCTAAGTCTCACAAAAGACCTGCAATAGATATTGATGATGATGATGAAGAAGAAGACGACAAAGGAAAGTCATCAGCAACAAAACCAAAGAAGAGAAAGCAGTATGCAAATTGCTGGGAACATTTTACGGTGATCACTAAGACTGATAGCAAGGGAAAAATTGAAGAAAGAGCGCAATGCAATCAGTGCAAGGCAGATTATGCGTATAATTCACACAAAAACGGTACAAAATCTTACAATCGTCATATGGAAAAGTGTAAGGTTCGACTTAGGAATGCTGATATTAGTCAAATGATGGTAAATTCAGAGGCAAAATTACAAGCTAGGAAGATAGATCATCTGATTTTCCGTGAAATGGTCGCTAAGTGTATCATTCAGCATGATCTTCCATTTGCTTATGTTGAATATGAGAGAGTTAGAGCAGTTTGGAGATATTTGAACGCGGATGTGAAGTTTATAAGTCGGAACACAGCTGTAGCAGATGTTTATAAGTTCTATGAGACTGAGACAGAAAATTTAAAGAAAGAATTAGCTCATCTTCCTGTCCGGATTAGCTTCACTTCCGATTTGTGGACTGCGATCACTCAGGAGGGATACATGTGTCTGACAGTACATTACGTTGACAAAAACTGGAAATTGAATAACAAGATTCTTGCGTTTTGTGCTTTACCGCCTCCACATACAGGTATGCACTTAGCAATGGAGGTTCTTGAGAAGTTTCAGGATTGGGGAATTGAAAAAAAGTGTTCTCCATCACGTTAGACAATGCTACTAACAATGACACAATGCAAGATATTCTGAAATCTCAGCTTATGTTGCGGAGTGATTTGTTATGTGGAGGAGAGTATTTTCATGTGAGATGCGCAGCACATATTCTCAATATCATCGTTCAAATCGGGCTGAAAGATATAGGTGATTCATTGCATAAGATCAGAGAGAGTATCAAATATGTTCAAGCTTCTGGAAAACGTGAGATATTGTTTGCAAAATGTGTGGAAGCTGTTGGTTTAAAGCTCAAGGCGGGTTTGATTTTGGATGTGACAACTAGATGGAATTCAACCTACAAGATGCTTGATAGAGCTATCAAGTATCGGGCTGCCTTTGGTAATCTCAAAGTCATTGATGGGAAAATGTATACTTTTCACCCTACAGAAGATGAATGGCACCGATTGAAGCAGATTTGTGAATTTTTGGAGCCTTTTGATGAGATCACTAATCTGATTTCAGGTTCAATATATCCGACTTCAAACTTATATTTCATGCAAGTTTGGAAGATCAAAAACTGGTTGGTAGCGAATGAGCGTAATCAAGATGAAATTATCAGAAAAATGATTGTCCCGATGAAGGAGAAGTTTGATAAGTATTGGGAAGAAGTTAGTGATCTCTTTGCAATGACTACGGTGTTTGATTCAAGGTTAAAGCTAACACTTGCAGAATTTTGTTTTGCAAAGCTTGACAAGAATTCTTCTCAGAGAAAGATTGCACATTTGTGAGGTAAACTAAACACTTTGTTTGAATCATATGAGAACAACTCCATTTTTGAGTCACTTTCTACAGAAACACGTGAAACTAATCAACAAAGAGATGAGAATGAAGGAAGAAAAGGAAATTTTGGCAATTATGATGTAAGTAATCAAAATTTTACGTCTCTTAGCCTTATGCTATTGATTTTCAGATTTTGGTATTACGTCTCTTATGCTATTATGTTAATTGTGATATTATGTTTATTACTTCTCTTATGCTAGTACGTCTCTTATGCTAAAATCAAAATTTTAGATTTAAGTCTCTTATGTTGGCCTACTCTTATGCTATTACGTCTTTTACTTTTTAACTTTTATGCTATCAACCATTTTTAAAGTATACTTCTCTTATGCTGTCAACAAAATTTTAGATTTTTCATATGTTACGTCTCTTATGCTAATCAACAATTTTCTTGTAGTTTTTTTTTTTGAGAAATGTGCAGATTTTTTAAAAATAAGTCCAAGTCTTATTATTTTTTTATGTATACATACTGAAATTGTTTGATAAATTTGCAGGAATTTTTTGCTTTCCGCAAAGAAACGGTTGTTAGTACTGGAAAGACTTCTTTAGAAATGTATCTAGATGATCCGCCTATAGACGTGAGGAATTTTGAGAGTTTAGATATTTTGAAATATTGGAAAGATAACTCTCAGCGCTACGGAGAACTGGCGTCTATAGCTTGTGACATTCTTAGAATCCCAATCACGACCGTAGCCGCTGAATCATCTTTCAGCATTGGAGGTCGAGTTTTGAACAAGTATAGAAGCCGTCTTCTTCCTAAAAATTTTCAAGCACTAATATGCAGTTGCATTTGGTTTAAGGGTTTTGAAGCATATGAAAATGGTAAGCAAATAGTTTTTATAATTTTTCCAGTTAAACAATCATAAATTATGTATTAATTTGTTACTTTTGTGTGACATATGTAGAGGAGGACGAAGAATTTGATGAAGATGAGACATTACCTACTATCCATTCAATCATTGATGATGAAGCTTGATATTGATAAAAGGATATTTTGAGTTTAAGATTCAGATTTTCAGTTTTCAATTTCAGTTTAGTACTTTAGTTTAGTGTTTAAGTTTAAGTAATTCAGTTTGATGTTTATGTTCTTCTTTGAGTTCGAGTTCAAGTTTTAAGTTTATGTTTTAGTAATTCAGTATTTTTAAGTTAACATTTGTTTTCTTATTTTATAGACATCTTGTTTTCTGTTTTATTTTCAAGAGTTGCAGATTTAAGTTTTGAAAGTGACTCGTGTGTCTTCTGTTTTGTGTTTTATGTTCAAGGTGATTAAACTTTCTTCTGGTAGCTGTTGAGACGGAATTTCAGGGGTCAAACTGTCATCAAAGTCCATTTCTCTGTCCCATGGTTCCTTAGGGTTCAACGATATAGTTTGAAAGACTGATATGTTGTTTCTCTTTCTCACTGGTTTTTGTTTCTCTGAAGATCAGCCTCCTTGCTATTACCACCAGCATCTACTCTCCATAGTTTGTCAAGTTCTACTCCTGCAGAAAACTAGGCATTAGAATGAGACTTGAATAACCACCAAAATAGAAGTGTATTAATGAAACATCCCTGAAAAGTCACTTTCAACTTATTCCATAAGTGGTCAATGGGATGGAAATCTGAAGAATGGTATACCTGGTGGTACATACCAATCAATCTGTTTTCTCTTGCAATTCTTGAGAATAGTTTGTGGACTCATTTTCCCCAAAACTCCCACCTTACTAGCAATGCTTTTAGGAGGTGTTAAAGGTTTTTTTATTTCATCAGCTTGTACCGGGACAACTACAGGTGGTCCATTAACGGGCTGAACAGCCGAAGGTACAAGTGTATCTTCAGTCTTAGCTTCATTGTTCTGACTAGGTGGAAAAGAATTTATGATTTGAAAAAGGTGTTGTTATTTGAAGAAGGTGTTGCAGATTCAAGTTTTGAAAGTGAATTATGTGTCTTCTGTTTTGTGTTTTAAGTTTTATGTTCAAGGTTACACTTTCAAAGTTTTGTGTCTTCTGCTTTTTGTAAAAAGAGAGATTGGTTTTGTAAAAAGAAGTCAATGGATTTGTTTTTCAAGATAACTTAAAATAGGCATTTCTGTTTCACGATGAGATGTTGCAGAGAATATTCTCTCTTGGTCAAAAGACCAAAGATAGTGTTACAGCAGAAGCACAAGGAACTTTATACTTTCAACAAAAGACCGCGGGTTGGTCTGCTAAACCGCATAGCTTTGCGGGGCGGGCATGGACGTAATATTATCACCCGCGGTCGTTAACGGGCTGGTCTGTTTGGTCATCGAAAATTAGAAGGCTCGTTGCGGTCGGTCCGTTTGGTCACGTGGCCCGTCTGCCACCCCTACCCAAAATAGACCAAGTTACATATAGACCATTAATATAAGGAGAACATTAAAAAGCTGAAATTGGGCTTGCAAATCAAGAACGAGAGAAAACACGTGTTCAATTGATAATCTCTTTTTTTCGCTTAATACCACAACGAATGACTTAATACTCAATTAGACTTGTGAATAACTAAACTCAGCAAGAATTATAAGTTGCTTTTGGGTTTTTTTGTCACTAAACCTAATTAACTACTAAGCATAAAATAAAGACAATACAAGATTGAGCCTAGGGATTTAGTGAAAAAAAAAAAACTACCGATTCGTTTTAAACTCCTCATCTCGAAAAACCAACATAGTACAAGAGATTTCGCACATTTTCAAGATAAAGAGATTCATGAATTTAAACTTGATAAAATAATTTTATTATTATAAAATATTTGCCCTAATTTTTCTACCAGTCCACATATCCACCAACACTAGTTAGGCATATTGTATGGCCAACGTTAAGACTAAAAACGTCATAAGAGCATTATCCTAAATCTGTGCTCATAAAAATAAAATAAAAAGTTATATATTCTACAATCTAAATAAAAAATGTTGGTGTGTGAAAATAAAAGTTCAATGATGTTTAAATCACTAATTACCGGATTGTCTACTCGGATCACATGCATAAAAGAATGACACTGTCAAAGTAAAAAGTTTATCTCATTAAAATATAACCATATACTTTAATTTACAATAAAATGATTTTCCGCACCATACATGAAAACAATTGATTATTATATAATATTTTTTTACTCCAGATTATTTATGACATATTAGGAAAATAGATTTATTTATATAATATATGGGTTTAGTACATCGTAATTCTAATGAATAAAAAACTTTTATTGATTATGAGCATTTAATCCTATTCGAACTTGCAAATTTTGATGATAGAACATATTTTTAAGGTAGAGTGTTTTAAGAAATCAATTTTATTGGTAATAGTTCAACGACAAACGATCAATTACATATATTCTAAGTTCATATAAATCTTATTGCTAAATCCATACAAATATTTCACGCATTAAAAATTAATAAAAGTTGGAGATTGTATGCGTACATTAGAAAAATCAAAAATGTTCTTTTTTTCCACAATTTTTGAGAGTTGGGCATTTTATTTTGACATTTTCCCTTTTTTTTTTTGTTGGAAAACAAATCAACCTATTGGCTTATAAATTTTATTCCATCAAATTTTATGTATGTTGATCGCAAAATGAATAATTAATAATAATAACACAAATTTAATTATAGTGGTTTCCAATGTACAACTTTAAACAGAAAATGATTTACGTCAACAGAAATAATACATTAATGGAATTATGGAAATATTTCTGATAAATTATTCCAATTTTACCAACATGCAGAAATATATAAGTCTGCTAAAACAAAAACATTTCTTATGAAACGTAATTAAATAGACAACATCATCCCACGTATCAACTTTAGAGCATTTGGAATAAAAAGAAAATACAAGTTGAAGAGAATGAGGATAACATAAATTCGATAAGTTAATGTCTTACAACATTTTTATTGGGGTTCTCTCATTTAAAGACCTCTTATTAAAATATTATAAAAAAATCAAACAGTGCAAAAGTGGAAAAAGGCGTTTCTTAATCAAGAAACCCTCAAAAACGTTTCTAGCAAATGACATGCAAAATTGGTTAATCTTTTTTTTTTCCATCCAAAAATAATAATTAATTAAAATAAAGATTTCTAACCAATGGATATGCTCTAACGATATCAAATATGATTAAATGGGTGCTTTCTCTCTTTTTAATCGATTTGATACGTCAATCTCTCGACCTCCCAACCTCTCCTCTCTTGAGAAAGTTTTTATCTTCAAAAAAACGTTGTTATTGTGTAAAGTGTGACACACAAGATAATAAAATTTAACATTACTAAACTGCTATCGATAATAAACAAAGATTTTGTGATTGTTTGATATGTAATGTATATATCATCTAACTAATAATGGTTTTGTTTTTTTATCTTCGAAATATTGTAGATTTTCTGATTGAATATTTTTATTTTGTTTACATTGTTCTTGAAATTAATAACTTTTGTATAGAAAAATTTGTAAACTTAACCTGCAAAAAGAATATTAAACTTCTAGTCTTTCAGTATATTAAATTTCTGTTTTTGTTTTTTGTTTTTTTTTGTGTACATGTTTATAATAAACAATAATAATACATCGATGGAAGAATATACCTCCTTTTTTATGACAATGAAAATAGTGTTTATTCGAATTATCTTAACTTGCACATATATGTTTGCTAATCCAAAAGCTTTCGTACGATGAAAAAATTATAGAAAAGATCACGTAATTTTATTTAAAAAAAAAAAAAAAAGATCACGTAATCACCCACAAACCAATCTTAGAGCATTTAGAATAAAAATGCAAGTGGAAGAGAACAAGGATGACATATATTCGATATCTAATATTTATATGGGGAATAAAATATTGTAACGCTAAATAATCTTGATTTATATATTTAAATTATAGAAATGAAAATGGATTTTATATACATTCCCATGAATGATGGGGTGATAAGAAACATGGAAATACTTTAAAATTAATATTTTTCTCGTGGGAAGTCAAAATTGGATTATTAGATTTCCACTTACTTTTTGCATATATTGGAAATAAAGAGTCGTTGGAGATTTTTTTCTTTTTTTTTTTTTTATGGATAAGGTCCTCAGAGATCATGTCAAAAATAATAGTTATATAGAATATGATTAGCATGTCAGATAAACACTGAAATAATGAAATAATTGAATAATTATTAACAAAATAGATTAAATTAAATATATTTTTCATTGGATAATTCTAAAATTCTGAAAAGTTAGTTTTCGTAAAATTGTTGTCCACTTTTTACTGCCATTTTCTTATGAGTATATTATAAAACTATGAACAACGCCGGTTTGATGTTGATACTAGTTAATGTCCAACATTACAAGTGGAATTGTATCTAACATTGTATAATTTTGACATGGCTTTTCAAATGATTTGGAGTTGAGAATACATGCGTCTTAAGTAGTATCAGAACTCAAGTTTGATTCGTGTTATCTTGAATTTTAAACCCTATTTAACTATTGCAAGTGCACATAACACATGATAGTATAATAAGAAGTCAAATCCACAAAAACCAAGCAATCACTCAAGTAGTGAATTGATGACACTAAACGAAAACAGAAAATAAATGCAATCGGTTGTAGAACAGAAAAAAGAAAAGTGATGTGAACAAAAAAAAAAAAATTGTATGGTTTGTCATGTTGCTAAAGTTTTTCCAATTATATAATACAACATAACATTGGCACCACATACAAATACAATTCTAAATTCTCGAGTTTATTTGAATTTAGTACACGTGACTTAAAATTCAGATAGTGTCATAAGAACAACTCACCTAAATGCACATATCATTTGATCGTGATGTAACGGTTTGTACCGTGTTTTGCCCAATGGTCCTTGAGATCGACCGGGTTTGAGAGATCATGATGCCCTTCTGCAGCAAGCCGGCTTAGAAGCTTGTTGAACGCGCTTCCGCTCATTTTCCGTCCACCAACTCGAGCATGCCTTTTGTTGGGCAGTGCCGGTAAAGGATACATTGATAGTGTGGTTGTGCAACACGATGATTGCCAACCTCCGTTTCCCCATTTGTAGCACTGTTTGAGACTTCCTGTACATGAACATACCGGTGGTGGCATCGTTGTCTCGTCATACACTACTTGGTTCAGCCCCACCATTTCTTGACTTTTCCAATCGGATTTTGATCCTATTAAGATTTGCTTACTTGAATCTTCTTCCGTGTAGTCATGTGCCGTCTTTACAAACATTATCTTGGCTAGGTCGTCCTCGCTCTCTTTCTTAACCTTCCTCTGGGTTTTTGGCCCTCTCTTATTAGCACCGGTTTGTGTTGTCGCCTTTGGGTCTTTCACTCTTTTACCGCGTTTTGGTTTAGCAGATTCCAAGGCGGATCCAGCAGGTGGTGATGTCGGGATACCATCATTTGGCTCAATTTCTCTTGTTTCATATGCATTCTCAGTCAACTGAGGTATGTGATGTTGATGATGATGATGCATGTGCGGATGGTGCATGTGTTTTACACCACGTGATATTTGACATCCTGGTGGACATGATGACATATTGGCAGCAGCAGCAGCAGTGACCATGGAGTTCTCACGGTATTGGAGAGCTGTAAGAGCACTGTCTCTCTCCATTATAGCATTGTTGCGCTCAGCGATGGCTGTGTCTCGCTGAAGAAACGCCATGTCCCTTTCAGCTATGGCTGCTTTTTTCTCTGATATTGCCAGATTTCTCTCCTGAATCGCTGCATCGCGCTCTGCTATTATTGACATCACTTGTTTCATCGATGGCTGATGCTGCATCATCCACTGTTTTATATCACAAACAATAATACCATCCCATCAAAAAACTATTCAAAGCTGTGGTATTTAGCAGCATGATAAACAGTTCTAAACCAATAGATGTATACAGGAGAGGAAGGAAAACAAATGATTTAGGTTTGGGATTAATATTGTCAAGGTACCTGGCCCTGAGCTGCTTTATGCCGACCATTCTCACGATGCCCATCATCCATTTGAGATATTTAATGTCTTCACGATAACACTTCAACAATAACTGAACAAGCTAATGGAATATCAAAATAAAAGACTGATCCATCTTTAAATCCTGCACATAACCAATCATTAAACAATGTCAAAAAGACCATTTCATATACCACCAAAGCATTGCTAGTATTAGTGAACTAATACATACATAAACCGATTATGAAGCCAAAAAAAGTTTATATATTTGAGTTTCAGAATATGATTCAGCAGAAACAAAGAAGCCAATTGTCCACTAATGAGTCCTTCAGAAGAAACATTCAACAAGAACACCCAGACTTCGTGACCAAAAATAGTAACATAAATATCAAAATTGTAAAAGCTAACAACAGAACATGCAAGTATGGACAGGAACATTATGTCCGTTCCATCTATAATACATGCTTAGCAGTCCAATCCAACCAACACACACACAAGATTCTGGCTTTCGCATCAGCACCTCAACCACAACAGAATAAAAAAAAATGCACATTAGTTGCAATAACTTTCATAGCTAAGATACTGTAAAAAAAGACAATACTTATAACACAAACGAAATGAGCAATTTTGCTGAAAAGGGAAAGTTTACGAAACAAAAGATCTGATATTATCTTGTTTACATGTTAACCTAAACTCTAATTTTGTAGCTCAGCGATCATATTCTGATAAATATAAGTAACAATCCAGCTCAAATTCCCAGGAAACAAAACAAAAGTAACATTTTTCAGAATACCCAAAAACCCTAAAGCTCAATCACAACACACGAATGATTATAAATAAAGCAAAAAACTAGGGCAACTGATCGAAGCTAGATCGAGCTTAGATGATGATTACAGCAACAAGACTAAATTAGAGAGACACAATTACGTCTTCTCAAATACTCAGTATAAGAAACGAAAACAGCAGAAAGAACACCAATTCGAGAGATCGGGAAGCTAAAGTTACCGGCGGAGGAAAGAACAACTATGAACAGTGGCGGCGAGAAGCAGAGACGACGTTGGGAGGAGAAAACTCCGGCAAGAGTTCAGCGTTATCTGAAATTTCAAAATCACTTCTTTCTCTCTCTCTTTCTCTTCTCTCTTCTCTCTTCTCTCTTCTCTCTTCGAAGCTCTGATGTGAGCTTTGCCACACCATTATGGCCCATTTGGTATTCACACACTTTCATTTTACTAAGCCCAATTGGTTTAAGTAAAAGTCTGTCCAACTATTAACGAATTGCGACGTGATACATGAGTCGTTGCGTGCAAGATTATCCGTTTTAGTATTTGTTTGTTTAGAAATTTGACATAAATAAGGATGTTAATATGGGTTTAAGTTAGTGGATCTAAATGAGTTTTTTTTGTTAAAATAAAAACTCATTTAGTTCCATTTATTATTCTGAGTTATATGGGTAAACCCGTTTAAACCCATTTATTAAATGGGTTTTGACAATATTTAACAGGATACCCTGTTAAACCAATTTATATTTTTATATATTTTTTTATACACACTAAACATGTGAGTTATGTCACATGTGAAAGATTGACAAATCGGTAGTTACAATTGGTAAACGAGTAAAAATCATTCTTATAATACCAACAATTTTTATGAAGAATCGAATCTCATCTCAAAAAATCCCAAAATCTCCTTAAAAAATGGAGAGAATATCATTTCTCATACAATATCATTAAAACACTTTCAAGCTAAGAGCTATGACAGATAACCATATTTAATTGCTTTGTAACACCCTGATTTTAAAAAATTTAATTGTGCATAAGAATCTAGAAGAGCTTAAATTATTAATTTGGCTATTTATGACACTAAAGTACATTTATCTTTTCGGTCAAAACTTTTGAGAGAACTCTAGTTTTCGCTACTTTGCAAATGAGGACAAAATACGAAGAAATATCATATAGTAACTTTTTGTGTTGGTAAACAAATTTTTAAACCTTTTAGACGTAGCCAACCAGCCGTTAGAGAAAACTTATTTACTTATAATGTTCATCTTCAAGAGATGACATGTGGCAAGTCCAGAAAAAAAAAACTCAAATTTCGCATGAACACTTTGGTGCCAAAGAAAGTATAACTATTGTACAACAAACTTTTACCGAAGGATCCACAATTTTTGGAAACTTTTACCACCAATAGAAGTTTCAAAACAGCTAGCAAGATCGACTTGTGCTGCCTCACCAAGACTCGAGGGCAAGGAAAAATTGTTGGAACTTTAATTTTGGACAAGTGGCTCCGGCCAACTTTTCGGGGACTTTTCTGGTGAGGTCCGTCACCGGAATGACCGGGTCTCGGAGTCTTTGGATTCCTCGTAATGAGCACTATAACATAGTGTAGTTACATGTAAAAATTGAAGTGAAATTGAATGAGAAATTGGACTCCAAAGTGGTTAGCTTGAATGCTTATAAAGACTTTATATTACAAAGTCCCACATTGGTTGAGTAGAAAAATTCCCTCTAGTATATATGTCATTACTTTTATGACAGTGTTAAACAACTAGATGGGAAGGGGAGACCATGGTGCTAGAGTTGGAGGGCCATTATGCAAAAACACACACGCGCGCGCGCACCGCCGCCGGGCCCGGTTCCTTTTTGGAAAAATTTTATTTAACTTTGTTTAAAATTTGACCATTTAGAAACGTTTTTGCATAATAAAAGCAATTATTGATTGCTTTGACCGAGCCTTAAACGCGTCCGCGAGATTCTCTCCGAGTTGTGCGCCTCTTTAATGCTCCACGATCTGCGCACGTTGCAGATCGTTCAAACTTCTCCCTGCGTTTTAAAAACAACAAAAGACGCTCTCATTGTTTTCTCTCCATCGTTCTGACGAACACAAAAATTCTCCTCCACATTTCTTTTCTTCTGAAAAACAGTAAGTCTCAAGAGTATATCGTAGATACACAGTTCGTAGATTCTGTTTTTCGAGTGTTGCGAAAACAGTCTCACCGTAGTTGTATCCTGGGATTCATCATCTCATAAACCACCACACTGCGGGAGATTGTTTGAATTAAGGAAAAAGATCATATCTTGCCTCTACGGGTTTTTCCTTAATTCGGTTTTATATTCGTGTTTTGTTCTCTAGATTTCGCGGTCTAACATTCTTAATTCAAACAAAAATCCGTTTTTTGCTTATACCTCTAAACGGATTTACAAAACGCGAACAGTTTTTCAAAACCGATTTCAAAAAGTTTTCAAAACCGGTACAAAATGAATCTGCAAACGCTCTTTAGCGATTCTGTAGATCGTTTACAAACGGTATTTGCAACACATAAGATTTGGAAGTGATTTACGCGAAGGCCTTTTAGCAGATTCTCGAAATACTCCATTTCTGATTGTTTGATCTTCGGGATCAACGAACAGTTTACGTGAAGACCTTTTCTGGCAGTTTCACGAAACGTTACAAGCGGTTCTGGGAATCTCATTGGCGATTTCCACAGTTTTAATTTGGTGATTTAATCGCTAAAATTAAATCGCTTATTAAACGAATTTATTTAAATTCTGACAATTGATTTATATTAATTTATCGAATTTATTTAAATTCTGCAAATTAATTTTTATTAATTGTGCAAATTATTCGAATTAATTTATATTAATTTCGTAAATTAATTTTTTAAATTAATTGAGCGAATTAAATAATTATTCCAATTATTAACAATATTTATTTTTCTATACAGAAAAATGTCAAGCGGTGGTGAATTCAACCTGGCTGAGACAACCGTGGTTAACGGGAATGGTGAGCCGACAAACCAAGATAGTCAGCCACTCGCTCCTCCAAAACTCGCTGATGTCCAGATCCAGTCTGTGCCATCCCAGGTGGTGATGCCTGAGAAGTTTGACGGGAAAAACTTTGACTCTTGGCAGCAGAAAATGCATTTTTTCCTGTGCACGTTGAACTTCCAAAAATACCTAACGGAGGAAAAACCGTTTTTGGCGGCTGACAACACAGATCCACATCTGGTGGCTAGCGTTGAAGCATGGGTCCACTCGGATTTCCTCTGCAAGGGATACATTCAAAACCGCCTGGAGGAGCCACTGTTTAAGGTTTACCGCCACGCTCCAACTTCCAAAGCTCTCTGGCAAGCTCTGGAAAAGAAGTACAGAACGTACAACGCAGGCACGGGGAAAGCGGCCACAAGGAAGTTTCTCAGATACCAAATGGTGGACTCGAGGCCCATCATGGAGTAGGTTCATGAGTTACAGATGATCGTCCAAGAGATAGTAGATGAAGGAATGAAGGTCTGTGACACCTTCTATGTGAATGCCTTCATCGACAAGCTACCCCCGCGTTGGAATGATTTCCAGTCCTATCTCGAGTTCAAGCAAAAGCCCATCTCTTTTCTTAACTTGATCGCCAGGCTTCAAAACCAGTCAACTGAGCGCGAGAAGAGATTGGGGATCGCCTTCCCCATTGATCATGACACGAATGTTGCTGAATACAAGAAGAAGGGGAAAGCCAAGGTTGTGTACAACAACAAAGTTACTGTGCCTGTAAAGGCCGTGCCAAACAAGATGGCACCTCAATCCTCTATTGCTTTCAAGAAGCAAGGTGAAGGCAAAAGATTCACTGGAAAGTGCAACCACTGTGGCAAGCTTGGTCACAAATCCGCGGATTATCGCAGCAAGGCAAGAAGCAGCAAGAGTCGGGCTTTTTTGACCGAAGAAGACCTGTGTGCGGTGGTCACTGAGGCTAATATGGTCATGACTGATGAAAACCCTTTGGAGTGGTGGTATGACACAGGTGCTACTACTCACATCTGCATTGACAGAGACACTTTCAGCACTTATCAGAAGTGCAAGTCTGAAGAGAGCCTGATGATGGAAAACGTGTCTCGCTCCAAGATTGTGGGAACCGGGAAGGTGGTCCTGAAGATGACTTCTGGGATGGCTGTCACCCTCTCGAACGTGAAGCATGTTCCAGACATGAGGAAGAATCTGATTTTCGGGACTCCGCTAAGCAAGCACGGTTTTGCAACCAACCTTGAGGCAGACAAGCTGGTGATTAGGAAAAATGGGGTGTTTATTGGTAGGGGATTTGTTAAGGATGGCCTTATCAAAATTAATGTTCAACATGTTGTTAAGAAAACCGATGTAGCTTCGAGCTCTAATGCTTCTATCAATAAAACTTCAGTTGCTTATTTGGTTGAGTCTTTTAACATTTAGCATGAACGGTTAGGACATGTGAATTATAAATCTATACAACGATTAATAAATTTGAACCTAATCCCGACATGCAAAATAAGCAAAGAAAAATGTGAAATTTGAGTACAAGCAAAACTCACAAAACCCCCATCTCCTCGTGTTGAAAGAACAACCAAACCTCTCGCATTAATACACACAGATTTGTGTGATTTAATATATGTTCAAAGTAGAGGCGGTAAAAAGTATTTTGTGACTTTCATAGATGATTGTACAAAATACTGCTATGTATATTTACTACGTAGTAAAGATGAAGTCTTGGAGAAATTCAAAGAATATAAAATCGAAGTTGAAAACCAACTCTCGAAAACTATAAAAATAGTCAGAAGTGATAGAGGAGGCGAATATGATGGTCTGTTTAATGCATTTTGTCAAGAAAATGGCATTATTCACCAAACAACAGCTCCCTATTCACCAGAATCTAACGGAGTTGCGGAAAGAAAAAACCAAACTCTGAAAGAAATGATGAACGCTATGTTGCAGGAATCTGGGCTACCCCAGGATCTGTGGGGGAAAGCGTTGCTCACCACAAATCATATCCTCAACAAAATACCGCACAAAGTAACCGGCAAAACGCCGCAGGAACTTTGGAAAGGTACAGTACCTTCGTACAAATACCTGAAAGTGTGGGGGTGTCTAGCGAAAGTCGCAGTACCGCCTCCTAAAAAGGTCGCTATCGGACCAAAAACCGTAGATTGTATTTTTATCGGATATGCGCATAATAGTAGTGCTTACCGGTTTCTGGTACACAAATCAGATAACCAGGATATCCAGGTAAATACAATTATGGAATCAAGAAATGCGTCTTTCTTTGAACACATATTTCCTTGTAAGGATAAACAAATTCTAAAAGAACACGTGATGAAAGAGATGTAAACGCCTCTTCCGACGTTGCTAGTACGTCAGGAATCTCTGTACAAGATGCAGAAGACGAACCTAGACGTAGTAAAAGAGCACGTAAGGAAAAAACATTTGGCGAAGATTTCTTGATGGTTTTTCTCGCAGAGAACAAACCAAAAACATACACTGAAGCCATGAATACACCAGACGCTCCTTTATGGAAGGAAGCCGTTAATAGTGAGATCGATTCCATAATGCAAAATCATACATGAGAAATAACCGATCTACCCGAAGGGTTTAAAGCACTAGGGTGTAAATGGATTTTCAAAACAAAATTAAAAACCGATAACTCAATTGATAAGTACAAGGCAAGACTTGTGGTGCAAGGATTCTAGCAAAAAGAAGGTCAGGATTTCTTTGACACCTATTCTCCAGACACGAGAATAACTTCGATCAGAATGCTAATCGGAATTGCAGCGTTAAGAGACCTGGAAATACATCAAATGGATGTAAAAACCGCTTTTCTAAATAGAGATTTAGAAGAAGAAATATACATGAAACAACCTGAAGGTTTTGTGGTTCCAGGACAAGAAAATAAAGTCTGTAGACTTGTAAAATCATTGTACGGACTGAAACAAGCTCCAAAACAATGGCATGAAAATTTTGACAGAGTAATGATGTCAAATGGATTCAGCATTAATGAATGTGACAAATGCATATATATCAAAAGTACACCTAGCGGGTATATTTTGTTATGTTTGTATGTTGATGATATGCTTATCATGGGCAGTAATAAAGATATAATCCAGCAAACCAAAAATATGCTTCATACACAATTTGATATGAAAGACATGGGTTTGGCAGATGTCATTCTAGGAATTCAAATCACTAGAACTTCTGAAGGGATTATTCTGTCACAAGCTAATATGCAGAAAAAATTCTTGAGAGATTCAAGAACTATTTAAATGGGACCGCAAAAACTCCTGTGGATACTCAACTTCACCTAACAAAAAATTCAGGTGAAGCGGTATCACAGATAGAGTATGCACAGGTGATCGACAGTCTGATGTATCTAACCAACTGTGCTAGACCCGATTTAGCGCACGCAGTAAATGTACTAAGTCGCTACACCAGTAATCCAGTCCATAAACACTGGAAAGCTATAACTAGAGTATTAAATTACTTGAGATACACAAAAAGTTATGGACTGCACTATGGTAAAGAACCTGCAATTTTGGAAGGATATAGTGACGCAAACTGGATATCTGACTCCAAAAACTCGAAATCCACAAGTGGATACGTCTTTACTCTAGGAGGTGCAGCGGTCTCATGGAAATCTGCGAAACAAACTCTATTGGCCAGATCAACCATTGAGTCTGAGTTTATAGCTTTAGATAAAGCCGCAGAAGAAGCAGAATGGCTTCGAAGTTTCTTGGAAGATATTCCAATGTGGGAGAAACCAGTATCGGCACTACGCATACACTGTGATAGTCAGTCAGCTATAGCCCGAGCACTGAATACTCTCTATAATGGTAAATCTCGTCACATCAGAAGACGACATAAAACCATTAGACACTTGATCTCTAGTGGAGTAATTACACTGGATTATATTAAATCAGCTGATAACCTAGCGGATCCGTTTACCAAAGGTTTAGCTCGAGATCAAGTTGTAAAATCATCAAGAGGAATGGGTTTAAAGCCTATAAATTAAGAGGATGTTTGATGGAAACCCCACCTATATGACTGGAGATCCCAAGATTTAGGTTCAAAGGGAAAACTAAATCAAATAGAATCTGTCTGTAGCACTGTAAAACACAGCCCAGTTCCCAGGATGATAAACAGTGCTTCCTGTATGTGTAAAGGATAAGCAATGCTTTTAATGATTTGAGTCCATAGTTTTGAAATATCAGTGAAGTTCTTACAGGAAACTTCTGAAAACAAAACTAGTGGCAAATCACCTAGTGAGTGTGAAATGGGGCCGTTTCTAGGAGAATGAAGGTCAGGCTATATTCTCTAAGTTCACTCATGAAATCCAGGAAATGTTCAAGGCCAAAATGAACACAATAGAGAACTTGGTTCTACGAGAAAAAGAAGCTGGGTTATACCTGTTGTCTCGGTTTACATAAAAATCCGGGTGGTTCAAGACATCATGTTCATTACCTGGCCAAGTAAACCCGACAGATATTAACAATGAGTGGTTCAAGGCTGAAACATTGCTACCATCTCAGACACAGTTATTTTTCGCATATACTCTTGAAAGTCGAGTTTGTCTAGTCTGTCAAGTATTAGGTTATTAAGTTAGGAAACTTTTTCATATGTAGAGTCAATTCTATTCATGTGGGGGATTGTTGGAACTTCAATTTTGGACAAGTGGCTCCGGCCAACTTTCCGGGGACTTTTCCGGTGAGATCCGTCACCGGAATGACCGGGTCTCGGAGTCTTTGGATTCCTCGTAATGAGCACTATAACAAAGTGTAGTTACATGTAAAAATTGAAGTGAAATTGAATGAGAAATTGAACTCCAAAGTGGTTAGCTTGAAAGCTTATAAAGACTTTATATTACAAAGTCCCACATTGGTTGGGTGGAAAAATTTCCTCTAGTATATATGTTGTTACACTTATGAGAGTGTTCAATAACTAGATGGGATGGGGAGACCATGGTGCTAGAGTTGGAGGCCCATTATGCAAAAACACACTCGCGCACCGCCGCCAGGCTCGGGCCCGGGGCCCGGTTTCCTTTTGGAAAATTTTTATGCAACTTTGTTTAAAATTTGACCAATTTAGAAACATTTTTGCATAATAAAAGCGATTATTGATTGCTTTGACCGAGCCTTAAACGCGTCCGCGAGATTCTCTCCGGGTCATGCGCCTCTTCAATGCTCCATGATCTGCGCACGTTGCAGATCGTTCAGACTTCTCCCTGCGTTTTAAAAACAACAAAAGACGCTCTCATTTTTTTACTCTCTATCGTTCTGACGAACACAGAAACTCTCCTCTACATTTCTTTTCTTCTGAAAATCAGTAAGTCTCAAGAGTATATCGTAGATACACAGTTCGTAGATTCTGTTTTTCGAGTGTTGCGAAAACAGTCTCACCGTAGTTGTATCCTGGGATTCATCATCTCATAAACCGCCACACTGCGGAAAAGATCATATCTTGTCTCTACGAGTTTTTCCTTAATTCGGTTTTATATTCGTGTTTTGTTCTCTAGATTTCGCGATCTAACAAAAATTGCGCCGAAGAAATATGAAAGTTTAACGACGCAAATTGGCAACTATGTATGATGTGGACATTAGTTCCAGATCGTGACAAAACCGACCATGATGTCTAAAATCGAGGATTAGCCCACTTTCACATCAGGACTGAGAGATTTTATGATTTTTAGAAACCAATTTGTAACTTTTAGTATTAAATTTATTTCTCATGATACTAATACACGTGTAGATCATCTTAAAAAATATGCACTTCGTATTTTCTTTTACTAACTTTCTCTCAAAAAGAATCTTGTTTATTTGTATATATAAGTACGTTCTCAGATACGTGTGTGTTTTCCAAACTAGACGTTGCCGACATGAGTTTTCCAAATACGTGTAATTAATCGCAATTAAATAATTCCTTAGAAACGGATTTTTAAAAAAAAGTAAGATGACGTGTCATTTATTGAAAGCTTACTAAAACTTTCTTGTTTTCTGATCTATTCATTGACCGACACAACAACAAAGACGTTCTCTCTACATTTTCTTCTCCGATCGATCTAGGGTTTTAACTCTCACCGGCGACGAACACGATGATTCACCTCCTTTACTCAGTGATCTTCTCCGAAATGGCGTTGATCCTGCTTCTCCTCTTTAAAACTCCTCTCCGGAAGCTAATCATCCTCACCTTCGATAAAATCAAACGTGGCCGTGGGCCCGTTGTTGTTAAAACCATCGGAACCACCGTGTTCGTCGTTCTTTTGTCGAGTGTTTACAGTTTAGTCAAAATCCAGCGCCGATCTGAAGATGGTGCTGTTCTTAATCCTACTGATCAAGTCCTCGCGTCGAAGCATCTTCTCGAAGCTTCTTTAATGGGTATATTTTCGATCTCTTCAATCAGTCGGAGTTATTATAGAACTGAGGAGTGTAATTAGTAAAAATCATGATCCTTAGATCTGATCATTTTACAATTCTAATATGAATCTGATTTGCGTTGGGACTGCACTTCGTTTGGTATTGATTGAGGTTGCATATTTTTCAAGAACTCTATGTGATTCTCTTAATTAAGGATGTAATTAGGGCAAAGCTTGATCCTTAGTGTTACCATTCTAATACGAATCTGATTTGGCAAGTGTTACTTTCTTTAATCAGCAAGAATTGTTTGTACGAATAGTTATTGAATTCAGGAGTCTAATGAGAAAAAATTGTGATCCTATGATCTGATCATAGTAAGAAGAATCTGATCTTCTTAGGGTTACTCCTGAGGTTAGTGTAGTTTTTATATTTCAGGATTCGTGTTGTTTCTCTCGCTCATGATTGATTGACTACCATTTCATTAGATCTGATCTGATCATATTACGGTTATTCCCATTCTAATGCGAGGGTTATTCTCAGTTAATGTTTTGTTTAGAATCGAGTTAGGTATGGGTTAAGAAATCAGAAATAACAGAACTTCACAACTTATCGCTTGATTATGTTAGTTTTATTACTCTCTGAGGTTATTGAACGTTTTGATATTACAGGATTTGTGCTGTTTCTCTCACTCATGATTGATCGACTACACCATTACATCAGAGAACTCCGGTTACTGAGAAAGACAATGGAGACTGCAAAGAAACAGAACAGAGGTTTTGAAGATGGGAAAACCACAAGTGGGGAGGAAGTGAAAGCTCTCGGGGAAGAAATCGCTGCATTAAAGGCGAAGATAAAGACGTTAGAATCGGAAAGTGAAAGCAAAGGCAAAGAACTAAAAGGTGCACAAGGTGAAACAGAGGCTTTGAGGAAGCAAGCCGATGGGTTTCTTCTAGAGTACGATAGGCTTCTTGAGGATAATCAGAATTTGAGGAACCAGTTGGAGTCTATTGGCCATAGTCCCGAAGGAAAGAAGAGTACGTAAACAAAAATCTAATGATTCTGTTTTGTAGAGGACAAAGTAACTATAGTAAATGTGGCTTTGCTGATTTTTGCTTTATGTATTATGCTATAATGTCTCATCTTTGAATGTATTTTACTACGTATTACAATCTAGTAAATTTGGTACATCATGATTCACCTGAGTTTCGAGTAAAGAAGATCGAGGAGCGAATCAAAAGAAGATCGAGTAAGTAAGTTGATGGGGATCTATTACTACAAAATACGTCTCAAAGATTTGTCACTGCAAAATTGACCTCTGACCTATAATCAAATTCATTGACCTAAATGGACATGGCAAATCTACGTAGTAAATTGCAATTGAGTAATTGACTGAGATTGCCTTAATTCACAAATTCTCCATCAACTCTTTGATTGTATAGCATCGTGCGAAAGGCAAGGATTTGAATACAAATGTCTCATACCACCAGTTTCCTTTTATTGGGTTATCCAAATATGTGTGTTTTCTATCTTTTGGGGTTAATGTGGACATAACATAACAGAAAAGAGCAAAATAGAAGACTCCTATTGCTGATTTTCCTTCTTGACTATCACATAATCTCGCATCTCATCACTCTAGCTTCTCCAGTTCTGACATCCTCTCGATGATCGCCTGCAGCAAAGAGTTGATGGAAAATTTCAGTTTAGTGGCAATGATAAGAGAAAATAGCTCTAAAAAGAAGGTTTTATTCGCACCCGCTTGCTTGTTTCTTGAAGCTCTCCGGCAAGAATGAATTCATCGAGTATCAAGTATACCTTAGATGAAATAACCATTGTGAATTAGTAAACATTTTAAATGAACCAAAGTTCAAAGCAACACATTCATCCATCAGTACTTTTTTCCTTAAAAGAGACACAAGCTTAACATGATAAAGCCTAACAAGAACCATCACTGTGCATTTCTAAAAAGCACTTACATATGTCAGGAAGAATTAGTAGATCATAGGTAAAAAAAGAAAAAATTACGCAATCATTCTGCTATGAACAGAACTGATTCATCCTCTATTAATCCTGAATTGTTGGTTACAATCAAGAACACAAGAATAAACCTTAGAACTTTATTGTAGTATTCTCCCAACCCTTCCTAAGCTTAAAGGCTCCCACTAACCAATTGGTCCACGGCTCCTTAATATGTTTTTCCGCTTTCTTGTTTATATTATCCTAGTGCCTACCAAATGATCTCTGATTTCCTGCTAAGGCGAATCAAGATTCGACGGGGAGAATATCCCTTACAACAACAAGACGGAGTGCTAAGCTAGGGTTCCAATCCAATAGTAGGTAGTGAAAGGGTACTTCACCAGACCCTTTTACGATAATGTGAATGAAAGGGCAGATAAGCCTATCACTAGTTACGGTGAGAAGATTCTAACAAGTTTTGTCCTCTCAAACTGAGTGTCACGGTCCGCAGAAAATAAGAAGATTGAAACATGTTTTGGTAAGAAAGAAAGATGTTATGGTACCTTGTGGAAATTAAAGACCAAATCAAGCTCACAGACATTGCTGAAGAAATGGTCCAAAATCTCAACGAACAAGTGGATACATTCAAGGTAAGCCAACTCATTATCCGTTATGTCGACGCACAATGAGAAAAACAAACCAGCATAACGTCTATATATCACCTTATGTGTTCTAAACTGCAAAACAATTAAAACTCATAGTCACTTATACATGAAAATGTAAACAAAATTAGAGAATGATACATAGCATACAAACATGATTCTAAACCCTAATCAACTTGATTACTTGGTGTTTAAGGCCTAGTTGATACAGGATAAGAATACTTAAATTTGTCTAATCACTGTAGAAAAAAAAAACAAACCTCAACAAAATTGGTGAATTTAGAGTCGCGATTGACGACCAATCTGTGAACCTCGTATTCGACTTTGTGTTTCTCGGATTCCTCGAGAGGAACATAGTACTTAGCAAGACGAGTCTTGCCTTGTCTGTTCTGCAATAGTATGAATCGGATCTGGAAACATGATAAAGAAGAAATGGTGAAAAAAATAATCGATCAAAAATGGAGATTAAGACATCAAAATCGAATAAAACAAAGAATCATACCATTGTTCTCTGGGAATCCAAAGAATCAGAGGAGATTTTGATAAATCAAAAGAGAAGAAACACTACACAACTAAAAGGTCTCCTTTTTTTTTTCGTTTCTTCTTTCACATCTGAAGTTTTTTTCTTGCGGTCAAAAGACCTTTCCAACACTTTCAAAAAAAAAAAAAGTTATTTTTCCTCTTTTAATGGACAATTCGTTTTGTATTTTTATATTTAAATTATTGTTTTGATTAGACTATTTACAGGGGTTGTTGAATCAAAAATTAAACTGTTCAACTCCTCCAATAGGGTGTTAAAAATGAGTTGAAAATGAAGTGGATTAATTGGGGTTGAACCGCCGAGAAAATTAGTGACATGTGGCACATTTTTATTGGTTGGTCAAATTGAAAAAGAGATTTAGACGCTTGTTGATATGTTATTGGCTACTGAAATTTTTAATTTTATTGTTTCTCCTAAATTATTTGAGATCATTTTTTTACACTTAATGAAATTTTTTATTTTAAAATTTTACAATAAAAAATTCATCATTTCTTATTCTCTATAAACAGAGACTTGTTTCATTTGATTTGGACACATAAAAAACTCATCTATTTTCTGAAATATATCCCAACAATAACTTTTTTAACACTTAAGATTCTTTTAATTACATAATAAAAATGAATATATATAATAAGAAAGAAAACAAAAATTATTTAATAAAATTACTTAACTTCTAATGATTTTAAGTTAATTTAAATAAATAATTGCTATTAATATGTAATTACAAAAACATAAATATGAAAGAAAAGAAAAATATAAAATAAATTTAGTGGGATAGGGTGTTAAATTTTGTTAAACTAAACTATTGTAAAGATAAAAATAGAGTGGATGTTGAATTATTAGGTGTAATAGAGAGAAGATGATGCAGAGTGTTAAAACATAAAAAGTAGGGTGTTGAATATACAAACCATTGCACATAATCTTAGTGACACAAACACGGAACTACCAAAAAAAAAAAGTGACACAAACACGTGTCGTAATTTTCACACAAATTTAAAAAAACAACTAAATTTTTTGTTTTATGTTTAATACAATAATTTTTTATTGATCAAAACATTAAAACAATAAAAATAAAACTGTCATTTTACTAAACATCAGCATTTGAAATTTAAAACAACCCTCAAATAGAAACAAATATTAGAATTTAAAATAATAATTAAAATAAAACAGAAAGAGTATTAAAATAACTATAAACTGTAATTAAGAAGTAGCAGTAAGAGATAGTATTAGAAGAAAAAGAGAATATCGTTTTTGGTACCATCAATTAGTGTAAAAGTTGTGATTAGTTTCAAAAAAAAAGCATCAAACGGTACGAAGTTGCTAATTTTATCGAAAAATGTTTTATTCTAAATCTGATGGATATGTTTTGTTGATACATCAAATATATATTCAAACGAATAGCAACAAAAGTAACTGTTGCCCATTTTTAAGCATTATGTAAATATATAAAAAGAAAATTTTGTCAAATAGAATGCATGTTGTACTACTCGTTATCAACACTTTATTCAACAACACTCAAGTCTCCCAATATTAGTACTCATCTAATGATTTACTTAGTGTCTAAAACAAAAGTAGGATTACGTCGTGTTTCCATAACGAAATCAAACAGCTCTTTTGTGTTTACGAATTGAGATTTTTGAAAGTTGTGATTTTGCTGTGTTTCCGAAAAGTTTTGATTCCCAAAAAATTTTGAAAACGAGAGATGGACCTCAGACATACCCTTAAGTATTGGATAGATGTATTTTGCAAGATGAAAAACTAAAAACCTAATAAACCGTTACATACAACAAGTGTCGGAAGTTTTGCTTTGCCTCTTGCTTCACGCTATAAAATTAGCCGACTCAAATTTTCATATTTAGACATCACTAGGGGTAACGTCTTTGCAACTATACGGTTTCTTCTAACACTTTTTGCATTTGTTAGTTTTCACTCAATATTATAATTCTACTATACATGAACTAAAAATTTATCTTTGGTGATATGGGTTTTGCCCCTCTCTACAAACATTCGACTCAAATTCGGAGTTTGACCCATTATAAAGAAATGAAGCCCCAGTTCGTCCCATAGTAAAGAAACCCCATTCGGCTCATCAAACACAAGAAGCAGAGGCACAATGGGGACAATGAAACCCTCGGTTCACAACCCCTCTCCTATATTAAATATTCTAGCTCCTACGAACTTATAATTTGATTATCGACCTGTAAAACTGCCGACCTCTCTGCTGTCTATAAAGAAATTTGCCACTCTACTTTACAACAAAATGGTTTAAAATGTTCACCTCCGCGGCTTTTCCAAAATCTGAATTTGACTTCAAACAATCGCGAGTTATCCCGCATTGTAGAGTTTTGGATAATAGGTTGAACTTTGTCGATCCAAATAACTACAAAAATAAAAAAGAACTACATGAACTGTGTATAAGAATAAATACATTATATACATGAGTTTGGTTCCGGCTACTAACGACTGTGGTTATATAATTGCCACCAAATGCTAAAACATCAACTTTCTCCTAAGGTTATATTTTGCAGTGTGGAAAAGTCATGATGGCAATTATCATCAACCACTTCCACAAAAAAGAATAATACTTTTCTCCACGCTTGTTGCATATCTCTTTCTTTTTGAGGCTTCGAACAACCACCTCATGGCTAATTCTACTCCTTTTTAACCAATAGACCACTCTATAACATCGTTTTACAATGGTCTTTGCTTCAATGATTAGGTACACACCAACTTTTAACTGCTTCCCAACATTAATTATGACTAACCTTGCTTCATTTCTACTCTCAAGTAGTTGTACCTATTTTACCGAATTAGTATTCAAGAGAAACAAACAAAACAAGAGTGTAGAGTGTTAACGCAACTAACTGAATGAAAGAACGAAACCAACAAAACCATTCCCACTAGTTGTTAGTTCCTGTCAACGTAATTTTAGAAGCGGGTAAGAGAGAGAGAAGAGAAACAACTGTTATGCAAGTAATTAACAATTTTTCTAAAAACATAGCTTCTTCTTCTTCTTCTTCTTCTTCTTCTTCTTCTTCTTCTTCTTCTTTTAACGGGTTTCCTCGGAACGCGTCTTCCTCAACCTCCCACGAGTCATCCTGATTGTCTCCTCCATCACTGTCTCCTTTGGACCTTCTGGATTCGGATTTTCATTCCCTGATTCTGCTTCTCCTTCCACTGTTTCTATCTGCATTGGTTCCGCTTCCACTTGAGTGGTTGAGTGGGTCGGATTCACAATCGGGGAAGAGACTGATTTTTGTGCTATGATACCCGCGTTTTTGGTATCTGCAGTTGGTACAGATGCCGTGCTAGGTCTTGACGGCGCTGATGCTTTACTGATTGGCTCATTACCTTCATTTTCACTTGAAGATGAGCCTGACGACGAGAACAATGATGCTTCTTCAGATTCTGGTTGGGGGCTAGGGGCTTTCTTAGGCTTAGCAGGAGCTTGATTAGCTCTACCTCCACGTTTCTGAATTAAAAACGAATATAAATATGACAGAACAGGAAATGCAACTATAATTAAATATTGTATCATCGACGCATCGGCTGATTCTCTAGGAAAGTGCATCAAGTAGTGATACTTGTTACGGATTTACAAATTACAACCGTACCTGAGGTGGTGGCGGCTGCCTTGGAGTTGATTGTGCAGCAACATACTGCAAAATCTCAAGGATTCTGGTCTGACCATAGCTTGCAACTCGTTGCCAGTATATAACTGCCATATCTCCAGCTCTTGTCCTTAGCTCCAACAAACTATGATCTATGTCATTCTCATGCTGTGAGAGATATGGCCTAAAGAAGGACTCATAGACATATGTAGTACCCTAAACAATCAAAGACAAATAATCATATAACCATTTTTAAAAACTCATGTTTCTCCTCCAATAATATAAACACTTACCCTGGTTTTAGGATACCACAGGTATATAAAGAATGCCAACTTAGCTTCACTGTACATTGGAACCCTTGAGGAGAGAAATGAAGACAAAACAATCATCAAAGAGAGCAAAAAAAATTGTTGTAGCTAAAGATAATCAAGCAGGTTTGGTTTAGAATCCCCACCATGAAACAAACGTATCACCAACTCTCTCAAAAACTGTCAAGCAAGCAACCAATATCCTGTGATTGATTAATAATTAGTTAATGTGTATCATTTCTGACACACAAACACCAAACCTTTAACCTTACTAACGGGAGACGAAGAAAAAGCAATCAACAATATATACCAGTACTGGCACCAAAAGCGAAGTTGCTCGATTTCAGGCCTATTCTTTTCAACAGTCTTGTAGCATTCATATGCAGGGTAGGCATATCCCAACACCATCCTACAAAAAAGTTTAGTAAATTTTAGGAGAGCTAATCAACAGTAACTACCACATCCTTATATAATTTAGCAAACAAATGATATTTGATCTTCTTACACTAGTCCTCTTGTAAGAAACGATCCAATCATCTTGAAGAACTGAAAGCAAAGCAAAAAAAAGACATCAATTGATGTGACAATTCAAGTGGTTAGTAAATAAGTCAAAATCATATGCTAAGTTAAGGAGCTTTCTTCATCAATACTTGAAATTAATCGAAGAAGACGTTTCTCAGATGCTGAAAATATTAGTTTAACCTTCCATAGAATGCTTACTACTGAGTTAAACATTCAATAATATCATCCATTGAAATGAGCTTAGCTCCGGGAAAATCGCAATAGAAGTAATGAAATTGAGCATTGAACACCCTTGATGACGAATTGCGCTATTTCATAATCCTCTCAAATCGACAATGAAAATCCAAGTAAAGTGAAATTAAACAACTAAAGCTCAATCATCACACACGGATGATTATAAATAAGCAAAAAACTAGGGCAAACTATCGAGCTAGATGATGATGATTACAGAAACAAAACTAAATTAGAGAGACACAATTACGTCTTCTCAAATTCTCAGTATAAGAAACGAAAAGAGCAGAAAGAACACCGAATCGAGAGATCGGAAAGCTAAAGTTACCGGCGGAGGAAATTGTAGTTGGCAGAGAACAACTGTGAACGGTGGCGGCGAGAAGCAGAGACGACGGTGAGTGGAGAAAACTCCGGCAAGAGTTTAAAAAAATCAGCGTTATCTGAAATTTCAAAATCACCTCTCTCTCTCTCTTCGGATTTGGTTTTTTCTTTTTCAGATTTTAAAATCACGCCTCTTTGAAAATAATGGATTTTGAGTACCCCAAATATAAAAGAAGCAATTTTGGTCTAATAAAATATTTTGTTTAATTTATATTTTTTTTACAATATTCTAGCACACCGTTAGAAGCTAGGTATTTTATTTTCTTATGTTATGACTTTTTTTGCTTTTGTAGAAATTTGGTGGATTATTAACGGTACATACCATATTTGAGATTTGTTTGTATATCTTTTTTAGTATAAATATTTCTGATTTGTTAGACTTTCATGTTATAGCTGTTGTCCGGTTACCAGTTATAAGTCTAAGGCTTTGTGTAAAACCCCGAGAATTCTGTCAAAAATCATCATGGGTCCTCGAAGACCAACGAGGATGGTCCGATGATCAGTGTTGGATTATGAAGAAGGGTCGAGAATCGTCGAAACTAGTCGACATGAACCCAAGTAATCAAGGAGAAATCAGCCTGGAAACTGATTTCCGATAAATCCGTGTCGGATGTCCGAAGAAAGTAAGATTCGTTCGAACAAAAAGAGAAATATCCGACTGGAATGGTAATTTTCGGACAACATTGGATAAGATTCGGATAAGGTTGGATATTGTCGAGGGAAATAAAAAATATTCGGTGAAAGAAGATAATCTTTGGATAATCAGATAATTTCTCGAGAAAACAGTTTTTAATCCTCGAAGATTAGTGGACCGTCTTCGAGCACTAGTGGACCGCCTTCAAGATTATTGGACAATCTTTGAGATTAATAAAATAATCTTCGAGATTAAGGCCCAATAGTACAGTCCATCAAGAGTTCGGGTATTAAGTGATCATTAGGGTAAATAATCACGAAAATCCTAGAGGATAAATAGTTTGAATCGCCCCTCATTCTAGAATCACGGAAGAAACTCGAAGAAAAACCCTAAGTATACGTTTGTTGAGTTTTCTGCACCGTTCGTCGAGAAAGTTTAGGAGATCATCGATAATCATCAAGGATTATCGAGGAACTTTCAGCGTTATCAAGAAAGTGCAACGCCTGTCGATAATCATCGAATATCCATATTCGATTATCGAGTATTGAGTGATCGAAGGGATTCTATCGAGGAAAAGTGTGGATCTGTCGAGTATCATCAAAGATTCATATTCGATTATTGAGTATTGAGTGATCGAAGGGATTCTATCGAGGAAATGTGTGGATCTGTCGAGTATCATCAAAAATCTATCGTAGCGGTCGAAGAAAAGAGTAGATCTGTCGCAGAGTAGATTCGTCGATAATCATCGAAGATCTGTCGCAGCGGTTCGAAGAAAGAGTAGATTTGTCGAGGAATCGTCGAGATCTTTCGAGGAAAGGTAGGAAACGTCAACAATGACGTTCGGGGTAGGATATGATATGTCGATGATAGATCGAGGATGGTGAGAAGTGGTGATCGAGTGTGTGTTCACGGATTGTCATCGAAGGCGTGTTCGGAAAAAGGGGATAATGATAGTACCTAACTCGGGCAAGCGATAACAGATATGCTGGATTGACGATAGCGATCAACGATAGCAAATGATGGAGAATGATGATCAAGTAATCAAGAGAATAAGCGAAGGTGACCATGGTGAGTCTTCAAGAATGAAGATCCGCGGTTAATGTTTGGCGCGATGTCAACTTTGAACATCTCTCTCTTAGTGCTTGGTTATGTGGGGTGATTGGTTGAATAACTAAGTACGAAGGGGGATTTGTGGGATAGCGATTGTAGCTGTCAAGAGGTAGCTCGTGGATATGGGAGCGGATCATGGATGGCTCACAAAGATTCATGTGGTGCATGTTCAGCGAATGAACAAAACCTACAAGTGGCTAAGGTACGGCTAAGGTAAGGTATTAAACTTAATCGATTTTTAAGTTTATATTGCTGCGTGGATAGTTGAATATGTGGATTGTTAAAAGAAACAAACAAATATTGGTGAATTATTAACGGTACATTCCACATTGGATATTTGTTTGTATATCTTATTTAATATAAATATTTCTGATTTGTTAGACTTTCATGCTATAGCTGTTGTCCGGTTACGAAATATAAGTCTAAGGCTTTGGCCCTAATCAATTTGGTATCAGAACCATGATTCGAGAGAAGAGAGTAAAACCACGACCGCGTAATTCGCACAAATTCTGAAGATGTTAGAATGAAATACAAAATTTGGTTTATTAAATGTATAAGCGAATTGCGACGTGATACATGAGTTTTAAACCACTTCAAAATCTATCGAATAACAATCTTCTAAATCGGTTCAACGCAAATCATCGTCATAAAGTGAGAGAAAAAGTTGCTCATCTTTCTACCATCTACATTTGTGATGAGACAAGTCAATACACTACTTCCAAAACAATATAAAGGGCATCATAAAGCTATACCAAACACACCTGCTTTTATAACGTGTTCTAGTAAGTTTAGTCGCGCAAGATATAACTCACATGTGGAAGATTGAGAAATCGACACTTATAGTTGGTAAACTGGTAAAAATGATTCCTATAATACTAACAACTATTTATAAAGAATTCAAATCTCATCTCAAAGACCCCATAAACTTCCAAACTAAGGAATGAATACCTTTTCTCACACAATATCATTGAAGCTCTTTCAATCGAAGAGCTATGAAAACCAAATTTGAAACTTAAGTTTATATACAGCACTTGTGTGAGAAACCCTTAACTACTTTGTCCTTAAGCTACAAGATTTGTACTATATCATCGAATACGTTAGTATACTAACAGGGGAAGAAAAGAGTTTGCATCAGAATACTTTCATATTCGTGAAATTCATGTGGAAATAGATAGTTTTTCATAAACAAGATACATAGGGCCTGACTGGTTTAACCGCAGCGGGTGCGGTTATGTTTGCGGGAGTTTGCGGAAGCGGACAGTTGCGGTTTCATGCATTACTAAGCGTTTTGAACGACTAGTTTAAAGTTTGTAAATGACTGTGTTTGCGGGAGAGGTTTACGACTGGTTAACCAGCGGGTGCATCAGCGATTAAATAAAAAATAACAAAGATAAATATAATATATTATTATAAAAAAGTATAAAAACATTAAAAATTATATTGTTATAGTAAAATATGAAAATATTTAACACGATTAATAAAAAAAAAACCATAATTAAAGTACTTAATAATTATTCAAAACATATAAATTTTATAGTGAAATTCTTATTAATTATGCATTTGATTCATCACTAAAAATTGTATCAAGTAATGTGACAAATTGTAAAAAATGTATTTGAATTCGTAGATCTTCCTGATTGTCTTTATAAATATTATAAAGTTTCTTCAATGAATACAAACGACTTTTGGCTCGAGTCCAACTCAAATCAATTCCAAACTAGTCGTAAATCTTCTTAAGAATATATTTTTAAGTTCACTTAGAAGCCATAATTATAATAGAGGAAAACAAAATAGAGAAGATAAAGTTAGAAAAAAATAATTAGAGTTTGAGAACAAAAAACCTGATATAATATATATATATATATATAGGGTACATATATAATTTTAATTTTTTTTCTAAATAATTTTTTTTTAAAAAAAAAATTTAGTTTTTTTTATTACCCAACCGCAACCGCCCGCAATCGCAAATACTTACGAGAAACAGCTTTTGAAATCTAGCGATTTAAAACGGTTCAGAACAGCTTAGAGCAAGTTCTTTGATTGTTTTCAATCACTAACAACCTAACAACCTCTACCACCCGCAAACGTTTTTTTATTGTTTTCAATCACTAACAACCTAACAACTTCTACCACCCGCAAACGCAGCGTTTGCGGGTGGTAGAAGTTGAAAAACCAATCATAACCTTAGTTGACTATGACAAAACATTTTGTCTGAATTACAAGAAGATGAGTTTCAACAACTGTTTGGACCCACCGAAATAATCTATCACATTAATGCATTATCCGAATTGCTCCTTTGTTTTCTTGATCATACTCTCATATTGACGTTGACCGAGGAAGCTCAAGCGTGTTTGGAAGCATTTACAGCTTTTTGGAACTCCGCCTTCTTTTCGGCTCTCACTCTAAACTTCTCTTTTTTCTGCTCTTTTCTCTTTCTAGCCTCTTCCACCTCCCGTTGGTGTTTTGCCTGCCTCTCCTGCTTAGTGAGTTTCCTTTGAGGGATTTGGTTTTCCTTCTTCCCCCGATTGAAATCTCTCTGAGGCTTTTTCTTTTTCTTCATCTTCAAAGGGATTACAGTCAGAGCCTTTTTGTCAAGACTCTCAGGGTTATTCTCTTTCTTCCAAGTGTTTTGACTCTCAGGGGTTTTAATCTTCTTCGGAGTGATTTGACTCTGAGGGTTTTTCTTTTTCTTCAAAGTGTTTTGACTCTTAGGGCTGTTCATCTTCTTCGGAGTGATTTGACTCTGAGGGCTTATCCATTGTACCTTATTATCTTGAAATGCTGGGATTTTCTTTGATGCTTGTTGGTTCTCGAAAACAGTATTTGGACACAATGCTGGTTCCATGTTGATGTGCGTATTATCTGGTTGGGCATTTATCGTTTGCAACACAAGACTGTGTGCTGCCTTCCCAAGCCTATCCCCAGAAATAGATCCTTGTGGATTATACCTGCATACAGAGAAAAATGGAATTGAGACATTTACACCATCCGTATATAAAGGCCTTCCAAAACATTGCATATCACAACAATTCATTATCTTCACCTCTTAATTTTTATAATCCTTTCAGGAGCTCGTCTTCTGTCACCATCTTCATGCCACAGAAGACCTCCACCTTTCATATCCACCAGATGTATAGTCTGTGAAATCAAATAAATGAAGAACATTGTTTGAATAAACCACTAAATACAAGTGGACTATGACTTTGGTTCTAGTAAAACCCAACAAAGTAGTTTCTTTATTCTTGAACACAAACTTGAAACCAAAATCGGGAGCCAAGTAGAGCAAATAGTAAACTCAACAATACCTTTTTAGGTTTTACCAAACTTGGAATTCGATGAATAATCTCGCTGCCTCGGATATCTTCTGGAAGTTTGTATATGGCACAACTGAAAAAAATAAGAAAGTTGATGAAGATCAGGTTCCAAAAGGCATCTTCATAAGGCTCAAGGGAATGGCAAAAAAGTGATAAAGCACAATCTTGCTTTGAGGGCTTACATGACTTGATTGGCTAAAACATCTTCCATGCCCTCAACAGGGGAGCTGAAACATGAAGGCTGACTATCTCCACCACATGAAGCTATGTAACCATTCATCCCATCACTGCATACATCAAGAAATATGTAACCATTCATCACATCACTGCATACATCAACAAATCTTAGATTGTGTCTTCCTCACTAAATTATCCCTTTCCTTATATACTCAAGAAGGAATTAATATAATTTATAAAACTAGACACAGAAAATCACATCACCGTGAAAATCACATCACCGTGAAACCACAACCATAACTACCTATTGAATCGACTATTCTCAAGACTCAGACACAAACCTTAGTCCAGGGTCAATTTTCTCCGTGATAGTTGCTCGTTCTTCATTGCTCAAGTTGTTGGTACGGCTATTAAGAGAACGGATGAGTTCAGCAAGGGGATGAGATGCAATCACAAAGAGCATGTCAAACAGCACACTGTTTCTTCGAATTTCTTCGTTCTGGAAAAAACATATAGAAGAAAAACAAAGTTACATGTGATTGTCCATTTTGTCTTGTAAATAAAAACCACTACAAAAGTCAATATCTAAAACATATATAGGATGTACCGTCAGTGATTTCTCCACTAGTTCAACTGTCTCCAGAAGACGCTTTTCTTCAACAAAAGGCAGTTTTGCTATACCCTTCACAAGTTCAAAAAAAAAAATATGAGACCGTAAAATTATTACATGTAACTGAAATTATGCAGGTCACCGAACCATCAAGTCTGCCTTTATCAGCATGAAAAGACAATTAAACCTGCCAAGAATAGCGTTTTCCATTCATGTCAATCTCAAAATCTGCACACCACAAAAGCTAAATGAGAGGCATGGAGTGCACGATACCACAACGAAAGAGACCAATCTACAACAACTTCATACCGGTAGGATAAAAATCAGCTATAGGCGAATCTTGATCTGTCATCAATGTCCTATAGCACTCTGGGAGAGCATGTGCACTGAGAACAGGAATGCAATGAGCAAATCAGTACAGCAGAGAGGAATTATGAATGCTCAGATATACAGATAGAATACCTTGCAGATGGAAGAACAGCCAAAAGCTGATTGAAAGGTTTAAACGGGGAACCGAGTTCAAATTTGATGTCTAATCCATCAAGGCCCTTGAGATCTGATGCGAAAGGTGCGTAATGATATGGATAAAACCTGCAAAATAAACCTGCAATTAACCACAGAAAAACTAATGGGAGAAAGGAAAGTGTGAATGAGTTTTTCTGTTTCCACTAAGATTGCTACAACTAAGGTCATCCTGTCCTCTAAAACTAGCCTCTTTTGGAATTAAATCACAACAGACATAAAATTCATATAAACAGAAGTACGCAGAATTTCAAACATCTCAGCTTAATTACTAGATGATCTGTTCTAAGTAGAAGCTCAATTCGAATGAACAAAGATGCATGGCACAATTATGATGGAAGTCTTGCGCAGCAAATTTGAACAGCTCAGTAAAAAAATTTAGCATGAAGTGTAAATTAAAATGAGCATCACAATTTAACAAGACAATATGGTAATTTCAGTGCAATAATCATACTGCTTCAAAACATTTGATGAAATGAACCACGAGAAAATAATCAATGTGAATAGTATAAAATATATGTATTAGGATGACCAGAAACTGACCACTTCCAGGAACAAACACCATGATAATAATAATGCATTATCCAACAAAGACCTTCTGTATACTTCAAAGCCTAGCAAATAATTAGAAGATAAAAAACAGTAAATTGATGATTCTTAGTGACTAATATGTAATTTATTTTCATCAAATTAAACACATGGGAAACTCACAACATCTCTGCGTATTTGTTCCATTTCCTCGACAGACTTAGCTGCGAATTTCTCTTTGTAGTATCTCTCCCTCCATCCTAATACACCTAGCCTAACCTGATAATACAACAGCCATGTGATTTTGCCAGCGTGATTAAATGATTGATTAGACGGAAATCAAAAAACAAACTCATGAAGATTATGCACTCATGATACCATTGATGGAAACAGAGCTGAAAAAATAAAATATGTGACCTTATCTTGTTCTCCATTTCCTGAGCTGAACACATCAGCTTTATCCCGCAGCAGTTTCTTAAGCTTAAACTTTAAGTCTTCTCCGTTATCTAGTTCCTGAAAGCCACTGTGTACTTTAGTGCACTTTAAATGAGAAAGAGAAGCTCAAGTCCCAAAAGAACACCAATCAAAAGATTCAGTCTTGACAGTTTTACCAAAATTTGAAATGGAGAAAAACAATTTACACTAAACCAGCACATGATAAAATTAAACAAAAGAACTGCAGTTCTAAAAGGGTGAGACGAGCTAATAAGTAGTTAAAATTCCTCCTCAAATACGAGACGACTTACTTCTTCTTTGATGCTATTTTCTGGTTCAACATTCGCCACACCAATGTTATCATCCAAAGACAGACGCAAATATTTTTTTGGAGGTGAGGAATGCAATGAATCAGACACTTCATCTAGAGAATCTAACTGCACCAACTTGCCAGAGAATTGTCTGCTTGCTTGAGCACTGTCACGAGCTTTGTCACGACAAAACCTTTCTGATTGCCTCTGTAACAGACATCATAACACTTGCACCAATGAAAAACTAACCCATAGAAATGAAACATAATTTGTAGATTTTTCATGTTTCCTAATTTTCATTTCCCTGGATCAGAGGGGTGTTAAATTCGTCAGCTAGTGCAGACAAGTTTTTAACCCATGGAAAAGAGAGGCTTTAAGGCTATCTATCAGAAAGAAAACCGCTATGTATATATATCCTCATAAAAAAACACAAGCATCTTGCCTAGAGAAGCAAAATGATAATATACAGGGTTGTTACTCCAAAACATTCACTTCATTTAACCGTCCTTTAGTTTTTCCACTTTATCTCAAGTATCTCCCACTCAACTTGAAGTTACGACATTCCCTGGCCTAAAAATCCACTAGAGTTACTATTCACCTAGAGCCTAGAGTATATACGGTTGTAAAATCAAACAACATTTTCTACATGTCAGAGAGAAGTGATTAAAAGCCTGGTCGGACATGTAACAGATGAGCACCTCTATAGCGTTAGTTGGAGGCAAATCTTATTTATAATCTTGTCGCTTCAATCATAATATCTTAGAATGTAAGGTAATTGCAGATAAGTAAAGAAATCAAAATTATTGAAGGTGGACATTAACCTGATGCACTAGTGCTCTCTTCAGAAATATTTGATTTTCATAGATCCCAACGGCCTGGATGAAACGCTCCACATTTCTTAAGTTCAGCTGAAGTTGGTAAAAAAAAAAAGTTTAAAACTATGTAATCCAGCCGCTATACCAAGTAAAATAAAGAATTTCAGTTTATGTACCTTGCTTGCATCGGTTAAGTATTCTTTTGGTTTGAAATGATTCTTGTACACAGACATCAGCAATTCTATAGCACCCTGCAAGACAACAACAATAATAATTTGAATCTTTTTTGAAATTTGTTTTAAAATTCCCAAGGTGTTCCAAGTGCTAAATTATTAAATACCAAAGTAATACCAACTACAAATGAAGATTTCTACGAAGTGATATAAATCTGACGTAGAAAAGTATGATATAGGAACATCTCCTATATCTAAGAAATGCCATTTTCAACAAATTTTCCAGAATTTAAGATAAAGCTGCATGATCATACAAATGTAAGGGCACACTGTACCAGGCATGTTGACAGCTGAAGGAAAGTATTAGCAACAGAAAACTACAAACCTCTTTTATATCTAGCGTAGGCATATGTGGCAGGAAATCATTCCCAACGAAAAAACAGATGAAGATGAAGTCATCAATTAAGCGGTCCAAATGTTTTATATTCGATCGCTTCGTAGATATCTGCATGTCGTATTCCAAATACTCTCGAAGTATCCAGATATTGACAAACTGCCAAAAGATAAGGGTACTTCAAGATTCTGGTGAAGATATTAATGAGCCCATTACATTCCATGCAATTTAGAAAATAAAGTATTGAGGTGTGTAACCCTGAAAATTACCTCGTATAGCTTCTTCACCACAACATCTGTCTCAGTGTTATCAAGCATTTCTCCTGCCTTCCTCTTTTTCTTGCCCTCACAATCTGCTGCTCGGTGCCCCATCTGACCACACAAGAAGCATTTGTCTTTCTCCATAGGAAAGAAAACAACCTAGATGAAGTCACCAAGGAGAAAATACAGTTAAATTGGCATAAAATGAAGCAGAAAAAAAGCATCTTGAAACTTAAAAGACTTGCATACAATTTGTAACTATTTCATATGTTAATCAAGTGTCAAAACATATTGAAGTTGAATTATAAACAAGATAAGACTGGTCATTGCTTGGCTAGGAATAAAACCCAAAGGAACAATTGTACAAACCTCACGAAGGATTGAAAAATGAATTTCATGGGTAGCCAAAGACAGCATGATCAAATCGGCATCCTGTTATTAAGAAATAATAAGTAGAATGGCCTTATTAAGATGCTTGATTTAAGATCAGAAAAATCTTGTTGCAAAATCAAACATGAAGGTAAGTAAGAAATAAGAATTAAAGGGAGGTTGTATACCAAACCATATAGACAATGATGAGTGTTTGGGTTATAACCGGGATGGTTCTTATTACAACGTATGTATGACATGATCTTGTGTTCCCCCTCACCAGGAACATTAGCATCCGAGAGTATAACCTTCACAATAAGGAAATCATGAGAAAAACTTGAAGTATGCTGTAAACAGCCACAAGGAAAATATCAGAGACCCTAATTAATACCTTAATATTTTTCCACCCAGGATCAGAATTTAGTCTAATGTGGATGTAGTATCGCAACGCAAATGACAGAGTAGCCATGAACTCTGTTCCAGGAGTTATAACATTAGAGTCAAAAACTTGAGATTCCACTTTAGGAGGCAACTTCTTCCCTTCTCTCTCAAACTCTTGCCGCAGCTGCTCTTCTTCAGCTGCCTAAAACAGCAGGTAATAGATTAAAAATATCTCAATGGTAAATACTGTTCCTGATTCATCATTCTCCAGTAGAATATAATGATCTATAAAAGACTGAACTACAATACAATAACAGAATCGATGCAACTATTATCAGAGATAATTGATTTTGGATAATGATAGCTAACATAGAACGATATGATCACAGGGATAGAGCTATATTCAGCAGACAACTTCTCTTGTATGATCTTAAAAGCTATGGCATTTCTCGATAGTAATAACTGTTCCCAACATAGTGACATGATTGATTCATCTTTCCCCTAGTAACATCGTATGTTCATACAAGATTGAACTGTGGATCAAACCCAATAACAGGATCGATACAACCATAACCAGAGATACTTATAGTGGTATATATGCATTCAAGTAATCGGTCATAGCACAATATTGATACGAATGAAGTGAAATAGTCAATAAAAAATGGTAGATGGTACATACTGCTTCAGTAGCATCTTTTGCTGCTCTAAACCGTCTAGCTCTCTGTTGATTCATTTTAGCCCTTGGAGCAACACCATCTGAAAAAAATACACACACCAAACACAATGAAACAAATTCACAAACACATAAAACTAAAACCCAACTCATACAATGTAATGCCATAGATAGAGACCCAAAAAAAAGAAAAACACTCACCAATAGCCATGAACAAAAGCTTCCGAGGTCGAACCATCACAAAAAGCCTATCAATGTAATCGAACATACATTGAAACACCTCCGTAAACGTAGTTGGAGAAGGCTTGTCTTCAGGATGGAAACATGGATGAATGATTCCGTTCATGTCAAGATAGAGATTGTCATACTCGTAACCATTAGGATTAGGTTTGCTTGTATCGACTGGGATCGTGACGCCGCCATCAACTTCGAGTGGTTCTTCTTCAATGACTTCTTGTAAAATCAATGGATACCTTTCGATTAACCATTTGTAGAACGACGGTACTCCCATCGGAAAACTTTCCTGAAGAACTCACTCTAGGTAGAGAGATTTGTGAACTTAAACCCTAAACTTTGTAGCCACAAGAACTCTGGTGTTGCGGCTGTAGTGAAGGAGAACGACGCTCCTTTTATTTGGTCACGAAGGTATAAACACTTGTTATAATCCAAACCGAACGGGATTATTGGGTCATGGTTTAAATTGGTCAGACCAGATTCAGTAATTTTTCATTTTTGAATATAGAAATTTTAAATTTTAAAAATCATTGTATTTTCTAACCCTAAATTTTCAAAAAAATTATTGATCTACTCTATACAATAATACTAATGTTATTTAAAATATATGTAATTAGAACGTGAACGGAACGGAAGCAAAATGGCTTAGAAACGGAAATGGATTTAAGCTGATTTGTGTGGCCAAAAACAAGCCACTCTTACATCGTAAAGGTTTGCTGGAGGTAAGCTGGGGTGGCTATGAGCATTTGTCGGGGTAGTTCGGTAAGTAGTTTTTCGTCTAACCTACAATTTCCTTTAGATTGCTTAAAGCATTTCCAAAAGAGACCTTAAAAACTTCATTTATGCATTCTAAAAAAAACTTCAAAACCTCAAATTTTAAGGTTTCATTTTTTTTTTTGCATGTTAATCTTCACAACTATATATATATCTCATAAACATATTCACTAACTTTATTTTTAATCATAACTAGGGAGCTACCCGCACCTTGTGCGGGGAAAAAAAATATGTACATCATAATGATATTTTGTTATTGATGTTATTGTGATATTTCACCTCTAACAGTTGTACATAGTGTTTTAAATTTACCAAACAACATGCTCACTGGATGGTATCAAAGCATCATCTAATATCTATCCGTAATTTTATCGCTTTATTTCGTCAAATATTTTTGACTTAATGTGAAAAATATTTTTGACTATGTCAATATCATTAGACTATCTTTATTTATTTAAGAGTATAGAGTAAAAATAAATTAGACTAAAAGATAATAGAATAAAAGTAAATTAAAAAAAATTCGAACACTAAGAATAAATGAAAACGAAGTCAAATCTAAATGTTTTGAAAGATTTCCTTGTAGACCACATTCATGGTTTTTTTCTGTGGATTTCCGTCTGTGTCAGTTATCAGTATCTTCAATCCACTTCTAGACGTCACTCTGGAAATAGCAACATATAACTGACCATGAGTAAAAACCGGTCTCGGTAAAAATATACCAACTTTCTCTAAGGTTTGCCTTGACTTTTATTAATCGTCATTGCAAAAGCTACAACAATAGGAAATTGTCGACATCTCATACGTAATGGGAATTTTGCTTCTGGTGGAGTCACAAACATTCTAGGAAGACGTGTCTATGATTTAAAACAATGGTTGCATCATCGTAAGAATAATAAATATATTTAAAATTTATGAGACGTGTATTTTATTTTCTTAAAACTTACTTATGAAGGACATCTTAGACATCTTTATTGCACTGAGCACAACTGTACAGCGGTGGTCCACTATCATCATCATAATTTTCAGGATATGGTTGAACGATCCTGTTGCATACTTTTCAAGCTATGTAATACCACTTAGGAACTTTTTGTATTGAGTTCATCTTCCCAATCGTTACTTAAGCGCCCACCTTGAAAATAATACAGGTAAACTTAGTTTTTAGGTAATACAGTTAGAAATAGAACACATTACTGAATATATGTTTTCCAAAAACCTCATCTGAATAACGAATATCGTCAATGGTGCGCTTAGTACTCAAAACGAAGAATTCATCATACAAAGTAACTGAAGGCGGAGTTGATTTTTGATTTTCGACATTTCCACTGAGATTGACATCTTCATCGGGTAACCTGACATTTCGTAATAGATGTTAAGAAAATTAAATTGGTCCAAATTATGTGGAATATAAAAAGTGGAAGTAAATTGCCAAAATATCACGTACATCTTTAGTAAACTCTCCACCTCAGGAATCTCGGGATTAAACAAAATATGAGTAGAATTAAATGCACTTGATATACTCAAATTACCTGCGTTTAATAACACATCAGATCAAGAGATTGTAATTCTAAAAAATAAAAATAATAATTATTAATATATCACGAACAATCAACTTAAATCTAACCTCTCCACTCTTTAATACATGCAAATCTAATAACGCATACAATTGGTGATGATCCATTTTGTATTGTATAGTGTGAGACCTCTTTAGCCAAATCTCCCCATAGTGTACACTGCAATTGCATATCCCTAAACACAAATTATAAAATAATTAGTTATACCAAGTCAGAACATAATTAGTGTAAATGTCAATTGCTTTACAGATTAAATCAGATCCGTCTTAAAAATCCAAAAAAAAAAAAAAAACAAATCTCAGCTTACATGCGATCACGCATTTCAAAACTAATCTTAACAGTATCTTTCCCCTTCGCCTTGACAGTATCCAAACTACCCACATTGACAATTTGACCAATCACGTCTGTTGAAAACATCATAAAAATGATCAAGCAATTAGAAATTTAATTTTTGATAAACCAAACAACAAATAAAACAACTCACAATAAAGGGAGAGCTCACCAATCAAAACGCTTCTGTCCTTCTTTCCAGATAATATATCAGTGAAATCTTCGAAATAATTCTCCGGTACTTGTTTTGGGAAATCATGATAAGACTTCACAGTAGTGGTTCGGTAAAACACAATCTTGAAGGGCAGTGGATTAGTCCTATAATCACCATCATAGTCAGCTAGTTTGAAAGTGTTTATTATCCGTGATTCACCAACTGCTAACTGATTTTGAAATTTCTTTGTAAGGACATCTTCGATGGATGCGTGTATTCTCGTGCCCTATAAACATAAATTGTTGGATATTAGTTCTAAATTTTTTAAAGAATAATCATCCGTAAAGGTAACATATATATGAAGATTATAGTGTTGATAACCTAAAATATGTTTGGATTTTTGTAAGTAAAGACACATATTTATACGTTTTTGAACTATAAAACGGAAAAGAACTTTTTAGCATAAAGAAAATAACAGGAAAGAAGGGTACACGAACCTCCTCATCTGATAAAACCATCTCAATGGACTTGGGTGCTTTCCACATTCGTAAAATAAGCACTTTGATTTTATACTTATCATGAGCAGGATTCATCTGCCTAATAAGAACAAACGAATTAGTCTTTTTAGCAAAAGATGACATAACTTCAATATGAGAGAACAGTTACGTAGTTTAGAGGAAAGCAATTATGTTTTTAGAATGTTGTATAATAATGGAGATACAATATGTATCTATTTATACACATATAGGTCTTTACAAATTAAATTTCCTTATCTTTATTAAATATGTCTATATATGTTATTATCTTGACATTTAAAAATCAATTATTAATAGAAGATAATAACAACCGTGTATACAATATTATTGATTCTTTTAAAAGTGTATTTTGTTCCACTAAAATATATATCCGATAAGTATGAATTTACAAAAGTATCAGATTTTATTTGTTGATGATTTTGTTCCGTAATCTCTCTATGACAGTTTTTTCTCAAATTATTCCAAGATGATTACGTATCTTGTTGACAATTTTTTTTTTTTTAAACGCAATAACATATCTTGCGAATTCTGATTGTGATCTTCCTTAATGATATCGACATGTCCATTATTTTCCTGTTTAAAGTAATTTACTTGTATCGAATTTTTATATTGAACTTTTAAATAATTATAGTAACTAAGTTCTATTATTATATTAGATTTTTATTTAAAATATTTTTTTTACAATAGTTTAACTTTAATTCGTTTTTTTAATTTAAAAATAAATAGATAAATTGCAAAATATTTATATTAGAGTAGTTGAAGTTTTCAAAATTTATATTAATTTAATTGGTAATATTTTCGTTTTTAAGATATTTTTTGTTTAGAGTATTTTAATTGTTTGGATTCTTTATTATAGTGAGTAAAATTAAAAAAATAATAGTAATTATTTTCTGTTAATATATTAGATTTTGTTTTAACTTTAATTCGTTTTTATATTATTTATAAAAAAAATGGCAAAAAGGTTAAATAAATAGATTCATTAAAGACAAATTAGTAATCAACTGTTCTGAGGATGAATGTGGGCATTCTGTACTTTTCTTTTAATATATAAGATAGTCCTTCTCATCTATGTCTCATAATTATATCTTTAATTTCTACATTTAGAATAAAGTAAACACCTTAAAATGAAAATAAAAAAAATTAATATTGAAGAAATATTACATTACATTGAAAATAATATTACACAACAACAAATTTACATTAAACAAATATCATACAAAATAAAACAAAAAAAATTACATGAACCCATAAATATTACACAAATATAACATTACAACAATACTAATATTTAGATAAATTTGTTCACGAACCTCCAAGATCACTTAAATATTGACCATAAAATTTAGTTGTAGTTGGAGGTTGTTGTTGTTTTGATTTAGTTTTTGTATG
Source organism: Crucihimalaya himalaica (assembly GCA_004349715.1). Taxonomy (NCBI): domain Eukaryota; kingdom Viridiplantae; phylum Streptophyta; class Magnoliopsida; order Brassicales; family Brassicaceae; genus Crucihimalaya; species Crucihimalaya himalaica. The sequence continues at coordinate 260,983 of SMJT01000075.1, read as the reverse complement.
ATTCTTGCTTGTTCTTTATATTATAATGTAACATATTATTAATTAATATTGCTTGTAATTTTTCTTTAATATATGTTTTAAAGTGTTTTTTAAAGTTGTATGATTTTAGTTAATTATGTTTGATAGTAAGGACTATAATGCAATATACAAATTATTTTAGAGATTTATTTGAGGTTTTCTTTTAGAGAAAAACACCCTTCAACCTCAAATTTGAGGTTTGGTAAACCCCAAAATGAAGTTAGTAAATCCGAGCCAAAATGAGATTCTGATTAAGCATGGTCCAGTAGTTTCTAATGCGGAAGCTAGTCCGAGGCGAGTGACCGAAAGAACCTTTCAGCCGAATCCTTTGTGATATCAAACATGTGAAATAGCACATGTGTAGGGTTTCAATATTTATTTGCAAAATTCGTGGAAGATGTAAGAATTATATTTAGTATAATTTCGTTATATATTTTAATGATTTGAGAAGTTAATTATCGTAATTGTTTGCTATAATTATTTGTATAGTTGCATGTTATATTCACATTCTAAAATCATTAGTAACATGAATATTTTTTGTTTTATTTTCAGGCCGACTCAATTATTAACTAGACTCGGTGTAGTGGTGAAAGAAAGCCTTAAACGAAAACAAACATTCATTGTGCATGTGAATAACAACATTCTTTTTACATGTTTTGAAGCAAAAATCATCAATCGAAGTTCAACATCTACTTCTTTCAAAACTCGTTCTCAATAGCCATCAAAGCTAGTCCATTTAGTATGTTTTGTGACATAGAAACCCGCATATGATTACAATAGCTTGAGTTTTGAGAAACTCTTTTATGTTGAAACATCAATAATTGAAATAATTAGTAAAGATCTATATGCAATCGTAATATATGAAAAACTATTAAAAAGTATTAAAAATTATTATATCACCTGATCCAATATTTTCATTTGGTAAAAGCTACTTAAGAAACTTAAGCTCAATAAAAAAGTTCATCTCAATGTCTACTAAATCACCATTTTCAAACTCTTTTCTAAATGAAAATATAATGAGACATTAAATCATGGCACATTTTCAATTTAGTGGAATCAAACAAAAAATCAAACATCTTTTCGTATAATTGATATTGTTCAAACCTCTTATTAAATGAAGTAATAGCATGATCTATAAGATATAAAGATATAGAATCCTAAATCTTTCTTATATGGATAATAATGTTTCGTTACAACTAACTTCATCATATTGTCTTTTCTATGGTTAATTTTTCTTTGAATAAGTATGGATTCACTACAAATTTCAATAACAATTTTGTCAGCTTTTGCTATAGCATCAACAAATCCAATTTCTCTATATTTTTGAAAATAACAATGTAGTTAGTAGTTACCTCAGTCATTGGCTCATTGCAACATCAATTTGCATATCCTTTGACTATAATTATTTGCTAACTATATTCACCACATACAATATGCCAAACAAAATAATAGTAAATTACAAAAATTTAAAATTACTAAGCTCATTCAATGATAAAGATTTAGCTTCACTTTGAATCATTGAATAATTATCATTATCAGCCAAAGATTTTTGTATATCAACAACTGAAATCGTATTATTTTAATATTCTCAACACGATTTGCCCATCAGGTTGTTGATAATTGCTTAAGAGTTAGAATTCTCAAATTTTTTTCAAAATATTCCACCTCGTCATAGAACTAGCAAACAAGGAATACAAAAATCGCACTACTTCAAAAAAATCTTTAGCCTTCACATAATTATCCAATATCACACAAAACCAAATTAAGATTATGAAAAGCACATGCATGGTGTATAAAATGATCTAGGATTCACATCCAAAAGTCTTTTGTACACCTTGTTTGTATTCTTTCATATTAGATACATTATTATAACATTGACCTCTCATGTTATATATATCAAGATCTAGAGATTTTAATACCTCCTTTAGCACTTCAAAAAACCTTTAACCTGTTGTATCATATACGTTTATAAATTCAACAAAATACTCTTTTACTTTAAAACAATTTGAAGAAAAAGACACACACCTTAGAATTATTGACATTTGCTTTTGATGGCTAGCATCGAGAGTGCATTGCAAAATCAGAGAAAAATATTTTGCTTATTTAATCTTCATAATTAATTTTGATTTAAATTTCGAAGCAATCAAAATAATTAGTTCATTTTGAATATTAAGACTAAGATAATGATGATGAATATTTCCAATAGTAATCCTAAAACATGTTCATTTATCACAGATTAAATTTTGTTAACATCTCTACTAATTTTAAAAATTTGTCATTCCTATTTAGATTAAAAAAATGTCCAATTATGTGTTTTGCAAGATATTTTACATTTGGAATAATTATGGTTAATACATTTTCCAATATATATTTTTTTCTTAAGTTTATCAATACTTTTATTTTTGTTAAGTCTTCACCGTAATTTAACCCAAACAGTCATATATAATTATTTTCTTTATAGTCAAAACACTAAAGATACCCTAGTATAGACAGTGTATAATGATTTATTATGTATAATAACACTATAATAACTATGTTTATCAGTCATTGTTGGAGGTTGTGCAGCTGGTAATGGTATGAATTAACGATGTTTATTTTTGATGGAAACAGTGTCACAAAAGCCAAATTGAGGTCTGACAATCAACACAAACTACTGGGGACTTGAACTCATGGAGTTTGACGTGATTGCCACTGTAACCAACAATTTTTCAGAATTTAACAAACATCAACCAACAACACTTTAAAAAAAATATATATATATATATAGGTTAATTACAAATTTCAATGGCAGTTTCTTTAGCTTTTGCTAGAGCATCAACAAATCCAATTTCTCTATAATTTTGAAAATAACAATGTAGTTACCTCAGTCATTGCAACATCAATTTGTATATCCTTTCACTGTAATTTTTTGCTAATTATTTTCACCACATGCAATATGCCAAACCCAATAATAATACTCTATTTATTTTACAAAGAGTGTCACTTTGACACTTATTACACAAATTAAGAAAAGAAGTTAAAACTCTATTATGCCCCTAAACTATTTATGTAATTACAATTATATAGCTGAATTTATTTTAATATAATTGTAGATAATTTAATTAACAATTGTTTAAATATCTCTTAGAATTCTCCGTGGTCAAATATTCTTAAGAATCCAACAACAATTCAAACAACATCATGACATGTACATTATCGTCAAATTATCATTTAAAATATTTTGGAAGATAAATTTTAAGCATCTCTACTACCATACTTTGTGTCTAGTTATTAGGAGAAATTTCTTCTTCTTCGTGAAAAGATTTGTTTAGATCGAAAGCATGCACCACCTTTGCATCAACATCATTAATTTGGGTTTCATCGGAAAATTTATTTAGATCAAAAGAATGGACTACTTTAGCATTAGTCTTCTATCCTTCAACTTGTCTCTTTCTAAAACCTGCAAATTTGAATATATTTTTTAGTCATATTTGTATTCATGACAACTAAAAGTGACGCTTGGAAATTTTTTAAGGATCTAATTCTATTTATAAATAAAATAAGGAAATATTGAAAGTCAGTTACTTTTAATGTAATGGTGATTACGAAGAAACAATTGATATTGTGTAGAAATTTTATCACAATTTTTTAATATTATTTGATAAAAAAATGAGTTTAAAATTGGAATGTTTTGTCAAAATTTGTATTGAAATTCAAAAACAACACTCTTCGTGTAACAAGAAAAGAGTCAAAATGACACTCTTTGTCAAAACGGAAGGCATAGATAACATAAATTCAAAATTACTAAGCTCATTCAATGCTAAAGATTTAGCTTCATTTTGAATCATTGAATTATTATCATTTTCAGCCACTTCAAATAAATATTCTCCTATATCAAAAACCTGAAATCGTATTGCTTTAATACTCTTAACACGACTTTCCCATCGGGTTGCTGATAATTGTTTAAGAGTTAAAGTTTTCACATTTTTTAAAATATTCCACCTCTTCATAGAATAAAAAAACAAAGAATACAGACTTCGCACTACTCCAAAAAAAATCTTTAATCTTCACAGAATTGTTTCCAGTATCACACAAAACCAAGTTAAGACTATGAAAAGCACATGGTGTATAAAATGCTCTAGGATTCAAATCCAAAAGACTTTTGTACACCTTTTTGTATCCTTTCATATTAGATCCATTATCATAACCTCTCACGTTATTCATATCAAGATCTAGAGATTTTAATACATCTTTTAGCATTTCAAAAAGCTTTTGACCCGTTGTATCATTTATATTTATAAATTCAACAAAATACTCTTCTACTTTAAAATGATTTGAAGAAAAAGATACACCTTAGAATTATTGACATTGACTTTGATGGCTAGCATCGAGAGTGCATTCCAAAATCACAAAATTTTTTTTTGCTTCTTTTAACCTTCATAATTATTTTTGATTTGAATTTTGATTCAATCAAAAGAATTAGTTCATTTTGAATACTAAGACTAAAATAATTAATGATGATTAATATTTCCAATAATATTTTAAAAACATGCACTTTTATCACAAGGTAAAATTCTGCTAATACCTCTACTAATTTTAAAAAATTGCCCTAACTATTTTGGTAAAAAAAAATCCAAATAATGCTTTTTGCAATATTACAATAGTTATATTTAGATTCCAACTACCCTAAATTACAATTATAAACTAAAAATATAAGTTATATTACACAAAAGAACTAAAATACTCAAAATAACCAATATATCCTAAGTTTTTAGTTTTATTTGTCAAAATTTAAGTAACTTTTATTTAAATTTAACAATTTTTATTTTTTTTAATATTTGGGGTTATATGGAACCGAACCAAAAATGCCCGAAACCGAACCGGAATTTAAAAAATATCCAAATGGGTACTAAATTTATTTACCCAAAATACCTGGAACGGAACGATTTCTATCCGGAAACGAATCGAATACCGGAACGTCCATGCCGCTTACTTGAGTCATCGTAATTAATATATGATTGTTGATAAAAAAAATTAACGGAGATCTGATAAGTTTTATGCGGTCGTGAACAAATATGCCACTTTAAATGTTTATTGTATCCGTGTTGGCATTTTGGTGGTTTTAGTTGGAAGTGCTAAACATTAGAAGTTTAAAGTGGAACTCATTGCCACTTTAAAATTATTTTAAAATTATTTATGAGATTTTCTCGTTCTTTATTATAAACAATAGAAAAAAAATCTCAACTTCTTATAATATTTTTCACAATTTTAAACCTAGGTATACATTTTCTTGAATTCCGCTAAGAAAGAGATATATAAAAATTAGAAATGGATATTATAGGAATCATTGGAAAGATAAAAAAAATGCGGTGAGTGTGGATATAAGTTAAGATAATCATCTAAGTACGAATCTTTAGAGGATTAAATTTAATTCACCGTAGGTTCCAAGTTAAAGAAGTCATGATCCACTTGCAAAATTTGAATATAGTCATCATCGTTCATATCATGCCACCGTATGATTAGTTTAATCATAAGTAGCTCGAGAATGAGCTTCCATATTGTGACAGCTCGGTGTGCAAATATATTAGAAAATATTATTATGTTTTTTTTTTCCAGTGTTCAAGAAAGCAAACTAGGCATTGACGACCTAAATGAACAAGCTAGCAATGATCCATGCATAGTGTAGTTCCAAGCCAATTCCTCAGAGCCGTGAGAACGGGATGATACATTCATGCTATACAAAATATAAAATCATTAAGAGAACGCTGATATTAAATTTGGAACCATACAATCCCTTAACTTTTTTCAAATGTCTTACATTTTTAATATTTTATTTATATACATCTACTATAAATCTCTATTCATATCTTTATTTTTTTTTATTTTTTTCCAAATTAAAACTTTATTACTCGCTTTGGTTAATATCTTTGGTTAATCTTTTATTCATATCTTTATTTATGTAGAGTATCACAATGCAGAATCTTGGTTTTATTCTTATTTATCTTCATTTTCTTTTCTTTGGTTCGAACAGTTCTTTTTCTGTTAATACCTCATCATTTACATATTTTATAGTACATTCGTACAATTGGAAATATCTAGTTGTTTATAAATCGAACCACCTAGTTTTTTCCTCGTCAACGGACATGTTGTAATCACCAATCTGGAAACGACATATACACAAATGTTATATAAATCAACAGTTGCGTACTGGTCTTGTTTTGTGTATAAATAAATCACATTTCCATATACTACAGCTTGAAGTATCAAATTTTTTACCTTTGTAGATTAGTAGATACAAAAAAACGAACATGGCTAAACGTTTCCTACTTCTCCTTTCTCTCTTCTTAACTATTCTTCTTCTTGCCGTAACCGTTTCAGAATCTGAAGCTTACTCGACAACGAAGCCATTTCAAGGCTATAAGCCGGAGAAATTCACCCACCTCCACTTTTATTTCCATGACGTCATCTCCGGTGACAAACCTACCGCCATCAGAGTGGCTGAAGCCCCCGGAACAAACTCCTCTGCCATCAAATTTGGCGTGATTATGATCGCTGATGACCCGTTGACTGAGGGACCAGACCCGAGCTCGAAGGAAGTGGGGAGAGCTCAGGGGATGTACGCATCGACGGACTTGAAAGAATTGATCTTCACAATGGTCTTTAACTTGGCTTTCACGGAAGGACAGTTCAACGGAAGCACTGTCGCTATGTATGGACGGAATGCGATCATGTCGAAGGTGAGAGAGATGCCGATCATCGGAGGAACCGGCGCTTTCAGGTTTGCTAGAGGCTATGCACAAGCCAAGACTTATAAGCTTGTTGGTCAAGATGCCGTGGTCGAATATAATGTCTTCATTTGGCATTAACTATATGGGATTATTTGCTGTTTGATGTCTTTTGAAAATAAATTATTTCACTTTGGTTTTCTTATATTATATTGTTTTTGGTTTTTCTTGATAATTTGTTCTGTTTTGTTATGTTGTTTGAATGTTTAATACGTGTAGTTGTTTGAAGTTATTGAAGGGTGAGTATGGGGCAAGTAAGATGTAGATATTGGTGATAGAGTAAATGTCATGAACTTATTTGTGCTTACTATAACTAGGTTGTAACATCGAGATTCGACATTCGTATAATATATAAGTGGTTATAATGTTTTGTTAGATACCAATTATAATTTATGAGTCTAAGTCCATTACTAATATTAGATCCTACATACGTCAAAAACCTATGCATATTGGATGAAACTATAATTGGATTTTACTATCAATAATGGGTTCATGGATTTATTATATATATATATATATATATATATATATACACAATAGATTATAAGTATATATGATAAACTATTGTGAGGATTTACTTCTGAATCAAATCAATTCAGCCTTGGATCGAACTTGAATGTTCAAGAGAATGAAAGATGAAAGCAATTTTGAGAAAAGAACAACAAGAAAGAATACACACACGATTTACGAGTTCGGGATTCCAATACCGGATTCCCTACATCTCGCCGGAGATAAACTCTCTCCGGAAATCCACTAGAACTTTCCGATCAATGTGATTACAAACTCGATCACAATCTCTTTCTCACTTGATGCTTTTCACTCACCTCATCTAACGACCTTATATAACGACTATGTTAAATCGAATACAAGAGATGAATGATAGAGACGAGCTAAGGAAAAGACTAAACTGCCCTCCTAACAAACTAACTCGCCTCAGGTGCATAACACATGACTTGTCTTTGATCAGAAGAAGCAAACCCTCTCTTCCACCGAGAGTCTTCAACTATACTTAGCCAAATTTGAAACTTGAAGAGAATCAGATACACTTCTTACAAATCTCCACCTTGAATCTGATTCATCTTCCTTCAATGATCTGGTTCTAGTTCTTGGATTTCCCCTCCGGTCCTGAGCTTCCCTGCTCATTCTTCTGTTATTCGGAGCATCTGCAGAGCTCCTTCAAACTTGTTAACTGGCAACACCTTGGTGAAAATGTCAGCTGGATTGCATTCACTTGCAATTTTGACTATTTTCACAACTCCTGCACTTATGACATCTCTGATGAAGTGCAATCTTATATCAATATGCTTGGTCTTGTTGTGGATTCGAACCACTGACACAAGGATTTACAGTCCTTTGTCTTCTCATGGTGCACTGAATTCTTAGACAGTGCAATAACACTTTGAGAATCACAGTGAACCTCAACACTTCCTTGAGGAAAACCAAGCTCCTCTGCCAATCCCTTAAGCCAAATAGCTTCCTTTACAGCTTCTGTTAGTGCCATATACTCTGCTTCAGTAGTTGACAGTGCAACTACCTTCTGCAATCTCGATTTCTAGCTTATTGAGTTACCTCCAGCTGTGAAAACAAAACCTGTGATAGACCTTCTCTTGTCTATATCACTAGCATAATCTGAATCACAATACCCCCTAATCAAAAAATCTTCTTGTTTCCTGTAGCAGAGTTTCTTCTTTTCAGTGCCTCTCATGTATCTCAAGACCCACTTAGCTGCCTGCCAATGATCCTTTAATGGCTTGCTCATAAATCTACTTATGATGCCAACTGGATAAGCAAGGTCAGGCCTAGTGCCTATCATTGAATACCTTATGCTTCCTACAGTATTTGAGTATGGTATTACCTTCATTCTATCAACTTGAGCTTTGTACTCCTCCTCAGTAGCTGATTTAAGTTTGAAATGCACTCCCATAGGTGTAGAAACCGGCTTAGCTTGATCCATCTCAAATGATTTTAACACTTTCTTCACATAACCTTCCTGAGATAGTGTCAGCAAGCCTGCAACACGATCTCTGGTAATTTCCATAACTAAGATCTTTTTAGCATCTCCTAAATCTTTCATTTCGAACTCTTTACTCAGCAACTTCTTTAACTCAACAATCTGCAGCTTATTCACTGAAGCTATAAGCATATCATCAACGTATAATAACAAATACACATAAGCTCCATTATCACACTTCTTCAGATATACACAACTATCATAAGCACTCCTCATATAGCCTATCCCTTTCATGAATTCATCAAATCTCATGTTCCACTGCCTTGGTGACTGTTTGAGTCCATATAGAGATCTTTTTAGTAAACATACCTTGTTCGGAAATCTTTTGTCTTCATAACCTTCAGGTTGGGCCATGACTATCTCTTTATCTATGAATCCATGTAAGAAAGCAGTCTTAACATCCATCGGTTGTAACTCCATGTCAAACTGAGCTACCATTGAAAGAAGATATCTGATTGAAACATGTTTCACCACTGGTGAAAAAATCTCAGTATAATCAACACCTTCTCTTTGTGTAAAACCCTTAGCAACCAATCTGGCCTTAAACCTTGGAGCTTCTACTCCTTTAATTCCTGCTTTTCGTGTGTAAATCCATCTGCTTCCTATCACTTTTAATTTCTCTGGTTTGTCAACCAAATCCCAGGTATGGTTCTTTTTCATAGATACCATTTCTTCTGTCATGGCTGCATTCCACTTTTCCCAGTTTGGATCTGTCAAGGCTTCTTGATATGAGCCTGGTTCTGCTCTTTCACCATCCTCTGTGTAATATGCAAATCCTACTAGATTTGATTCACTGTATCTTCTATTAGCTTTAACAGTTCTTCTTACCCTGTCTCTTACCAGCTGATAGTTGCTTAAGTCATCTTCTTCTGCTTCAGATTCTATATCATCTGTCACCTCTTGATGTACCTCCTGAATCTGATCTTGATTTAAAATATTATCAGCTGCTTCTAGACCTGTTGAAACCCCACCTTGATGAATAATTTCTTGAACAACTCCACCTTGATCTAATCCTTCTACGCTTATTTTGAAACTGTCTGGTTCAAGTTCCAAAATATCAGATTTAGAGTTTTTCTTTAAATCCTTAAACATGACTTCTTCCCTGAAGATCACATTTCTGCTGATGGTGCATTTGGATTCATCAAGCAACCACACCTTGTATCCTTTTACTCCCTCAGGGTAGCTTGTGAATACCCCTTTCTTAGCTCTTGGATTTAGCTTACCTTGATCAGCATGAACGTAGACTAGGCACCCAAACTTCCTTAATCCACTTAAGTCTGGAACTGCTGAAGTCCACTTTTCTTCAGGTAAGTCAAAATTAATAGCTGTTGAGGGTGATCTGTTTATCAAGTATACTGCTGTAGAAGCAGCCTCAGCCCATAACCTTTTATCCATTCCACTCTCACTCAACATACTCCTTACTTTATCCATGATTGTTCTGTTAAGCCTCTCTGCAATGCCATTTTGTTGTGGAGTATAAGCACAGGTCTTGTGCCTCACAATTCCTTCCTCTCTGCAAAACTTATCAAAGTAATAGTTGCAATACTCCAGGCCATTATCAGTTCTTAGTCTTTTTACCTTCTTCTCAGACTGATTTTCAACCATCTTTTTCCATTCAACAAATTTTTCAAATGCTTCATCCTTCTTCTTTAGGAAGTAAATCCAGACTTTCCTAGAGAAATCGTCTATAAAAGAAATGAAGTATTGACAATTACCTAATGATGGTGGATTATGTGGTGATCCCCACAGATCTGAATGAACATAGCCAAGTTTTTCCTTTGTTACATGTTGAGCAGGGGCAAAACTTACTCTGTGGTTCTTTCCATACACACAGTCTTCACAAAATTTCAATTCCTTGATTACTTCTCTTTTCAAGCAACCCTTCTTTACAAGAATCTCCATCCCTTTCTGACTCATGTGTCCTAATCGGCTATGCCATAAAGCAGTTTCATCCTTGGAGGTTTCTGATACATTTGATTCTGAAATCTCTGCATCTCCTTGTAGAATGTACAAGGTTTCTCTTTTCTGTCCCTTAAGAATAGTTGAGCATCCTTTAACAACTTTCAGAATTCCATCCTGAGATTTAAACCAACATCCTTTGTCTTCTAAGGTTCCTAAAGAAATTAGGTTCCTAGACATTGTTGGCATATATCTCACTTCTGTTAATATCACTTGAGTACCATCTGAATTTCTCAATCTGATGCTACCTACTCCTTTAACCTAAGACAATGTATCATTTCCCATTTTCACATATCCAGAATTAACTTCATTGAATTCAATGAACCAGTCTCTTCTTGGTGTCATATGGAAAGAGCACCCAGTATCAAGAATCCATTCATCTGCTGTGTTAGCTGTGACTATTAGATTCTCAGCTTCTGCCATTAACACCATAGCTGGATTATGTTCAGTTCCTCCCTTGGCTAGACTTGACTCACCTTTATTTGATCCTTGAGATTTTCCCTTGTTCCTTTCTTGCCATTTATAACACTGTTTCTTAAAATGACCTTCCTTGCCACAAATCCAACATACTTTCTTGCCTTCCCTGGACTTAGATCTTGCTCTACCTTTTCCCTTTTGAGATAGATGGTAGGTATTGCTTTCTGATCTTCCTCTAGTAAAATGTCCCTCAGCAATAGATTTGTTATTCTGATTTAATTCTCTTTCCTTATCTCTAGCTGCTACCATTACATCATCCAATCTCAGCTTTTCTCTACTGTTTCTGTATTTCAAGGTATCCACAAGATTATCATACCTCGATGGAAGAGAACTTAGCAATATGATAGCTTGTACCTCATCTGGCACATCAATCTGAAGATGATTCAGATCTCCAACGATCTTCAAGAAATCGTCTATATTATCATCGATCTTCTTACTCTCCTGCATCTTGAAATTGTAGAAATTCAACTGTGAATAAACTCTATGTGGCAATGATCTTATCATATACAGTCGATCTAGTGTATTCCAAGTCTCTGTTGCTGTTTCATACAACTCGATTTTTCTTAGTACCTTATCTGCTACATTTTAGAAGATTAGATGCTTAGCTTTATCACAACGTTCTTATCTTGCAGCTTGTTCATCGTCCTTCTTCTTCTGCTTTACAGGATCATGTTCTTCTTCTTCCTTCAATGGAGTTGTTGACTTCTCTATCAGCACATCCTTTAATCCAAGAACACTAAGGTGTGCAAACATTCTTGTTTTCCAGAGGGAGAAATCTCCTGATCCATCAAACATAGCTACCTGTAGTGATCTTGACATCTTTGATCCGACTCCGATCAACCACCGTGATGCTTTGATACCAATTTGTGAGGATTTACTTCTGAATCAAATCAATTCAGCATTGGATCGAACTTGAATGTTCAAGAGAATGAAAGATGAAAGCAATCTTGAGAAAAGAACAACAAGAAAGAACACACACACGATTTACGAGTTCGGGATTCCAATACCGGATTCCCTACGTCTCGCCGGAGATAAACTCTCTCCGGAAATCCACTAGAACTTTCCGATCAATGTGATTACAAACTCGATCACAACCTCTTTCTCACTTGATGCTTTTCACTCACCTCATCTAACGACCTTATATAACGACTATGTTAAATCGAATACAAGAGATGAATGATAGAGACGAGCTAAGGAAAAGACTAAACTGCCCTCCTAACAAACTAACTCGCCTCAGGTGCATAACATGTGACTTGTCTTTGATCAGAAGAAGCAAACCCTCTCTTCCACCGAGAGTCTTCAACTATCCTTAGCCAAATTTGAAACTTGAAGAGAATCAGATACACTTCTTACAACTAGATATACATCTGAGCAGAATAAAAATTAAGGCTCAATTTCCTAAAACTCAGGCCAATTCAATTCAATATATGAGAGAGAGAGAGAGATGGGTTAGGTTCGTCATCCTATCCCCGGCATATCGTTAGAAAAATGTTTGTATGGTTTTCTGATAAATTTGAGAGTTGATGATGCCTTGAGAGAACGTTAGCTATATAGCTACAAATTTGATTAGTCCAATGAGATTATGAAGACTTTATGATGGCAGTTCTAATGTTTTGGTTTGATTCTTATGGTTTGTGATCAGCTGATCAATGAGCTTTCGTTTTGTAGTTTTTGAAACAATTTTTTATATGATCCTCTACATACGTCAAAAACCTATGCATATTGGATCAAACTATAATTGGATTTTACTATTTGTAAACCCATAATGGGTTCATGGATTTATTATATATATATATATATATATATATATATATATATAATAGGTCTGGGCTTGGCTCACATATTGCTTGGAAATCTTCTCGGGTGTTGTGCTCTGATCTGGGCTTGGCCCATGTATTGCTTTAAAATCTTGAGTCCATCAGTTTGGTGGTTGGCCCACCAAAGTTGTTAGCTATGCCATGGAGAGAATGGTGGATTTTAGAAGATAGGACTGTTTTGGGCTATACAATTAATGGAAAATCCTTTGTTTAATAAGTAGTTGGGAATATTGGTTTTCAAGCCAACGATGGGCGCCTGTAATATTCGACGTAGTCTATCCCCGTTACACGCAAAAGTGGAAGCATTAGTATGGGCGATGAGATGTTTGATTGCTGCACAGTAGAATGATGTCTCTTTTGTTACGGACTGCTCAGAATTGGTGAGGATGATGTCTTTTCTAATAGAGTGGCCAGCCTTTACTACGTACTTGGAGGAATGAGCGTCTTAAAGAAAGTTTCTCAGTGTTTTCCATCTCGTTTATTTCTAGACAAACTAATACTAAGGTGGATAAACTTGCACGCACTGTTCGTGTACAACCGCAATATGCAATGTTTGTTAACAATGTTTCCTATGATTGGCTCTTTTGATCCGATCTTTTTTAGTATAAAGATGTTGACAAAAAAAAGCCCATTTATGTCTATTTTTTTTTGTGAATTTTAGCTTTCAAAAGATTAGTCTACTCCACTCATTTACCCCACCTTTGTGGATGTTTTCGGATTGAGATTGTATTGGTTTCCATATTCCTCCCTAGTGGAGAGAACTTCATCTCTATTTTCTTCCAGTTTGGAAAGATCGACTTCACGTGTATCATCTTTTATGGAGAGACCTTCATCACCATTTACTTATATAAAAAAGAATCTTGCAAACCGATCAATTTCAATAGTGACATACCATGTCTCTATCTCATACTAAGCTCGCACCTTTGTATCTCCATTTTTTTTACTGTCTTTACCTTTCATTGTCATATGACGTCATCCCCCTTCGTTCTTCTTCATCCTGAACCATCTTATGGCTTTTCTAAATTTCTCCAGTTATTTTGGGCACTACAACCAAGTTTCTATGGGACCAGGTTCTACGCCTAGGTGATGATTTCGCCTTGTGCATTGCAGGAGTTTTCTCTCGTCCTACCTGCAACCGCCCTCTTCAGGGACCAATGTTTCAGCATTTATGGTGCATGTATAAAATCTCAAAACTACCCAGAACTACAAGTTTCACGAGTGGCAATCTATCTTCTTGGCAGTTTTTGCTTGGCAATTGGGTCTTTAAATCGCATCTCTAACCTTTATTTCATTATATATTATGTGTTTCAGGTTTGTACGAGTAGTTTGTTAAGTTAAAAACATGTACAGACCTATCTTTCTCATGTAAGTTCATTCGTTTCCGACATGCTCTCTCCAGCGGAGAGTTTTGCTTTGATTACTTAATATAATGGAGTGTTTGTGTGACAAAATAATATACACAAAAGATTTTAAGAGAACAAAGAGAAACCATACACAAACGAGTTAAAGGGGACACATATGAAATGTTATTGTTGCCCATAGGACAAACCAAAAAGCCTTTTGATGATCATGAGAGTGATAAAACTTTTCTTTGCCTCACACCCATGACAACAATACTCGTAACTGTCCTGTGGTGGTTGGCTATAGTCTATATATAGGCTTTTCTCCATCAAGTAGGTCACTCTAAAGCCATACTGAGTTCAATATAGGAAATGACACCCTCTCTAGTTGGCAGTGCTAAAAAAACATTGTAGGTTGTCACATTCAAATTTAAAGAAAATAGACAAACTGAGTGTCATCATCATCCTCTTCTGGCATGATGGTTTTTGTGATTACCATCAAGTTTGTTGGTGCATTAGTATGATTGTCCCCTGCCCAAAAATGGATGGCCAATAACATCATATGCACGTTTAGAGGCTGGAAATGAAAATCAAAAGAGATCTTGATTACACACATAAAATTGATATAAAAGAGAAAAGAGTGTTAATTAGTAGAGGAAAGTACCTCTGGATACAAAAGTGATATCCGGTTTCTATTGGACTATGGGCTTCCAACTCAAAACCAATTGGCAATGAGTGGAGTAGCCCATCTTATATACTATCAGGATCCTTTGCTTCTTTTCGATATGGGATATTGTTATCCCTAATACGCCCCCTCGAGATGATGACTCTTCTAGCCATTAATCTCAGTATGTTAGGGCATGAATCAGCATAACCTTTCTATGTCGAGCCGATTATGGATCGGGCTGGGCAATGTGTGGATCGAATTCTGATGTCATATTGGACTATGAGATTCCAACTCAAAACCAATTGACAATGAGTGGAACAATGAGTGGAAAAATGAGTGGAGTAGCCCATATATCTTATATACTGTCAGGATCCCTTGCCTCTTTCCGATGTGAGATATTGTTATCCCTAATAATTTCTGCTCACCATAAGCCGTAATTGACATCACCATGATAACCAACATTCTTAACATTATAAATTTGATCTAATACACATATTGATTTTGATATACAATTTTTACCTCTTATTCATTCATATAAAGTGCATGGAATTAAAATCCGGTTTATTATGATGGAATATAGATAGTTAAATTGTATAGCAAAATGAAATGTATGGTTCAAATCCGATTTCTTTTTAAGAAAAAAAACAAGTTAAAACTTTTAAAAGTGTGTGAATAACCACTACATATTCAAATATTATTAATTTTATAGTTATTTTTTATACCCACGTATTTACAAGGGCGTTATCTAGTATAGATAATGTTATATTGTTTAAAAAATAAAAGATAAAAAACTAGACCCTTCTTTTATTTATTTTCAAAATGTCTTAAAATACCCTTTCAAACATCTTTTTCACAAAAATACCTAGCGCAGACTTCATAAGTGAAGTCTAGTAGCTGGTTTGAAAAATAATAACCCAAAGATTCTCACATAATTACGAAACTGTCATCTTCTTCAATAGCTCCCAACCACCATTACCAACAAATATTGAGCTCTAAATGCTTTAACCAACTGAATTAAGAGATGTTAAAGCTCTATAATCAAGCTAAAAACTCCATTTTTCTCGATCTCCTCTCTCATTCTCTCTCATTTCAACCATTAAACTCTAAAATCTCTTTCTCAAAATTCACCATTTTTAGATCTTGCGATTTACTAAGATTCATGCATAATAACGCTTGGGTTTCTTGGGTATTGGTGGTGTGAGCAGTTCTTGGCCGTCGACGAAGCTAAAAACAAGATCAAACCGAAATTTGGTAATTTTTAGATTTTCCAAACGGCATACTTCTCAGGTGAAGTCTCAATAGTCAACTGGGGTTAGTTTTGCAATTGACTTTTTGCTTCACAGACTTCACGTTGGAAGTCTCAAGTTTTCCTTTGAAAACAAAAAACAGTCTTCAAACTTCACATATGAAGTCTGTGTACATGAGGTTAGTTTTACAATTGACCGTAAGTTTGACTTTTATTTTAGACTTCTCCTGTGAAGTCTGTGAAAAGGAAGGGTTAGTTTTGCAATTGACCTGAACAAAGATTTTTTATCAAGACTTCACCTAAGAAGTCTGCTTGAAAAAGAGGTTACTTTTGCATTTGACCAAAATTTTGAAACATTGACTATTGTAGACTTCTCAGATGAAGTCTGTAACTATCAGAAATTCTGGAATTAAAAAAATAAATTTTTTTGGTCAACTACAAAAGTAACGTTTTTTCTACTCAGACTTCTTAGACGAAGTCTCATGTAAAAGTCAAACTCTAGTCAATTGCAAAAGTAGACCCTACTTTATGGGTAGACTTTGTCGGAAAAGTCTCTAAAGGCAAAAAAACTTCATCATGGAAGTCTCATAGTAATGAGACTTCCCAGATGAAGTCTAATGAAAAAGTCAGAGTTGTGGTCAATTGCAAACTAGACCCTAAACTGGTATAGACTTCTCAGACGAAGTCTCATTGTGTAGGAGACTTCGCCTATGAAGTCTCCTTAAAAAGTCAAAATCTGGTCAATTGCAAAACTAGACCCCTACGTACAGACTTCTCAGGCGAAGTCTCCTCTGAAATGTTTAGCAGATTTCATCTGAGAAGTCTGTTGGAAAACTTCATCCGAGAAGCCTCAAATGATAATTTTAGTAAAAATAAAATTCTAGTTTATTTGTAATTAGTTATTTTTATTTTCTTGTCCTTACATGTGTGTTACATATGGCTTTTGATGTTTTAGCAATTTGAACTATTTTTGTCGTATAATTATTTTTAAATTATTTTTCTTAACTTATTAGGTACTTAGCTTATAATTTAGACTTCACAGAAGAACTCATTTGAGAAGTCTTTGCACTAACATTTTAAAAAATATATTTGTATCATATCTATTTTATATTTTTGAGATTTTTATTGTTTTTCATGTGTATTAGGTATTGCTGTTGTTTATGTATGAATTTCACATCTCAATGTGTTACATTCTGTCTTAAATCGATTTTATTAGTTTCTAGGAGTTATTTATTGCGAGACTTCACCTTTGAAGTCTCCTAACAGACTTCGTATGAGAAGTCTACCGATAGACTACTTCTGAGAAGTCTCATACGATGATGTATATTAAAAATGAAATTTTAGCTTATTTGTAATTAGTTAATTTTTTTTCGTTATCCTAACATGTGTGTTACGTGTGAAGTCTCTTGTACTAAATTTTTTAAAAAAATTATTTTTATCTTATCTCTTGCACTAATGTATGAGTTTCACATCTCAATGTGTAAAACTGGCCATATTTATGTGGCTCATGACATTTTTATATGTGTTTTTAGTACTTAAGATTTTGTAACTTTATTTTTGTTAAATTAAGACTTGATGTTTAATTTAATAGGTTTCTCAAGAAGTACTTTCTTTGTCAATATAACTTTTATTAATTGGAAATATCATTGTATAAGAGATTTATAATCCAAGAAGGAGGATTACAATTGTTTGTTTTACATCTACAACATTATATGAAAGAATTAAATGCTAGGGGAGCCCAGAACCGTTTTGGTGTGAAGTCTCACAGTGAAGTCTCGTTGTGAAGTCTCGTTGTGAAGTCTCACAGTGAAGTCTGGGTATGAAGTCTTACAGTGAAGTGTGGGTGTGAAGTCTCACAGTGAAGTTTGGGTGTGAAGTCTCACAGTGAAGTTTGGGTGTGAAGTCTCACAGTGAAGTTTGGGTGTGAAGTCTCACAGTGAAGTATGGGTGTGAAGTCTCACAGTGAAGTATGGTTGTGAAGTCTCACAGTGAAGTCTAGGTGTGAAGTATTGGTGTGAATTCGCACAGTGAAGTCTGGGTGTGAAGTCTCACAGTGAAGTCTAGGTGTGAAGTCTCACAGTGAAGTCTGGGTGTGAAGTTTCACAGTGAAGTATGGTTGTGAAGTCTCACAGTGAAGTCTGGGTGTGAAGTCTCAGTGTAAATCTATATTTGTAAAAATAAAGGGAAAAACAAAGACTCATATACACTGGCGGATCTAGGTTATGATAGGGGTGGGCAAGTGCCCCATACTCTTGTATTTTCTTTTAACTTTTTTTGATATAATCACTAATATACTCTATGTTAACGAAACAAAAAACACATTAAACTACTTTATTAGAACAACTTAAAAAACAAATGTGCCCTAAGCTCACATAATTACTTGTAAATATTATAAAATATATAGAAAAGTAGAATAATTTTGTAAAAAATTCATTATGTTTTTTCTGATAAAAATATTTTATAATATTGTGCCCCGGGTTAAAATAAGTTCTGGATCCGCCCCTGCTCATATACAAACACAAAAATAACGCAAAAAAACTCAAATAAATTAACAAAAATTTTAGAAATCATACTCAACATAAATTATTTAGACTTGAAATTCATAATGAATCCTCTAGATGAAATTCCAAAAAAAAATCATAACGCACATACAATTAAAAATTCAAATCTTAATTTTTGTTTGGAACATAAATTGTTGTATGAATCTAAAGAAAACAAACTTAACTATTTTCTGTTGGTGTTACGCCTCAGATCTGTAACAAACATAAAAATATAAGTTAGTAGGATGAAGACAATGGTTAAAAAAATGCAGTAATAATGAGAGAGTGGTTAGTCAGATCTGAGGATAGAGAGAATAACACTTTTGAGGAGAGATTAATAACGATGAAAACGAAGAAAAAACAATAAATGCAACGTCTTATCGACGACGGTACGGTGGAGTGGCATTGAAGATGAAGAGATCCTTGCTATTTTACAGAGGTTTTAGAGAGAGAGAGGGAGAGCTCTGCCGTTTTTGAGAAAAATAGAGAGATTTAAGAAAAATAGAAAAACTGAGTTTATATATGGGAGGTCAAACAAGGGTTACGTTAAAAATTCAGACTTCAATCTGAAATTTCAGACTTTACCTATAAATTCAAATTTTTTTTTAAAAAAAATTTTCAAATTTTTTTGAAAATTTTGAAATTTTTTAAAAATTATGAAATTTTAAACATTACCTTTGAAGTTTCAGACTTCACTTTTGAAATTTCAGATTTCATCTTTTAAATTTCAGACTTCACTTCTGAATTTCGAATAATTTAAATAAAATTTCGAATTTTTTCTAATTTTTTCGAACTTTTTGAATTTTTTTGAAATTTTAGACTTCACCTTTGAAATTTCAGACTTCACCTGTGAAATGCAAAATTTTTCAAAAAAGTTTGAATTTTTTCGATATTTTTTAAAAATTTCAATATTTTTTTATGAAACTTCACCCGAGACCCGAGAAGTCTATAAGCCCTAAACTCTAAAATTCTAATATTTTTTTCACTTTTCGTTAACAAATACTTACATTTGGCATCAAAATAGTATAATATATCTAAAATCTAACAACTATACGAAAGATCGACATTTTATATCAAAAATATATGAACTTAAGTCTAACCCTAAAGATATATACATGAATTTTATGAAATTGGCAAACCCTAAACTTATTATGTTTCACATGGTTTACATAACATGGTTTAGTTTTATGAAATCTTATGAAATTCTATTTTTAAACTTCAAAATTTAATTTAAAATAATTTATCTATTAAAAATTTTGAACAAAATATTTTTCATAATTTTTTAATTTAAATTTAAGATTAAATTACAGTTGTAGACTTCGGTAGGGAAGTCTGCGACTGTTTATGATTTTCTAAAACATAATAAACCTTACATGCTTTAATTTTATGAAAGTTTCTAAAATTTTAATTTATAAAGTTCATATTTGAATAATCTTATTTTTTGAAAAAAAAATTACATTGAAATTATTTTTTAATTTAAATCTAAGGTTTAACTACGGTTTAGACTTCATAGATGTCATGAACGAAGTCTAATGTGAGATTTTGTTCATGAAGTCTCCTTTGTGCGAAGGTTTGAATTGTAAATGCTATTTCTGTTTTTTTGTTTGCAAATAAGGGGTTAATGTAAGTTTATTTATATAAGTAAGTTATTATTTTGACAGACATGTTTCAGTTTTTGTAATGTATTTCCTAATAGATATATAGTCAAAGTCTTATATCATTATAAGCTTTTATAAACCAAATTTCATATAAGCCAAAATTAAATTTTACATATAGTCAGATTTTCTCATCCAAAAATTAGTTTCCTCCTAATCCACTAGGTGATAAGTTTTAGTCAAATTTTCAAGAAATCATTTATAGTGAAAGTTTCAAGAATAATCATTTGGTTCAACGTATCTACTTTATTTTACTTAGGAATTCCATTCACCAATTAACTATATAAAGACCTATTTGATACCAACAAAATCCATCAACGTCAAGACATAAGAAAATATTTACAACACACCATTCAAACAATACTTCAGAAAAAAATATGGCCAAAATCACATCTTTAATTCTTGTTGGTACCATCGCCAATGATTTTGTTGTTTACCATTGCAGGTTAATCATGCATTCTCATTATCAACATTCTCGATTGTTCGAAATACTTTCTTAGCTATTTTAAAGCTTCTTATTATAATTTTGACATAAAAAGTATATCTGTATTTTGGGGGTTTGCACATTGTATTTATTTCTAACGATACTTTATTATTTTGTAGAATAAGCAAACGCAATCACCGTTGACGCTGATTGTTATGGACCATGCACTAACAATGGCCAACAACTTTGCAAGTTAAAAGGTTATACAGATTGGACTTGTGCAGCTTTTAGAACCAAGTCGAGTTGTTGCTGCAAACCACGAAAGATACAAATCTTTAAACAATATGCTCAATTGAACAACTAACCTGTTTTTAGTATTGTATTTTAACTTGAATGATCATAAAATAAGAATTCTAATTACAGAAACAAACAATTTAAAGAAGAATTAGAATTGATATCTCTTTTCTCCTTTTCACTTCTATATCATGGTGCATGCAAAACGTGTTATGTGTGAATAAATATTTGAGGTAACAAAAGGATGAAAAAGAATGATTATATCACGCAAAAGATGAATCTTTTGATACATAAAATATTTACAAGAAACCAAAACCACATATGCATTCTTTCTCATACAATATCTGATATGTGCTAGTCCTGGCTATCTTATAATTAATTATTAAAAAGAAAGAAACAAATTCACTAACCCTAACACCCTAAGCACTCGTAAAAGAGAGAAAGTCTAAAAGGATGTCCTACAGCGGAGATGATGTGTACGTTAAACGCTCACTTTTACTTCTCCAAGATCACTCAGACACCATCAGTGTCATGTTGGATATGATCAACACACACACTAAAGTCTGTTCTTTCAAAGTCACCGATGACCATCTTAAAGGTAACTTGAGGAAAAATATTATAGCTTGGAAAGCAAGTTAACCTATTGAAATGAGGCAATAATCTGTTTCTTTTCTCCAACGGTTTATCGAGTATACGGGTTTAGAAAATAATAAAATATCCATCATCAAGAGTTTTAGTATATAGTATTTTATTAGGCTAGATTTGCTGAATTTTATCCAGTTGAGTTAAACATAGAAAGGGGAAGTTTAATATGTTTGGACCAAAAGAAAGTTTAATGTGGTTGTTGAAGAATGTGGGATAGAACATAAGAGTGGATCCTTGGTAAATGCCACGAATGCTTTCAGTTGTGTGTTTGACAAGGCCATGCATAAATGCTCTCAATATTTTGATTGGACTCCATTTTTTCTAATCTGTATTTTGATCTTCTTGGTCATTAGATTTGTACAGTTAGGCGAAGAGTAAAAGGGTACAATCTGTCCACATTCTTAATTTAGGTTTTAGAGAATATATAGATGTTTGTTTGTGGAACAAGAAACCCCAATAAAGCCCCCTTTCACCCATTTTGGCATTTTTACGTTCTTCTTCTAATTACAGATTCTTTTTGTTGCTGCCTTCTAAATTCCTATCCTTTTCCTTATTCCATTTTTCTTCTCAATTTAAACATTTCTTGATTTCTCTCTTTCTCTCTCTCTCTCTCCCTCTCAAGCAAGGGATTGATCCAATTGTTGCATGGGAATGTATTGAAGAAAGAGAGAATTAGAAAATGGCGAGTGGCGGTGGAAAGGGGGAGAAGATATTGGTTTCGGTAAGGGTGAGGCCGCAGAACGAGAAGGAGAAGTCGAGGAACGACATATGCGATTGGGAATGTGTCAACAACACAACAATAATATGCAACAATATTAATAACTTGCCTGAGAGATCTCTCTTCCCCTCTACCTATACATTTGGTAAGCTATGTTCAGAAATATTCAAAGCATTGTAGAATTAATATAATGATGCTAAGCAAAACATCTTTTGAAATTTTACAGATAAAGTGTTTGGATTCAATTCTCCCACGAAACAAGTTTATGAAGATGGAGCAAAGGAGGTTGCTCTTTGTGTTCTCGATGGAATCAATTGTAATGACAAAACAACAACCTTCTAATATTTTGATCTAACTTGTCTTTATAACAATGAATTTGGTTTGACACATTTGGTTTTGCATTGCAGCAAGCATTTTCGCATATGGACAGACGAGCAGTGGGAAGACATACACAATGAGTGGCATCACTGAATTTGCTATGGATGACATTTTTTGTTACATTCAAAAGGTTTGAACATCTCTTTCTCTCTCTGTCTCTTATTTCTTCCTTCATAAGTACCAATTACCAAACAACCACTCTTGTTTTCATTTTCTTCAGCATACAGAACGCGAATTCACTCTCAAATTCTCTGCAATTGAGATCTACAATGAAGCTGTGAGGGATCTCCTAAGTGGGGATAATAATCCACTGAGGCTTCTTGATGATCCTGAGGTACACATATTTTGTTTTCGGTATTATACTATACACCATATCATATTCTGTTAGACTTTACTCATTTACTTCCGCTTGCTTCCGCAGAGAGGAACCGTCGTTGAGAAACTTATTGAGGAGACCATCCGAGACAGAACACATCTAGAGGAGCTTCTTACAGTCTGTGAGAGTGAGTAACACGCCGGGCTTACAAATATATCAATTAAGTTGAACTTTAACTAATGTACCAGTGTTGTTGCAGCTCAGAGGAAGATTGGAGAGACCTCCTTGAATGAAACTAGCTCCAGATCACATCAAATACTCCGGCTGGTAATCTCAGTTAACCCATCCCGTTTTCTTCGATTCTAACTTTTCATTCTCGCTATGCTAAACAATGCATTTCCTGCAGACAATTGAAAGCACTGGTCGAGAATATTCTCCTGATAACTCCAGCACTCTTGCAGCGTCTGTGGTATTGTGCAATTATAATGAGTACTGTTTTTGATTGATTGAGATTTTGACCTTTTTCATTCTCTGATGATAATTGTCTTTGATTCTTCATCTCTCAAGTGCTTCGTTGATCTGGCTGGTAGTGAACGTGCTTCTCAGACTCTATCTGCTGGTACAAGATTGAAAGAAGGTTGTCATATAAACAGGAGTTTACTAACTCTTGGAACGGTCATCCGCAAACTAAGGTTCGATTATATGGCATAGTATAATCCTCTTCTACTTACGAGTTGTATGTTAACAGACTGTAAATATTTTGAAGTGCAGTAAAGGTAGAAACGGGCACATACCGTATCGAGACTCAAAGTTAACTCGAATCCTTCAGAACTCTTTGGGAGGAAATGCGAGAACAGCTATCATATGCACAATGAGCCCTGCACGTAGTCATGTTGAACAGTCGAGAAACACCCTTCTCTTTGCAATCTGCGCTAAAGAGGTGACGACAAATGCTCAGGTCAATCTGGTTGTGTCTGAGAAGGCTTTGGTGAGGCAATTGCAAAAAGAACTGGCTCGGATGGAGAATGAGTTGAAGAATCTTGGATCTGCTTCGGGGGACTCTGACTTCTATTCTTTGCTGAAACAGAAAGAGGAAGTGATTGCAAAAGTGATTCCACGCTCTTGCATGCTTCTTATTTCATTGCTCTCCTTTTTCCAGTAAGAAATATACTTAATTCTTGAAACTTTTGACCACAAACTGCAGATGGAGGAACAAATGAAAGAACTAAAATGGCAACGTGATGTAGCTCAATCCCAGGTGGAGACTTTACTTAAATCAACAGCAGAAGAGCGGTCTTCTAGGATGGACGAACAATCCATGTTTAGCTCCATGGATTTTGATGCTGACCTCCGAAGAAGAAGCTATGATTCAACAGATCTTGGAGAACCTAGTATCATCAATAACTTAACCGAGAGGAACTTTGAGTTTTTGGAAAATTCTGTAGAAGATAATTTCCTGCTTGATGATAATACCCCTCAATTTTCGAGGTTTAACCTGTACGATGGCTGGGAGGAGATGGTTCAAATAACTGACGAAAAACGGGAAGATGTGTGCAAAGAAGTTAGATGCATTAAACCTGAATCTGAGCAGAGTAGTGGACAACCAGCAGCAGTCAAAAGCCATGACTCATTAGACGACATAATTGATAAGAAAGCTATCTCTGAAGTTCTCTCACCTAGAAAGGAAGAAACTTTACCAGCTCTGGAATACAAACAAAGCTATACCTCTTCTACGGGTAATGAGAAAGCTAAGAATGAAGACATGGAGATTAGCACACCTGCAGAAAAGGAAGAAACTTTATCAGCTCTGGAATACCAAAAAAGCTATAACTCTTCTACGGGTAATGAGAAAGCAGAGAATGAGGACATGGAGATTAGCACACCTGCAGTAAAGGAAAATGTTGACTTATCCTTGAAAACTAAAGATGTAGAGTTGTTTCTTAACGCTAAGCCTGAGACATATGAGCTAACTTTAAAGAACTCGGATTTGGAGATGGACCCATCAGTTGAAGCTCAAGAATCACAGGAA
Source organism: Crucihimalaya himalaica (assembly GCA_004349715.1). NCBI lineage: Eukaryota > Viridiplantae > Streptophyta > Magnoliopsida > Brassicales > Brassicaceae > Crucihimalaya > Crucihimalaya himalaica. The sequence continues at coordinate 235,685 of SMJT01000075.1, read as the reverse complement.
ACTGTGAAAGAAGACGAACAAATGAAGAAAGAAGAAAGGAAAATGAGTCCTTCCACAAAGCAAGCTGAGCAATGCTCAAATAAAGAAGAAAATGCTCAGTCAGAACAGCAACCAAAGGAAGACTGTGAATTGAATTCACTCCCTACGAAGAAGCAATCAGAAGAGACAATAGAAGTGGAGTTAACACCCAATGATGCTAAGTTAGATGACGATGACACATCTGAAGATAAGTGGGAGAGCAAACTGCATCAAGACGCTGATAGAGATTATAACGAATCATCTGTCTGCAAAAATATTGGGACAGATGATATTGACAACAACACTTCTTACATGGCTTTGAAAGAAAAAGTTAAGGAGATGCAAAAGAAAATTGAATACCTTATGAGCATACACACAGAAGAACAACAACAGTCACCCTCCTTCAGAAGAGTGTATAAGACTCCAGAATGTTTTACGACCAAAAGAAGCCGAAGTTGCAGAGAGAATCTCTTGAGTGTTAGATCTCCTCATTGGTTTGAGAATTTGGAAGTTACTAACAAGACATCACCTGCCTGGGGGATTATGGAGTTAAAAGCATCTCCTGGAAGACCAATAAGCAAGACTTCCAACACTTCGAGTGTGTCCTTTGGTTCTGGGAGTTCTACCTCCATTGATGCGCGTAGCCTGAAAGACTATGATCCTGAGATAGGGAATAGCTTCCGTGAATTTGTAGCAGGGCTTGAAGAAATGGCAAAGCAGCACCACTCAATTGACTCCACACCGGAGCTAGATTATGGGATTTCATATGCCCCCACAAGAACCGAAAGACCGGAAAGCCCTGCCAATAACATTAGAGGAAACGAGAATGCATTGCCCAATCCTCAGAATATAAATGAAGAAACCACAGATGCTTATCAGAGAGAGCAGGCTGATGATTCGGTAAGCCAAAAAATTTCTTTTCTTGGGGAAACAAAAACTTACATCTGTTTCTCAACAGTTTGGATTATCACAAATTGCAGGTTGAAGAAGCAAAACCCAAGGGAACAGATTCCACAGAGGCTTCCCTGGAGAAACTACAGGTAGCTGCTAATGGACAACATTTAAGCTATTCTTCAGACTTTGAGAGACAGCAAAGGCAAATAATTGAGCTTTGGGCGGTTTGCAATGTACCACTAGTTCACAGAACCTACTTCTTCTTGCTCTTCAAAGGTGATCCTTCCGACTATGTTTATATGGAAGTTGAACTTAGAAGGCTATCTTTTCTGACGCAGACGATATCTAATGAAATGGAAGCATCAAGGTTTTTTCTGGAACACCTATTTTCACGAGTTTCATCACATATACCCATATGTTCTATGCTAACCAGTTCCTTTGGTGTCTAATCAGGATACAAACAGTGAAGGCACTCACACGCGAGAAAGAATGGCTTTCCAAACAAATACCAAAGAAGTTTCCATGGAGCCAAAGAATAGAACTTTACCAAAAATGGGGCGTGGAGGTGAACTCAAAGCAGAGAAGCCAGCAGGTGGCACAAAAATTGTGGACCAACACCCAAGACATGGAACACATAAAAGAGAGTGCTTCTCTTGTGGCTAAGCTGCTTGGATTTGTTGAGCCAAGTCGAATGCCAAAGGAAATGTTTGGCCTCAGCTTGTTACCTAGAACCGAGAATGTAAAATCATCTGGCTGGAGATTTACCAAATCATTCTCTGGTATACGCTTGATCGGATGACAACCAGAGCACGTTTATTATACATAAAAAGACAAAAGTCACCAAACTGATCCTTAAGTTGTGAAATGCTTGCATAAGATAAAAATCTGGACATAATTTGTACCTGATTGCGAAAGAATGCCAAATTGTAGCACTCATTTTATAGGATACATCAAGGATGAGGATGTGCCATGAACGTTAATTTTTTGTGTTCATTTATAAACACTAACTTAGAGAGAGAATTTACAAAACAAAGAGAATCTCGAAAGCTCAGGTATGCTACATATGAGCATATTATGATGCAAGAACAGAGCCCTCAGTGATTTTCCACCCTGACTTGGACCAGAAGACTTCGTATCTTGTTGTGTAGGTTCTGACATCTGTAGCATTGTTTTCTGGATGAACCAAATCAGATAGACAAGCAGACTCTTCCAGAGTTGCTTCCACCAGAGCACGGGTTCCATCGGCTGAGACTGTCACACTGTCAACAGACAGATTCAACAGTGTATAATCATACACCAACCCAAGCTGCGCAGTTTCAGCTGCTCTGTCAGTCCAAATCTTCAGCATTCGCCCATCCAAAACCTATAAATAACCAGAATCATGAAAGGCACTAGACAACGTTCCAATCGCTACAATCAGGTCAACAATTTTCGCATAACAGATTGAATTGTGGATCTATCCCTCTACCTCTGGCAACATTTCTATGTGGTGATCATGCCCAAAAGCCTGAGACTTGATCTTCTGCCACTTCGAGACTATACTCTCTGCAGTTCTAGCATCCATTCTGGGAAGTGCTTCTGAATCCTCAGCTCTCGCTGAACCTAAATTAGATAAAAGTTGTACAAAGCAACAGTAAGACATTATCTGATCCTACGTTATCCTAAACATAAGATGTTATTACTGAAATCTACGTTTCCGTCTACGGTTTGATAAAAAAATTCAAGCAGCAAATGTGCATGAGAGTGAAATTTACTCAGTAACTTGTTAATCTCGGTATAACTTTTGGGACATGTATTAAGTAATTGAACTACTTTCTTTCTTGACAAGAAATTGGCATAATTTTGTACATCCCCAGGGGAAATAGTCAAATATCTTGGGAACTATTATGTTCAAACTTCAAAGGACAGAAAACATGCTTATTTTGAGCAATGAACTTATATGAAAACTGCATCTAATCATACCTATGGTAGCAATGTCAGATTCCATAGAAGAAGCCATATCCTTGCGTTGAAAAGATGAGCTACTTTTAAGAGGCAAATACTTCTGGCTGAACAGCGAAATCATTCCAATAGCCACACCAGCAGCTAGGATCTTCACACTTGCCTCTTTTACCATATCAGCAATGGACTTATCAACAGTAACTGCATCAATGCTACTCTTTGAGACCCCACCTTGGATTGCATAATTGTTTGTATCAAAGTTCTCAGAGGGTCTTTCAGTTTCTGCAGTAAAGACAGCAGGCTCAGCATCATGGCCTACATTGTCACCAACCGGATCTACACTGAACACCGTATCTTGCTCATCCTTGGGTTCAGCTGGGGTTCTATCTGCATAGCGAGAAGGAAAAACTTTCTGCAGTGCCTGTATAGCACTAGCCTTCACATGCTCGGCTCCCATCCTTGCCATTGCTGCAGCAGCAGCTAAAGGAGAACCCTGAACCACCTCCACTCTTTCCAAGTAACCCAAAACCATGGGATCATCATAATAGTCCCCAAGTTTAAAATTGTTATCTTTGGTGTCTCTGAACCTTGGAAAGACAATCCCTGCCAACCAGGTTTCCAACAACTTGCAGAGTCCAGGGAGATCATCATTGTCATCACGATTTGAATTCTCCAAGACAAACTCCACAATAGCTGGATTCCTATATTGTGAATCCTCACTGTCTAAGCCCAACCACGTACGGCATTCATCAACTTTGCCTATAAGCAGTGCACAGAGTCCCCTTTCCAGACCAAAGTCTATCTCCCAATTATTCCGTGTATCATACAACATCGCAGGAATCTCCATAGCCATTACTTTAGCCTGCTGAAGTTGCTGGAATTGCTTATCAGCATCCAGTAAAAGGTGTGGCTTCTTACCTATAAAAGCTTGAGCTACAAGCGCAAGTGCAACTTCGTAAACTTCAAATGACTCTGCTGGAATATTGCTTGGAGTAGCTACAAAAAGATCAACCTATAACACAAAGACATATATTAGAATGAGGAACCCAAGTTGAGTCATGATAAAGAAAGACGAAAAGTATCTGAACTGTACACCTGCTCAGCAGCTGTCATTCGTAAAAAAGCCTCATTCATAAACTTTTCACGGGTTAAACCCCCAACAAGAGCTGATGCTCCACCTCCTCCAACAGACCACAAAATATTTCGTACACCGCTTAAACCATTTAGTCTTTTTGCTGCGTACTCTTCACCAAGCGGTAAGCCTAGAAGCTCCAAGACATAACGCGGAGTGATCTCTTCCAAAGTCTCATCAATTTGTGCACGTAAATCTGGTGCAAGACTACTTGCTCCTTCCTCCTACACAAAACTCAAAGAACAAAGTATAAATCCAAGCGAGTTCTGATAACTCCCTCATAACTAATGCATCCAAATTCATCAAATTATCCCGAAACAAGTCAAACTACCTGTAAAAGCTTCAGAGCTTCCTCAACAAACTCATAACCTGTGATAAAATCAGGTGGATCCAATGCCATGGCATCCCTGGAGATATCCAGAAACGCAAGCGCCATGACTAAAACCACATCTTGCTTAAACGACTTAGGCAACCTCTCCTTGAGCAAGGCTTCTCCAACCCGAAGAACAACCTCAGTCTCACCAGCTTCTTGCAATACACAGAGAGCACCAGGAACCTTCAGTAAGAGAACAAGATAAAGTTCTTTCCTTTATCCACTTTGTGAATCGAAAGAAGAAAGATTATTCCGAATTGAATAGAAATTACCTTTTCCCAAGGAACCTCAGTGATGACTGTAGCTTCCTCATCATCAAGAAGACCTTCATTGTAGTCTCTTCTAGACCGAGGATTGGACAGAGTTTCACAAGCAGCTTGAAGAATCTGTCTCCGGCTGATTAAGGCGTCGTCACTAAAACCGAATTGAGGCGGTTTCGAAACCCTAGCTTCAAATGCTCTTCTGATTCCATCAGTTAAGAAATGCGTTTGAGCTCCCAAAACCTGGTAGAAATCGATGGGAATGGGAATGTGGCGTTCGGGACGATCAATGGATGGTGGCGGAGAGACGAGGGTAGCCGTGGCGGTGGCGGTGGCGGTGGCGACGGAGGAGGAAGAGGAATCGGAGGTGAAATTGAAGTCAGAGAGAAGACGGTCTGCCCATTTACTGGCGGAACAGATAGTAGTGGAGGTGTTGTGGCTACGTCGGAGCTTCGTCGCCGGTGGTAACCGGCATAATTGAAATGGGAAGAGGCCAATGCCAACGTGACTCAGAGCTTCCATTGGAGAATCTTTTTGGGTGCTTTAATTACAAAATTTCATTTTATTTGTTTGTTTCATATACTGAAGAAAGAGAGGTTGGGTCGTTTAGGGTTTATGGTATTTTGATTTTGATAAGTAAAAGAAAATGTCAAAATGGTGAACTATAATTGTTTCCTAATATACGAATTTATTGTTATTGTTGATAAAAAAAACAGAATTTATTTATTAAACACTCACTAGTAGTCACTCTACGAAGCACATATGGAATCGTTGAGACTCGAGAATGTGTCGAAATCGCAATTCTCAAGATGAATCTTTCGAAATCACGGTCGAACCACAAGATTTTGAGTTAAAAGCGTCGAGTGAGTAGATTGGAAGCGTCGTCGGTGTTATTACTTTCTTTTCATCTCTTCTAATCGTGCTCTTTTTTTATTATTCTAAATTAAAATATATGCACACATATCACTTAAATATGTTTATTATTATCTTTTTTCTTTCCACCTACATATTTACTCTTTTACTTAATCCATATAAATGCTTTAGAATACTTAATTTGATTTAAGAGGTTGTTATAATTTAAGATTTGCTACTTTAATGTATATAAGCTAATATAACTTCTTTTCACATATTGATATCCTCAGTGCGAAAAAAAAATGGAAAGAATTTAATTATAGAGTATGTTCAGTCAAAAATAGTCAAATATAATTAAAAATAATTTAATTAAATATATATAAGATTCATTTTTATAAATAGTCAAAGATAAGATATTTTCATAAAATAAATAACAAACGTTTTAATTAAGTAGAATAAGGGTAGAGACGTAATTAACCATTTTGAAGATGAAGAAGAACGTTTTTGGCTTTTTTAATAGATAAGATAACGACTTCTAATATGTTTCAAAATACTCCAAATAGTGATGGGTAGTCCAATTTGGATGATAAATGCCTTCATGGTTGTATGTGAATAAGATTGAGAGACTAGTTGGAGGAGGATCATGGAGGTTTGAATGCAAATTTTGCAATAACTCGTATGTTGGATCTCATACTAGAGTCATAACTCATTTGTTACAAGAGAAAATTAAAGGAATTAAACGGTGCTTGAAAGTTACTCCTCAACAAAGAGTTCACATGAAAAAAAATAGTGGATGATTGCAAGGAGAGGATAAAACGTGCAGCTCTTGAAGCAGTTTCATTGCCTTCATTATCAAGGAAACCATCTATTACTTCTCATGATTATGATATGAGCTATAAAGTTCTTAACGCAAGTGATTATGATCCAAAGAAAAGAAAGAGAATGAGTCCTTCGGAGAGAGCATTTAAGATTGAATGTAGGGAGCAATATGATGGTGAGGTAACTAGAATGTTCTACACAGGTGGTTTGTCTTTTAAGCTAGCAAAAAAATTCTCACTACAACAACTCATACATGCATGCATAAGAGATTCCAAGGATATGTTCCACCTTGGTATACTTTATTGAGAACTACACTTCTTCAAAACGAAAAACAAAGAACATTAACATGCACTTGCAACATTTGAAGAACAAATGGAAACTAAAAGAAGTTAGTATATATAGTGATGGTTTATCATATCCACAATGAAGACCGATATTTAACTTGATTGTTGCAGATGAGAATGGTTCAGTGATGTTAAGGACGATCAATAATCAAGATGAAACAAAAACCAGTGAGATGATTGCGGAGCTGATCAGAGATTGCATAAAGGAGTTCATGCATGAGAATTTTGTTTAGGTTGTCACTGATAATGCTTCAAACTGTATAAATTTGGTGCACTTATTTCATCCAAGTTTTCTACTATCTTTTGGACACCATGTGTGGTTCATACCTTGACCCATTCTTTGAAGAACATATGTGTACCATTACTAAGCACAAGAACCAATGAAGATGTGTATGAAGCTTCTTATTGGATAAAGTCTATTAGTGACGATGTGACTTGGATCAAGAATTTTATTATGAACCATGGAATGAGACTTGGAATGTTCATCGAGCATTGTGATTTTAAGTTCCTTACAATTGCTTATACAAGGTTTGTAATCACTTTTGTCAAGTTGAATACTTGTATTCTTAAATGTTAACGTTAAGATCATTAAGTTTTATTTCATAGATTTGCCTCCACGCTTGTGATGTTGAAGAGATTTAAAACAATAAAGACCGGATTGCAACAAATGGTGATTAGTTCTAAATGGCATGATTGTAAAGAAGACAATGTGGAAAGAGCATCTATAGTGAAGAAAAAGCTACTATATGAGATGCTTTGGGATGACCTTGAATATGCTTTATTTTTTACTTCTATAGCGTGAATAGAGCTGATGATATTGATAGACCTTCTTGTTAATCCTTATTTTTACTAGTTTTAGAGTCATTTTTACGATTAATCTTGCGTCTTTTTACCGAGAACGAGATAGTATTAGTGTAATTTCAGTGTTTTTGCAAGCATATGGGCTTAGTGGAGGAAATAAAGAGAAATGAGCTTAAAATGGGTTCAAGTGTTCTAGAAGGGGAGAAACTCGGAGATACCTACCGATCAGTTGCACTTTCCACTAATCGATTTTGAAGATCACAAGAACCGATCGGTTGCACTTTGCACCGATCAGTTGCCGCCTTCTAGAAGCTTCCTTTTCTCGAGTTTTAAGGCTTCCCTAGCACTATAGATAGGGGGCTCGACCCCAAGTCTTAAATTATCCAGTTCTGAAAGCAAAAACACTTTAAGAGATCATTGTAAATATTTTTAGAGTTTTATATTAGTTTTTGTAGTTTATTTTGCAATTCAATTATGTTTTCATCTTTGCCTTGCTTATTTTCTGTAATTATGCTAGAGTAATTCTCTTTTGGGTTTTTAGGGTTTCTATTAGGATGTTTTAGATAAGTTACTATGCATGTATTTGATTGAGAATGATATTAGGGTGTCTTGCCTAAGTTGTTAGTAATACTTATCTTAGACGAGAGTCTAGGTATATTGCCTTTAGATAGTTCTTCGCAACGAGAGTTGGTAGAAGTGTTGGAATCTAGTCTAGGTGAGCAAGACCTCTGCACAACGAGAGTTGGGGGAACCTTCTGAATATATTGATCGTTTTCTTAATGCTAGCTATTAGATCTTAGATGATAAACATGAGTTTCTGTTTAGGATTGTTTAGTTTAGTACGCTATCGCAACGAGAGTTTCTTGTCCTAGCTACATTTTCATTATTATAATCCATAGTGCAATTATTTTGGTCCTTGTGGATTCGATCTCTAAGTACTACAGCAGTGTTATCATACACTTACGGTATCTATTTGAGGTAAAACTTACAATCAACAAATTTTTGGCGCCGTTGCCGAGGACCATTAACAAGTGCCTTTGGATTCGTAAATAAAATTTTGTCTAGGATTTTATTTTCTTGCTTTGTTTTTAAGTTTCTTTTCTTTATTAATTTCACTTTTACCTCGTTATTTGAAGGTTTATGCATAGAAGGAGCCATGGTTCTGACGATTTGCTACAACCAGACAACGACGAATTGGCTAGAATCAAGCGAATCGGCAGAAAAATTCAAAGAGAGACGAATGGAGAACGTTGTCGATGTTGCTGGTGCTATTGAAGGTCAACCGATCGGTGTAGAACAATCACCAATTGGTCATGATTCAACTGGTAGGTGCACAAAACCAACCAATCGGTTTGGGAAGACCTGAGCAATTGATCGGTTTCCAGAATTAATCGGTTGGTTTGCAAAACGCGATTGGGCGTGCTGAGGTCACTTTGGAGGATTACAACGCTCCCAATCGGTTCTATGCTGATAAAGCCGCTATCCGTCCACCTATGCCTTAGGGACAAGACTACCGCATCGAGTCTTTGATGATACAATTGGTGAAGCAATCGATTTTCAATTGTCTTGCTTCTGAAAACCCGATGGACCACGTTCAAAACTTTGAAGATCTTTGTGGTACGACTAGAACGAATGGGGTGCCCTAAGACTATCAACTCGGAAAGAGTGAAAAACTTGGGAAAGGACAAAAGAATGCTGAATTGCTCTAATATTGAAAAAATGTTGGATGATTACAAATGAGTGATCTCAATCCTATTATACAAAAACACCTCCATAATGGATGGTGGAGATTAATTACAAGGATGTTAATAAATGTGGGTTGATTTATAAGGATCTTAAGATAAAATTTTGAGAAATATCCAAAAAAAACTTTCTATAAGTGGTCCAAATCCATTAAAACTTTTCTATAAGATATTTAACCCACAAAATCAATAAAAAAATATTAAAATGCTAAGTATTAAATGGGTAAGCTTCATGGTATGGCCTATATGAGTATCTAAGTGAATGGATCGTGACATTTACACTTACATATAGAAATTCTTTTGTTAGAAGAATGAGTAAAGCAAGAAAAGGTTGTTAAGATTTAACTAAACAACATACTTGTCATTCATCTTTCTTGATCATAAAAGTATACAATGGAAACCTCTTATATAGTAAGAAGGTTCCGGTTTACACATAATGAACCAAGATTGATTTCACGGTTTAACATTAACCGGCTTAATTAACTTCTATACTCTAATAGATTTCTCATCTTCTTCTCTGATTCCTCCTCATTTATTTCTCCTTCATCATCCACTTCTGATTCTTAAGACTCGAGCAACACCCTATATCTTCTCCATTTTGACATCTTGGTTCTTCTTTTCATCCCTCTTCATGCCAACTCTTTCAATGTGTCTCGTAATTCCAAAGTCACCTGAAAACATGCTAAAGATACCCAAAAGAAAAGACAAAAAACCTACCCTGGGACTCTAAGGCGCAAATGCAAAACTCAAAACTTGAGAAAGACTGATAAACCAATGCCAAGGGGGCAAAAAAAAAGGAAATCAAAGCTTAAAAGAGAGCAAAAAACAACAATGTGAGATCGAATGATACCAAACTATTTAAGGATCTAACAAGAAAATAAACTTTAGGATCATTTAGCAATTCATTAAAAAATATTTTTGAAGGTATCCCCACATGATAAAACTATATGCTCTTTATAACGATGATTTATTTGAACTTTATTCGAACTTAACCAAAGTGGTTCATGAAATAACGCAGTTTTTGGACGCTGTAATGTTATTACATGGATTGATAGAAACATATATTTTAAAAGAGTGAAAATAATGGGAAACTGGCCAAGGCCATATAAGATTTCAGGGTCTTCACCAATCGATACCAAGGTTCTTTGAGCGTAAGAGTTCATCAACATATTTGGTTACTGGTTTTGATGCAGTAACATAGATTTGCATATGTATCTTAGCCGTCTCCTCTGTAAAGAATTCATGAAGAAACAAAACAATTTTGAATCGTCAGGAACTTTGCAGCGTCAAAAACATATTGAAGACAATTGCTTGAAAACTACGTTAATCACTAAAACATATAATACTGACGGCATTTAAACTATTATTTATTGCCGTCAGTATTTTACAATTGATGAAGATTAGATTGTACTGTTTTGTCCATTTTCATTTGTTAATATAAGTAATCAAATTCTTACGAAAAAAAAGGAAGGTAATAAAAAGAGGGTCAATATCATTTTATTTTATAATAAAGTAAAAGTTAAAAAATCTCTTATTTATCTTTAGATTAATGGTTAATTACTCATTTGCTCTTAATAAATATATTTGATTAAAAATAAATTCGAAAAAAAGAGGGTCAATATCATTTTATTTTATAATAAAGTAAAAGTTAAAAAATCTCTTATTTATCTTTAGATTAATGGTTAATTACTCATTTGCTCTTAATAAATATATTTGATTAAAAATAAATTCGAATAAAAAAGAAAAGCAATATATCTGACGTCTAAAAATATATATCATGATATATATACGTGTATATATATATACATATTGCACCTATCGATTATTGTATTTTATAAAAACCTAATTCTCTCTCCAATATTATATTTCATAAACCAAGAACTTTAGACATTATGACTTAACTATTTTCTACTGAAAATACTGATTATTACCGACAAAGACAAAAATATACAATAAAAACTACTCATTAATACGGTGTACAAAGGAATGGTGACGGAACCGCACGGGGCGGTGCGGTTTCAATAGTAACGAAAATGTCTGCATATACATATGTAAGTATATATTTTCGTTACTATTAGAACCGCACCGCACTTTTCCCGCAGTTGTCCAGCACGTTACCATTCGGAGCCAAAGAAAATTTTCAAAACATTTATATTGTCTTCGTTTTTTTTTTACTTTTGGTATTTGTATCTTTTCATATATTCGTTTAGACATTTTTTTGTCCGTTCCTCTTTGGCTAAACATATATTCTATAAAGTAAAAAATAACAAGATTTTCAATTTAGTCCATTTCGACCAAACCAATATTTTTTATCAAATATTTTTTTTTAGTTTGCGTCGATTTGACCAAACTAGTTCTTACATAAATTAAAACATAACTGAAAGTTGGAAATTTATTTGTTGGGGATTTTTTTTTTTAAATCCAAAATTTGACTAATTCATCAAATAAAATTCAAACATCGCTATCACACACTAAAATAAGTCAACGTTAACGATATGTAAATGGTTCAGACGTTCAGTCCACACAAATTTTCATGATTTTTTTAGTGTGATGAAATTTGGGATTTTGACTACCAAATAGCCTAACTTAAACACACCATTAATAAAATATGTCAAAACATTATTTATAATAATGTTTATCAGAGGTGGTGAAGGAAAGGATTTGTTAACAAAATATTATGTTAAGATTCATGAAATACTATTTGAAAACCATTTTTCGTAGTGAATAGTGTAAATAATGTTTCATATTATGTCTTATTTAATTTCCAATGTCTCATTGCTATTATAACAGATAAAAAAAAAATTGACTAACCAGTTTCGTTGATCATCAAAAGTAGATTTCCCCTTGAGGCGAGAGAGTCCATCGCTGTAGCGGCAGAGGCTTGAAGAACCTGCCCATGGTAGGAAGCAAACACTTGATTGTAAGCCTTGAGCGCTGCATCCTTCAGGGAGCTATCAGCACTGTGAATCATATTCAAACAATTGATTTCTAGACATTAATTGCTACAAGCTTACAAAGTAGCATATTGGTATTTAGAATACGTATACGTGTTTGTTTGCCAATGCATTATGCGATTTAACATTTAACAAGAGAGTCTATAAAAAAAAAGGTATAGAAGAACACTTACTTGGTTGCTATGATATCTTCGAACAGAACCCTGATCATTTCAAGAGCACGCTTTGTCCTCAAAAGGTTTCTTGTGTGACTATCTTTTCTCCTTACACAGCCCGCATTGATATCTTGCTCAACCATTTCCTGTAATGTCGATATTGAGCTCGATGCCTTGGCAAGATCATTAACCTGGAACACACACCCACATTTCAATATTTTCATTGGGCAGTCCAATTCATTTCTGAAGATTGACTTCGTTTTTGTTCTTAAAATACAAAACTAACTCGTTAATTTAATGAAGAAGTTAACAATATCGCATCTCATATACAGTTTTCATAAATAAATTCACTACTCTCCTCGATCAAGCATACCTTAGCAACGTAGTCTATGCTGGCAAACCTCAAGGATGTTTCAAGGACACCAAATAGGTTCGAGAAGAGAGAACAAGCGTCAGTGAACTGCTTAACCGACACCGTCGGACTCGGTGAACTCACGATGGCTGCGAGTTCCTTGAAAGCGTCTGCAACTACTCTCAGTGGCTTATCTGTCGCCATTGAATTGCCTCTTAATTTCTTCTATGATCTTTTGATTGATATATATAACTGATTGAGAAATATTGATCGGATTTTATAGTCAAATGACACCCTCTCATAGTGGACCAACTTGTAAAAAACTTCCTTTTATTTATTATTTAAATAAATTGTATTCTATCCCTACTCTGTAGCTGTGTCATTATCTCATAAAAGCAATAATATGAACTTTCGCTACAAAAAAAAAAAGTAAAAATTGCATCAGTTAAATTGTATAAGAAAACAAAGTGATATTATTCTGAATTACTTATTGGTAATATTAGATTGTTTAATATCAATTCATCATATTTGATGTAAATCATATAAGTTTGTATCGCTTTAAAATTATTGATACAAAATTATATATTTACATCAGTTAAATAAATGATGTATCTATTAAATGTTACTAACATCACTTTAAAAAATAATATAAAATTTACATCACTTAAATAAATAATGTATTTGAAATTTTGTAATTTTTCCCACATCGGCGTAAAACATATATTTTTGAACTTGAGCGCACTATAAATAAAACCTACTTTTCAACTAAACATGTTCGTGGGCTTTGATTTTCTAAAGCTCATTTGACTTTTATTTTCAAAAGTCTAATTAAGTTCAAAACTAAATAAATGTTTTGGATTTTAAGACGGATCTAGATATCTGTCGGGTTTTGATATTCTGGGCGGATATCCAATTTTTGAGTATCGGTATCCACCGGTTCCAGATATAGATAAGAGAAGCATATATCCGGTGGATTTGGATTTGAATATCGCAAAAATCCTGATATTCGGATCCGTTACAGGGCTACTAGAAATACTACGAATCATTTATAAAATTTGACATTAATATTAACAAGGATTAAGCATAACTGATATAAATATTTACATCGGTTTTTTTCTTTTGTAAATGACACAATATTTAGTATCACTTAAGTAAAACGGACACTAATGTTTACATCACTTATTTACAATTGATATAAATATTTAACAAATAAGTGATAATAATATTAACATCATTTAAATTAAGTGATGAATAATTAACATTATTTATTACAACCGATGCATATTAAAATCAATTACAACAATCGATGCAAATATTTATCTCAAACGATGCAAATATTTTGCATCACCATAAAACTGCATTAAACGAGTATATTATTTTATAAAATTATATAAAATCAAGCAAAAATATGCATATCAAATTAAAAAGAATGCCATAACACCGAGTGATAGAATATTTTAATATCTTTTTTATTTATTTTAGAAATGTTTGTTTCTTTTAACACAGGAACAAGATTTCATTAAAATCTATTTTCAATTTTATAAATACAAGAATAAAAATGGGAATATATATTATTTAAAGCTTTATTAAAATTTAGTATATTAATTCATGTATACATCTACAAAATGAATACATAAGTAAGAAGATAGCGATCAAACAAATTCCCCTCTAAATATATAAGTAAGAGCTGGTATTTCGACTCTTGACGACTAATAAAGAACTCACGAAGTAGAACGTTCTTTGTTAGTCAACTACTTGACTAAAATAACATAAAAACGATAAGTAGCAGCCACTTCTATTTAAAAATTTCAATTTTTTGAACTTTTACAAAAAAATATAAAGTTGACAATGACATTGGTGTTCGCTTATCAAAAAACTAACAGATTCTTTTTTGTTTTTGTTTTTTGGTCGGCTAAATAACATATTCTTTTATTTTGTTGTGACCTCTCTATTTTCTCTCTCCTTTTAAACCTAGTCCAATTGATAGACATGTCATGATAAAACATGTCATGATAAAACAAATTGTTTTTTTCCATTTTTTCTGTAATTTTAAAACGATATTCGTGTTCAAAGTTTTAAACTTTGACTTTAAAATATGAAGGTGATATTGGTGTTGGCAGATCAACAAAAATTAAAGGATTCTATTTTGTCGTGACCTCTCTCTAAATGAGAAGAGAGAAAGGTAGGTCACGATAAAAAAAAAAAAATTTTTGTCCACATTATTAATGATATAATTTAATTTTTATTAAAATAAGCAAGTATGAAATCCATGTTATTATTATTTATAAAAAATAATCTGCTGATGAAATGATTTCTCTGTTAATTTTTGTAGATTTGTGTAAATTTTTGTGGTTTATTGTACTCCCTCTTTTTCATTTTAAATGTAGTTAAAGAATATTTTTTTGTTGCAAAATAAGTGTTGTTCTCATTTTCCAAGATAAAAATTGCCACTATTTTATTTTTTTACCCTTATATTATCTAATTAATGTTAGTCAAAAGATTTGGTAAAAATTGAAATAAATGATAGAAGATGAGGTTATTAAGAGTATTTTATTTGATATCTTAATTAGTGTGCAAAATCCTTAAACTACATATAAAATGAAACAGAGGGAGTAATAGTTAAACTGTGAAGGTTTAAAATAGAAATGATTGCCACTTTAAATGTTTTTACGCGACTTTTCCTTAAAATAACTCGATAGTTCTGCAATCAAGAATCCTAATAATTGAAGCGACAAAGCCTTACACTAAAACATAATGGTGATGGATATAAGAACAAAAGAGTCTTTCTATGAAAACCTTAAATATAGTTACACTTATATGATATGGCATTAGTAAATAACTAATATAACTTAACTAAAAGAAACAATTATTTTCAAATTAATTGATTTTCTTAAAATTTTGTTTCTATATTTATTAAAAAAACATAGATTCACCAAATATGTTTCCTCTCAATCATTGTAAGCAATATAGTCATTAAAAAAGGATTAATTGTTGCATGTATCCTAATTTATGCATGAAATTTAAAAACTATATTATCATATTTATGTATTTGAAATTTACCTTATATAATGTGAAAATGACTTTTATGCCCTTAATTAATAATTAAAAATTTCAGAAAATAAATTTGAATTATTAGTTTTTTAGATTTTTATTAAGTTAAGATCTTAAATAATGACTAGTTTAAATCTATTAGTTTATTATAAATCATTATTTTAGGCTTATAACTTATAAAATTTCAACTACTTATTTTGAAGAAATTATACATCTATATTATATTATCAACAATATTTTTTATATTTTTATTTAATTAAAATATAAGATAATGGTTAGTCTAAATATATAATATTTTTTTTTTAACTTTTCACTGTTAAAATATTAAGTACAAATTATATTATCTAAATTTAATGATTTCACAATTAATTACAAAGTTATTA
Organism: Crucihimalaya himalaica; assembly: GCA_004349715.1. NCBI lineage: Eukaryota > Viridiplantae > Streptophyta > Magnoliopsida > Brassicales > Brassicaceae > Crucihimalaya > Crucihimalaya himalaica. The sequence continues at coordinate 219,614 of SMJT01000075.1, read as the reverse complement.
TATATTATTTTAAATAAAAAATGCTTAGATAAATAAAATGCTTTATGGTCATTTTAAGTGTAGTTTTCAAATTATTGAAAAATTAAGTATATTTTTTAAATTTCCAATAAAATTTAGGGTATTTATAAAAATGTCCCTTTAAAAAAATATTGAGTTGCTCAAAAAAAGAAATACTTATTTATATAGTAAAAGAGTAAATTTGGGAAAATACTTATTTATGTTTTTGGTTTTGAATAGTACGCTCTCTCTTTTTCTTGTTAAAAATGATTTTAAATATGTAAATTTACAAAAATAGACTTACTAAAATATAAAAATAAATTTTTAAAAAACCCTACAATTTATGTACGAAATCAATTTATTTGTGATAATTTATGTTTAAAAATATTTGATGTAACTATGGGTGTCAAAATGGGTAGTCCAATCATATTCTATCCATTACCTATGACTTATTAAATTTAATGAGTTAATTAGTAAGATAGATGACCTAATAATCTATTAAAATTAATGTAATAAATATCAAACTATCATTATCACTATACCATTTTTATCATCATCATATTAAAATTTCTCGCCAGAAAAGAGATTGCACAATTTTTTCTAAAACTGACCCATTCATTTCAACCCATTAAGATTTATGGGTCGGATTAAGTTGGATCGATTCATTAACCTTGAACCATTATGATACCCCTAGATGTAACTAAAGATTCCAAAAATATTTATCTTCCTGAATAATGTTTTAATAAATAATGAATATTTTCCACACTTTTCTAATAAGTTTTTAAATTTAGCAGTCAAATTTATAATATTATTTATCTAAAATAATAATATACAAAATTAATAATCCATCTTAATCTAAAAAATATGATAATAATTAATATTATTTCGATTGCATATTTGATTCACAAAATATAGTTTTTAATATTAATTTGGTTAAAATGTTATATCTCATATAAAAAGTGTAGTTTAAAAAAAAAGATGTATTTTTCGAAGTATTAAGTAATAAACATGGTAACGGAAAAAAGACTTTATTAAAACTGAAAACTTCAGTTTAATTTTAAGACATTTTTACAAATGCACTAAATTTTATAAGAAATCTAAAAATTACACTTGAAGTTACAGTAATTTGAAAACTACACTTTTTCAATTGCTATTTAGGATAATGGACTTTTACTTATGTAAATATTATTTAAAATAAATTCATTTAAAACAATGGATATAATTTAGAATTAAGTTCTAAATGATTAAATTAAAAAAAATCGTAACTAATAATTAATACTGAAAAAAACGAAGAAAATATATTGACTATGTTTAAGGTAATCATTTTCTAAAAATAAAATATATATAAAATAATAAAAATTTATTCTTGATAACATTCTTTAGGTTTTATTTTATTCATAAATAAGTGAAGAAAAATAATTATTTGATTCAATCTAATTTATTCAAAAATAAGTAATTAAAAGTAGTAATGTTGATTTTTTATTATTCTCGGTATACTTATTTCATTTTATGTTGATTTATTAATAAGAGTGGTCTTTTAAACCGTCGACTAATTTTTACCTTATGTAGATTTAAATTTCTTCTCCATCGACGTATTTTTTGACTGGTTGATTTTTACCTTATGTTGACTTGTATTTTGGTTAACTGATTTTTAACATAGTAGATTTTTTAAACTATTAACTTATTTTACTTGTTTGTTGATTTGTAAGTTTTTTTGTTGTCTTATTTTTTCATTGTAATCTTATTTTATTTTATGTTAACTTATTAATTTGATTTTTTGAACTTATATTTTATTTTGTTGACTTAATTTTATTTTCTATTGACTAATATTAAAGCGCTCGACTTATGTTTTTTTTTATAAATCGATTAATTATTCTTGGTTGTAAACTTGGGGAGAATTGGTAAACTAGACCAAAAATTAAGTTTGAATGCAAAACTAGACCCCGAATTGAAACAAATGCAAAACTAGATCAAATGGGTAATGAAATTACATTAACCCCCTTATTTCCAAAAAAAAAACAGAAACTAAATTACAGTTCTAACATTCACGCGACAGAGACTTCATGAACGAAGTTTCATAGTAGATTTCAACCATGACATCCATGAAGTCTGAACTGTAATTAAACTTTAGATTTAAATTAGAAAAATAATAAAAAATAATTTCAATGCAATTTCTATTACAAAAAATAAGATGATCCAAATATAAACTTAATAAATTAAAATTTCCAAAACTTTCATAAAATTAAAACATGTAAGGTTGATTATGTTCTAGAAAACCATAAACGGTCCCAGACTTCACTAGCGAAGACTGCAACCGTAATTAAATCTTAATTTAAATTTAAAAATTATAAAAAATATTTTGATCAAAATTTCATAAAACTAAGTCACGTGATGTAAACCATATGAGACATAATAGGTTTAGGGTTTGCCAATGGGTAAGAATCCATATATATATCTTTAGGGTTAGACTTAAGTTCATAATTTTTGATATAAAATTTGATATTTCATATAATAATTGTTAGATTTTGGATATATTATACTATTTTTATGTCAATGTATGTATTTGTTAACAAAAAGTTAAAAAATATTAGAATTTTAGAGTTTAGAGCTTATAGAATTCTTAGGTCTCAGATGAAGTCTGTAACATTTTGTAAGCGTAGACTACTCTGTAGAAATCTAAAATTTCAGAGGTGAAGTCTTAAACTTCAAAGATAAAGTATGAAAATTCAAAGGTGAAGTCTGAAATTTCAAAGGTGAAGTCTGAAATTTCAAAAGTGAAGTCTGAAATTTCAAAGGTGCAGGCTGAAATTTCAAAGATGAACTCTAAATTCAAAAAATTTCAAATTTTTTTGAAAATGTTAAAGGTGAAGTATAAAGTTAAAAAAATTGAAAAAAAATAAAAAAAATTCGAAAAATTTAGAAAAAAATCAAATAAAATCGAAAAATTTAGATTTTTTTTTGAATTTCAAAGGTAAAGTCTGAAATTTCAAAGATGAAGTCTAAAATACCTTTGAAATTTTAAAAAATTTCAAAATTTTCAGAAAATTTAGAAAAGATTCAAAAAAAATCGAAAAATTTTGAAAAAATCAAATTTCAGAGGTGAAGTCTAAAATTTCAAAGATAAAGTTTGAAGTTTCAAAGGTGAAGTCTTAAATTTAAAATCGAAGTCTGAACTTTCTAGCCCCTAGTTTTACTTCCCATATATAAACTCAATTATTTTAGTCTTATCAAACGTCTTTTTCTCTTAAAAACGGCAGAATACACACACACACACAATCTCTCTCTCTCTCTCTCTCTCTCTCTCTCTAAAACTTCTATCATATAGCAAAGATCTCTCCACCTTCAATGCCGCTCCATCGTACCGTCGTCGTTAAGACGTTGTTTTCTTGTTATTTTTCCGTTTTAGTCGCTATTAATCTCTCCTCAAAAATGTTATTCTCTTTATCCTCAGATCTGACTAACCACTCACTCATTATTGTTGTATTTTTTTTTACCGGCGTCTTCATCCTACTTACTTATGTTTTTATGCTTGTTATTGATCTGAGGCATAACACCACCATAAAATAGTTAAGTTCGTTTATTGTTTAGATTCATACAACAATTTATGTTCCAAACAAAAGTTAAGATCTAAATCTTCAATTGTCTGTGCGTTTTGATTTGTTTTTTAGAATTTCATCGAGAGGATTCATTATGAATTTCAAGTCTAAAATAGTTTAGATAGAGTATGATTTCTAAAATTTTGTTGATTTATCTGAGTTTTTCTGTTTTATTTTTGTATTTGTATATGAGTCTTCGTTTTTTTTCTTTACTTTTACAGATCTAGATTTACACTGAGACTTCACACCGAGAATTCATTGTGCGACTTCACACCCAGACTTCACTGTGAGACTTAATAGCGAGACTTCACAGTGAGACTGCACACTGAGACTTCATAGTGAGACTTAAAACCAAGACATCACAGTGAGACTTCACACCAAGACTTCACTGTGAGACTTCACACCCAGACTTCACTGTGAAACTTCGCTGTGAGACTTCACATCCATACTTCACTATGAGGCTTCACACCCTGACTTCACAGTGAGACTTCACAACGAGACCTCACACTGAGATGTTTATGGATTCCCGTATCATTTAAATTCTTACATATAATGTTGTAGATGTAAAAACAAAAAATTGTAATCCTCTTTCTTGGATTGTAAATCTCTTGTACGATGATATTTCTAATCAATAAAAGTTATATTGACAAATAAAGTATTTTTCGCGAAACCTATTAAATTAAACATCAAGTCTTAATTTAACAAAAATAAAATTGCAAAGTCTTTAGAGAGAACTTTGTTCTTGTTGTTCTGAAATGCAAAGTGGAAAAAAAGTCATAATTAGCTAGGCATATATTAGTGTTCGTGAAAAGAGAGTTTACACCAAGACTTGGAAAGAAGACTTCACTTTCAGATTCCAACACATCTAGTGATCCTTAACCTTGAAAATCTTAAGTACCAAAAACACATATAAAAAATGTAATTGAGATGTGAAACTCATACATAACTATTAGTGCAAGAGATAAGATACATATGAATTTTTTTATAAAGTTAGTGCAAGAGACAACACACGTAGCACACATGTTAGGAGAAGGAAAAAAAAATAACTAATTACAAATAAGCTGAAATTTCATTTTTACTAAACATCATCGTATGAGACTTCTTAGAATATTCTATCGACTGACTTCTCATACGAAGTCTTACAATAAATAACTACTAGAAAGTAATAAAATCGATTTAAGACAGAACATAACAAACTGAGATGTAAATTTCATAAATAAACAACAACAATAATTAATGCACATGAAAAAAATCAAAATCTCAAAAATATAAAACAAATGTGATACAAATACATTTTTAAAAAAGTTAGTGCAAGAGACTTCTTAAAAGAAGTTTTTAAACGAAGTTTCTGGACAGACTTCTTCTGTGAAGTCTAAATATTATAAGCTAAACACCTAAAAAATGATTTAAAAATAATTATACAATAAAATAGTTCAAATTTTTAAAACATCAAAAGCCATATGTAATACACTAGGACAAGAAAATAAAAACAACTAATTACAAATAAGCTAAAAATTTATTTCTACTAAAATTATCATTTGAGACTTCTCGGATGAAGTCTCCTAACAGACTTCTCAGATGAAGTCTCCCAACAAACTTTTCAGGTGAAGTCTGCTAACTGATTCAGAGGAGACTTCGCCTGAGAAGTCTGAAGTAGAGGTTTAGTTTTGCAATTGACCAGATTTTGACTTTTTTAACGAGATTTCACAGGCGAAATTTCCTACACAATGAGACTTCGTTTGAAAAGTCTATACTAGTTTCGGATCTAGTTTTGCAATTGATCACAATTTTGACCATTCCATTAGACTTCATCTGAGAAGTCTCATCAGTACGAGACTTCACCTGTGAATTCTATTATGTAATGAGACTTTCATGATAAAGTTTTTTTTGCCTTCAGAGACTTATCCGAAGTCTACCCATAAAGTAGGGTCTAGTTTTGCAATTGACTTGAATTTAACTTTTACATGAGACTTCATCACAGAAGTCTAAGCAGATAATGATTACTTTTGCAATTGACCAAAATTTTTGATTTTCTTAATTCCAGAGTTTCCGATGGTTGAAGACTTTATCTGAAAAGTCTATACAATCAATGTTTCAAAATTTCGGCCAAATGCAAAAATAACATTTTCACGTAGACTTTTCAGGTGAAGTCTTGATAAAAGTCTTTGTTCAGGTCAATTGCAAAACTAACCACCTTTTTTTCGCAGACTTCACATGAGAAATCTAAACAATTGCAAAACTAACCTCTTGTACGCAGACTTCATAGGTGAAGTCGGAAGACATCTTTTTTTTTGTTTTCAAAAGAGAACTTGAGACTTCCATCGTGAAGTCTGTGAAGCAAAAATTCAATTGAAAAACTAACCCCCCAGTTGACTATTAAGACTTCACCCGAGAAGTCTGCTTTCTGGAAAATCAGAGAAAATGAAGCAAGAATTACCAAATTTGGGTTCGAGCTTGTTTTTAGTTTCGTCGACGGCCAAGAACTGCTCAGACCACCGATACCCAAGAAACACAAGCGTTATTATGCATCAATCTTAGTAAATCGCAAGATCTAAGTATGGTGAGTTTTGAAAAAAAAGATTTTAGAGTTTAATGGTTGAAATGAGAGAGGATATCAAGAAAAATGGAGCTTTTAGCTTACTTATAGAGTTTTAACATCTCTTAATTCGGTTGTTTGAAGCATTTAGAGGTCAATTTTAGTTTGTACTGTGGGAGCTATTGAAAAATGGCATTTTCGTAATTATGTTAGAATCTTTGGGTTATTATGTTTCAAACCCAGCCACCAGACTTCACAGGAGAAGTTTGCGTTAGGTATTTTTGTGAAAAAAAGATGGAAAAAGTATTTTAAGCCATTTTGAAAAATAAGGACTAGGGATCTACTTTTGCATTTGACTACAAATAAGGGTCTAGTTTAGCAAGTAGCTCTATAAACTTGTAATATTGAAATTAATCATTTATTTTGTAACAATAAGTTTAATTTTTATATAATTTTATTGGTAATTAGTTTCAAAATAAAAAAATGTATAATATATATATATATATTTAATTTCCTAATGAAAAAATCAATAATTATTCAAAATACATACTAAATAACCCCAAAATCTAAATAACATTTTACTATATAATTAAAATTCAGAAATTCTTTCTGAATTTGATTTATTGATTAGTTCTAACCATAATAAAATAATTGATCATTATCATAATATTATAAATTAATATATCATTATTATAAATATTTTTAAAACAATTTTATCCTTATCGAATATTTGAACCAAAAAAATAACAAAATAATAATTTAAGGTTAGAGGTTGCCAATGGGTAAGAATCCATGCATATATCTTTAGGGTTAAACTTAGATTTATATGTTTTTGATATAAAATGGCGATCTTTCGTATAGTTGTTAGATTTTGAATATATTATACTATTTTCACCAACAAAGCCACCTTCCGCAACAAGACACGTATTATCTTCATCATCATTTTCACTACCATCTTCATCCTCAACTTTCCCATACACAGTATAATCCTCAAGGTATTCTTCTTTAACCTCACCAGCATGAGATTCTTCCGCATCATCATCATCATCATCACCATCATCGTTGACGTTAACCTCACCACCATCAGATATATCCATATCTTCGTCTTCAAACTCTTCTACATCCTAAAGGTCTTCGTCAACACTGTCACCAGCAACCTCATTGCCACTAGCCATACCAAAACGACTCGAGACGCAAAGGCGTACATCATGCGTTTTACATAACTCAACCAAGGACCGCACTTGTCTATCATTTGAGACATGCATAGGTGGTGTAGGACAATCCGTGTCCGTTAGTTGCAACATTGAATTCGGCAACAAGTAAGTTAACTCGACGAAGTCGTTCTTGTCCAGTTCATAGTCTGCTAGTGCCATCTCAATGAGTTCACGGTGTGTACAAGAATCACTCAAGAAAAACATTCTCCCTCCTTTGGGATGATCCACCTCAAAATGCCACTTACAGTCTCTCATCACCCATTCTCCATAGACAGCAGGTACATGAACCATTTTCTGAAAAACATTTGAAACAACACAAATGCAAACTGTTAGTTTGTTTAACAGTAGACTTCAAAGGTGAAGTCTGTTGAAAAATAATTATAAGAAATTCATAAAATCGATTTAAGATAGAATATAAGACATTGAGATGTGAAATTCATACATAAACAACAACAATAACTAATACACATGTAAAAAATTTTAAATCTCGAAAATGCAAATTATATATAATACAAATCCATTTTTAAAAAAGATAGTGCAAGAGACTTCTCGAACGAAGTCTACGCACAAACATCCTTTGTGAAGTCTAACTTTATAACCTAAACACCTAATAAGTTAAGAAAATATATATAAAAATAATTATGCGATTAAAATAGTTCAAATTTCTAAAACATCAAAAGACATACGTAACACGCATGTTAAGACAAGAAAGAAAAAAACTAATTACAAATCGGCTAAAATTGCATTTTTACTGAAATTATCATTAGAGACTTCACAGGCAAAGTCTCTTAGTAGACTTCTTCGATGAAGTGTGCTTTGCTATCTGAAGGAGACTTCGCCCGTGAAGTCTAAATTTATAATCTAAACACCTAATAAGTTCAGAAAAAAATATAAAAATAATTATGCGATTAAAATAGTTCAAATTTCTTAAACATCAAAAGTCATACGTAACACACATGTTAGGACAAGAAAAAAAAAACTAATTACAAATAGGCTAAAATTACATTATTACTAAAATTATCATTAGAGACTTCACAGGCGAAGTCTCTTAGTAGACTTCTCCGATGAAGTCTGCTTTGCTATCGGAAGCAGACTTCGCCCGTGAAGTCTGAAGCACGGGTCTAATTTTGCAATTGACCAGATTTTGACTTTTTTAGCAGACTTCACATGCGCAGTCTGCTACACAAGGAGACTTCGTCAGAGAAGTCTATACCAGTTTGGGGTCTAGTTTTGCAATTGACCACAATTTTGACTTTTTTAGTAGACTTCATCTAGGAAGTCTTTTCGGTAATAGACTTCATTTAGGAAGTCTATTACGTAATTAGACTTCCTCGATGAAGTCTTTTTGCCTTTAGAGACTTCTTCGGCGAAGTCTACCCATAAAGTAGGGTATAGTTTTGCAATTGACCAGAGTTTGACTTTTACATGAGACTTCGTCTGAGAAGTCTATTTAGAAAAAGGGTTACTTTTGCAATTGACCAAAAAAATTTTATTTTTAAATTCCAGAATTACCGATGGTTGTAGACTTCATACGAGAAGTCTACCAATAGTCAATGTTTCGGAATTTTGGTCAAATGCAAAACTAACCCCTTTTTCATGCAGACTTCTCAGATGAAGTCTCGATAAATAGTCTTCGTTCCGGTCAATTGCAAAACTAACCGCCTTTTTTCGCAGACTTCACAGAAGAAGTCTTTGTACAAAGTCAGACTTAACGGTCAATTGCAAAACTAGACCCCTTGTAACCAGACTTCGACGGTGAAGTCTAAACACCGTTTTTTGTTTTCAAAGGAGAACTTCAGACTTCATCGTGGTTCAATCGTGAAGTCTGAGACCCAAAAAGTCAATTGCAAAACTAACCCCCAGTTGACTATTGAGACTTCACCCATGAAGTCTGCCTTCTGGAAAATCGGAGAAAATGAAGCAAAAATTACCAAGATTCGGTTTGAGCTTGTGTTTAGCTTCTTAAACGGCCAAGAACTGATCACGCCAACAATACCCAAGCAACCCAAGTGTTATTATGCTCGAATCTTAGTAAATCGCAAGATATATGGATGGTAAATATTGAAAACGATATTATAGAGTTAAATAGTTGAAATGAGAGAGGAGATCGACAAAAATGGAGCTTTTAACTCAGTTTTAAAGCATTAACATCACTTAATTCGGTTGTTTGAAGCATTGAGAGCTCAATTTTGTTTGGTAAGTGTGGTTGAGAACTATTGAAGACGATGGCATTTTCGTTATTACGTGAGAATCTTTGGGTTATTGTTTTTCAAACCCAGCTACCAGACTTCACAGGAGAAGTCTGCGCTAGGTATTTTTGTGAAAAAAGAAGCGATGAGGGGTATTTTAAGGCATTTTGAAAAGAAAAGGAAGAGGGGTTTAGTTTTGGAATTGACTTCAAATAAGGATCTAGTTTAGCAAGAAGCCCTATAATTTTTTCTATCGACTTTTAGTCATAGTAGATTTAATTTGTTCTACATTGACTTATTAATCAATAGATTTTTTGAACTGTCGACTTATAATTTATTTTTTTACTAATTTTATTTTCTATCAACTTATTTTAAAAGAGTCGAATTATATTTTGTTTGATTGATTTTTTTATATAGTCGACTTTTTTATAATGTAGACTTATTTATCTTGGTTGTTGATTTTTTTTTGTCGATTTAATTATTTTTTGTAGACTTATTTTATTTTACGTTGACTTAATATTGAAGTTGATTTTTTGAACTATCCACTTTTATTGTATTTTTGTTCGATTTAATTCTTCTCTGTTGACTAATTTTTAGATAGTCGACTTATATTTTGGTTACTTGATTTGTTACATTATTGATTTTTTTTGTACTGTTGATTTATTTTCTTTTAAATTAATATAATTATTTTTGGTTGTAATATTTAAATTAATTAATTGTTAAAAAAGTTATTCTAAATTATATATTATATCTTCATAATTACTCTAAAAATAAATATAGTGTAGTTAAATATTTAAAAAAAAATCGAAATTTTGCATAATATTATCTGATAATGAAATTTTACATCATGTTAACATTTTAAAAAATCATTTTCAAATTAAAATAAGGAAAGAAAAAAGGAGGGGACAACAAAACTCAGAGTAAAAGTCTTAAAAATGTTTTTTCCCGTAATCGTCTTATCTACCCGTTTCATCTCCTCTAACATGATTCTTCCGTCTTCACGAATTGAGTCCTCTATGTTGTAATCCAGTCTTCCCAATCAAGTATAGTTAATTCATTATGTCGATTGACATAGATACCATATATCAATATCTGAGTAGATCGGCGATGGCAGATGAATCGATTAAAGGATTTATACGAAGTTCCTCTACTACTACAATCGCTTGTCTTAATGGATCTGATTTCTTAATGAGGTAAGTCAATGAGATCTAAGAGTTAAGATAATAGTTGATTCGTTTACCCTAATTTTCGCGATAAAAGATTCTTACCACTAAGTTTTGAGAGATTTCTTTTTTGCGTTGGTTAGTATGATTGAAATTTGATTGCTTTTGTTGGATTTGTATAGGTAAATAGTCTGATATTTGTTAAATTCAGCTACATCAAAATCTTCAGCCACAACAAACAACGGCGACTACGTTCATTGATGATAGTCATTGAAAGATATGATTAACTAATCTAGCTGGTATGGTCCACATAAATAGTTTAATGTTTAAAACAATAGTTTATGTTTGCTATCACACACAATTGTTACTAATTAAGTCAAGATGAATCTATTGGAGTATCTTCAATGTAATTGCGAGTAATACATAAGTTGAATGTAAATTTGATTGAACTGTGTATTGTTGAATTAGACTTGACCTCAACATTTTATCTTTGTTTGTAGGTTATAGCAAACTCAGAAGCTTCTACTTTTACCAAACTAAGAAAAGTTACCATCATCTTGCTATGTCCACTTCAAAGGTTAGATAATTTGAATATTATAGACAAATGTCTATACTTGTATGATTGTAAACATTCTGGCATGAAATTATATAAGCATTGAAATATTCAAACCTGAGGTTACCATGTTAACTATTGCTATCTAGTTTAAACTTGTTTGGAAATTTGTTATGTTTGGTTATGATATCTACGATACTAAATGAAAACTTAATATTGAATTAATATGGTAAACTAAACGGTATATAGGCTGGAATAGGGCTCAGCGTTCGGGTTCGGTTTGAGTTTTTCGGGTTTAAGATCTAGATTCCATTCAGGTATATTAACGAGTTTAGGTCGGGTTCGGATATTTTACTTCGGGCTCGGGTCGGGTCGGGTTCGGGTTTACCTAAATACTTGAAAATTGAAAATTTGTTATCCTAACCTATTCAAACTATTCGAAAATACCAAAAGAAAACCTAATATTTTTACTTTAATATACCTAAAATTAACTTAAATATCCAAAAAATCCAAAATGGCGGGAAAATCTAAATATTTTGGACACTTAGGTTATTAAAAATATAAATATTAGTGATATATTATTAATATGTACCTATATTTTGGTTATATCCGGATATATGTTCGGGTTCGGATTTGGGTTATCGAAGTTTTGAGTTTAGGACTGGTTAGGGTATATTAAACTTTTGGGTTTGGGTTCAGGTTGGTTCCTCGGGTTCGGATATTATGCCTAGCCATAGGTTGGAATACTCACACGAGTATGCTATTATGATATGACTATTCTTCAATGAGAAAGACTTTCGTGTATGTATCGTCCCATTCTGAGTTATAACAACGCCACATACCTCTTAGTGATAAGATTCTTATTTATGACAATAACAACGCAATATATAGGCTGGAATAGGGCTGAGCGTTCGGGTTCGGTTTGAGTTTTTTGGGTTTTCGGGTTTAGGATCTAGATTCCATTCAGGTATATAAACGGGTTTGGGTCGGGTTCGGATATTTTACTTCGAGTTCGGGTTTACCCAAATACTTGAAAATTGAAAATTTTGTATCCTAACCTATCCAAACTATTCAAAAATACCAAACGAAAACCTAATATTTTTACTTTAATATACCTAAAATTAACTTAAATATCCAAAAAACCCAAAATAGCTGGAAAATCTAAATATTTTTGACACTTAGGTTATTAAAAATATAAATATTAGTGATATATTATTAATATATATCTATATTTTGGTTATGTTCGGATACATGTTCGGGTTCGGGTTTGAGTTCAGGTTTTTAGATTTTTGAGTTTAGGACCCGTTCGGGTATATTAAAATTTTGGGTTCGGTTGGTTCCTCGGGTTCGGATATTATGCCTAGCCCTAGGCTGGAATACTCACACAAGTATGCTATTATGCTATGACTATTCTTGAATGAGAAAGACTTTCATGCATGTATCGTCCTATTCTGAGTTATAACAACGCCACGTACCTCTTAGTGATAAGATTCTTATTTATTACAATACAAATTATCATTCATAAAATATAGCTAAAAACTTAATATCAGTCTTAATATCAATCTCTAATTGTTTTCACATTTGTTTTTTAAATAAGCTATGGATGGATGATACCTTGATCTGCAAAGTACACATAGGTTCTCCTGGAGCAAACAAATCTATTGTGTTGACCTATCGCCATAAAAGGTCAGTTTAACAAATTTAATTTCAAATGTTGCATCATAGGTTCTATACTTTATATTGATGATTATCCTAGGCAAGTAAAATAATAAAAATGTTATAAATGTAACTTCTTAGGTTATATAATCTATATTGTTGATTAGCTTAGGCATGTTTATATAATAATTTTTTTTTCTATTTGTTATAAAAATTGGTTTTCAAATATTGTCTATGTGGTTAAGTTATTTGATTGTATGACTTTTAAATATGAAAAGTTAATGGTGCAAAGATAATCTACACTAATCGGTATATACACTAGAATACTCACACGGGTATGCTATTATGTTATGATACTACTCTTAAATGAGAAAGACTTTCATGTATGCATCGTCTCATTCTGAGTTATAACAATGTCACGTACTTGCTAGTGATAAGAATATAATTTTTGTAAAGCTAAAAACTTAACTAATGCTAATAATAATTGTTTCTACGTTTGACACTAATGTTGATGATATTAATTTTTCAAAATCTGGTTTACAATTCAATGAAGCTAAGAAATTAACTAATGTTTATAATTGTGTGTAAATTCTTTTGGTGTGTTAATGCTTAATATATTACTATAATAAAAAAATGAAAACTTATTATAGGTAAACTGCGGGTTCAAAATATTGATAATGAATCTCTAAAAAGATAAAGGAAAAAACTAAAACCAACAGTTAAATAGTAACTTTGTTCTCTTAAATAACAATCAAGTAATAATGGTGTTTTAGTAAATAAAAAATCAATAGCAACATACCAAATCAAATACTTAGGCTGACAAAATGTAAAAAAACAAAGATGATCGTTATTCTTACACACGAGAAGTTGTTCACAAATTCTGAAACACCTCTTTAAAGACCACATTAGTTGTTTTCCTTTTAATCTTTCCGTTTTTATTGACTATAAAAATTTTTAATCCGCTTTTTGAAGTGACCCTAGATAGAACAACATAAAGCTGTCCATGAGAAAAAATAGGGTGTGGCAGATAGATTCCTACCTTCTCTAGTGATTGACTCTGACTCTTATTAATAGTCATAGCAAAAGCAACACTTAGGGAAATTTTCGCCTACGCATTCTGAAAGGTAATTTGGTGTATGATGGTGTAAGGCAAATCTTAGGAATCAATACCTTATCTCTAATCCTATCACTTGTAATAACTCTTGCTTCTAAAATATGGTTAGACATTTGTGTGATTGCATAAATCTCATTTAGGATCTAGATTTCTTAGTAACATAATCGGAGCACCAATTTTTAAACGTAAAGCATGGGCTGACATACCAGACAACTTGATATTGTTTAAAAATACAGGTGTAATCACATGATTTTTCATTGATTGGCTATCAATTGGATCAATGCTATATACACTTAAATAAATCTTTTCTTCACCTGTTTATAAGAATAGAGTCAGTTTAATCTACAAGTTCATGCTATATATTAAAATTATGAAAACTATAAGAATTACTAACCCATCAACAGCTCTAGCATGTGCTGGTTAATTTTGTTAACATCCTCATGGTTTGGAGCTAAAATGACTCTCTTTCGAAAAAACTTAGGATCATTATTGAGATCCAACAATTTCTCTGCTTATCACATCAATTGGGTCAATTACTTCAGTAATCAGGAATTCATCTACTCATCATGATTAAACGGAATTAAAAACCTAGAATGTGCAGTCCTACCACCTTCTAATAACAAAGAAGTTATACCACTTGATGCAACATTAAGGACAATCATTCTCAAACTATCGAGTTAAACGCATGCCAAAGAAGGAGTGCTATACATTAAAGATACAACAAACGGATCCCGAAATGCCGACTTAAATGCACGTCGAGGAAGGAGTTCTATATCCTAAGAGATACAATAGAGGAAATCCAAAATACAGAGTTAAATTTACGTCGAAGAAGGAACGATATATTCTAAGTGATGAAACATATGAATCCAAATTATCGAGTTATATGTAAGCCGAGGAAAGAGTGTTATACCCTAATCAAACACATGTTAAGAAAAGAACGCTATACCCTAAGAGATACGACATATGGAACCCTAACTGACGAGTTTAACGTACATCGAAAAGAAAACACTATATCTTAAAGGATGCAACATAGAAGACCCAAGCGGCCAAGTTAAACACAGTCGTAGAAAATATGTGCAGAAAAATGTTGACGGTATCATAATGTGTCAATATAAATACCGGTTAGACTTCTTCGTAGGTTGCAGACTCCCATAAGTGGCTCATCATTGTTGACTTTAGAATAATACCATCCTATACCTGAAACAAGTTTAGAGTCTTTCCATGAACCTTCAATAAAACATCGATAACCGGTACATTACGTTCTTTCCAAAGAAGAAATGTGGATGAACTATAGTATTAATCTCCACTTGTGCTTTCTGCCCAGATTGAGCTTCACTTTCCGCTAATTGCAATGTTTCTCGTGGGTCTTTATTCAGTTCTCCATAAATCTTGTCATTTCTAACTTTCCATATATATCAAATAATCGAGGGAAACATTCATAAATAGCATCTTTCGGTAATCTCCAAAATTGATAACTTATATTTGTAAAAAATAGATGGAGTTGGGAATCGATGTGGTGCCGTTGGAACCTGGTATAACGCCAAGTTTGTACCGCTAGTGGACATTCAAACAAAACATGATTAATTGTTTCCTCATCTGTCCTACATCTAGATCACCAAACGTCACAGTTGATACCCTTACTTTTTAGATTTGTTTCTACTGATACACATCCAGTAAGGACTTGCCAACATAAATGTCTTAACTTGGGGGAACACTGCAATTTCTAGCAAAAAAACTGTTAGTGGCCGAATCGAGGCCACACTGAAGATCCCTCTGAGTAATCGGATCAGGCATTTGTTGAACATAACATCCTGAGTTAACCGTATATTAACTGGATTTTGTAAAATGTATAAAAGGTTTTTAAGCAAAAATACTTTTTAAACAACTCCCAAATTTCCAAACCAAAAAAAAAAAAGAAATACCAAAATGGGGGGGGGGGGGGGAATATAAAAATGCTAAAACGAATACTATCATTGTACTGAAAATTGTTTTTTTTTCTTTCGAAAACGTTGTTCTGAAAATTGTTGATAGTCCATTTTCAAATATGAGCCTACCCCAAATACAAAATTATTATTATTGCTTTTTAATTTTAGAGATGCTTTTTTCTCTGGGACTCTTCATCAGTTTATACTTTATATTGTCAATACGAGAATTAAAACGATTTAGAGGTTACCCATCATTGAATGTGCAATAATGCTTCGTTATACTTTAATAAAAAAATGAAAGAAAAAAGAAAAAAAAAATGCAGTGCTTTCGTTATTGTTATATTCATTAATGTTTCATTAAAATATAAAATAATTATATTTTTTAGTAAATCAGAAAACCAAAAGCTGTCCGACTCTTGACATTAGGGATGAAACGAAGCATGTGGAATTTGTAGAGGAGTAGCACGTTCTTTGTTGGTCAAACAATTAAGGTTGCAATAATTTAGTCTTTTGCTACATAAATCTCGAATTGGTAGTTCACACGATTGCACCCAACAAAAAAATTATTTTAAATTTGTGAAGGAGTGGTACGTTTTTTGTTGGTCAACCAAGGCTAGTATAACTTAAATTTTTGCTCCATAAATCTCAACAAACGGCTGAATCCAAAAAATAACATTTCAAATTTGTAAGGGAGTGGCACGTTCTTTGTTGGTCAAACAAGGCTAGAATGACTTAGAGCATCTTCTAATTCTTAAAAATTAGAATAAACATCTCATCGTCCTTATTCCAACAAGCGATGTTAAATATATTAAAGATATTAAAGATATTCAAGCCCATCCTGCACACAGCTTTGGTGTACATTGACGACATTCTCCTGTTCTCGGCAAACGACAAAGAACATATTGAGTCTCTCCAACTATTCCACAGCATCGTAAAACAATACTGAGTCATGCTCTCAGCCCGAAAGATGATCATAGCTCAGCCCAACATTGAATTCCTTGGGATGCAAATCACAAATGGACAATTTTCACCACAAGCCCATCTTGCAACAACACTTCTTGATTTTCCTGAAGAAAATCTCACAAGAAGACAAGTCCATCAGTTCCTTGGGGTCATCAATTATAATGGCGACTTTATCCCGAAACTTTCACAACTAACAAGACCACTCCAGAAGATGCTGACAAAGAATCCACCACAGTGGGCAACACGACAAACAGAGGCAGTCAGAAAGCTAAAGCAAGAAATACAAAACCTACCACCTTTAAAGATTCCCTCTGTTGGAAAACGCGTTCTGCAGACTGACGCAAGCGACAAATATTGGGGGTCAATACTTTTCGATGAGACAAATGGGAAACGTCAAATCTGCGGATACAGGAGCGGACGCTTTAAAGATTCGGAAATACATTATCACTCCATGTTCAAAGAGATTTTGGCTGTCAAAAGAGCCATTGAAAAGTTCGAGTTTCATCTGATAGGACATAAATTTCGGATTGAAATGGATATGTCTTCTTTTCCAAAGATGCTACAATTCAAGTAGAAGATGGTCCCACACCAGCAACTGTTACGATGGAGCGAATGGTTCTCCAAATACGACTTCGACTGCTTCTATATAAAGGGATCGAGGAACACATTGGCCGACATGCTTAGTAGAAATCCCGTTGAAGAAATCCACAACATGACGACACCTTCAGAGTATCACTATTACGATTTTGAAGCCAATATGCCTAACGACGCTCATCAACTCATCAACAAGAAAACCCTTCATGAGCATCTGCAACAACATATTTTCAAATACCAATCGACGATCTTATCGAAGCATGGAGCCAGCAGTCATTACTTTGCGCCACTAGGTATACATCCTGACTATCCGTTTGCTCATCTCTACAGGATTGGAAGCACATGCATGCCAGAAGAAGTTCTCTGTTTCCTCTGGTACCTCTGCTCGGTCTACACCATAGGCATCACGTTCGACATACAATGGCTATACCAATACATCAATTCTCAACAAGGCCAAAGAGAATGCCTCTCGACGTTCTTAACATGGTTCGCACCATTAACCAGATGGACTGGAAAGCTAAGGAGATCGGCGAAAGCAACAAACCTACCTTTCAAGAAAATGAGAAGTCAAGGAGGTCTTAACCCGTTCTTCAACCCACACACGATCTACTTCTTCCACCGACCTGTTCAAGTCAACTCTCAGACAAATAAGATTCATGCACTACCAACGCTCATCCATCATGATGACTACAAAAGAGGAGTTCGTCCAGATTT